>CAJNDS010002365.1:0-466810 GCA_905221605.1 Symbiodinium natans
TTCGTTAGATTTCGATGATCCTATATAATCCCTTCCATATATCGAAATTCAATATCCCAAATATTGTTGAAAAAAGATTATCCCATCGTACGTCGACAATACTCGCCGACCCGATCACACAAATTAACTAACAAGTCCCGAACCCCTTGTTCAAGACCACGCAAATTCTCGGCTCGAAGCCGAGATCAACCGCCACGCACCTCACAACGATAGTCGTGTGCGCGTGCTTACGCTGGACATATTGGGTCGCAATCCACAATGTCCCGGTGGCATGAGTAAGTAAGACTGAAAATTGAAAAGGACTAATCATCATCATATCCAACGTAATTCGAAGATATTGAGACCAAGAATTTTGCTGAAGGATAGGGGGGGCGCCGAGAATAATATATCAGCTGGTCGATAATTCGGATCGTACGGCAGAAGACCACTAGCCCCCAAAATAATAATCAAATATCAAGGTGCGTATATCGAAAGATAATATTATATAAATTAGTAAAACAAGGCAAGAGAAAGCAAAGCACCCCATTCATGCTTTTCTGCAAGCACTGCAATGGCCTAAGCAAATCCAAGAAATAAGAAGAAGCAACAAAGAAAACTATCAACCTCTTTGTTGCCGTCAAATCACTTCCAACAAAGCCTTCACTTCATGAAAGCGGTTCGGGGCAAATCATCTTCGAAGGCTTTGGCCTGCCGTATGACCTGCCCATGACCTGCTCAGCTTCCAGGCGCTATGCAGGAAACAGTTCAGGCGAGAGTGCCAGCGCGTGAGACTCTGCAGCTCAAGCCCAGGCGGTGAGGATTCATTTACGTCACGGCGCCGGATCCTCTGGAAGGTCCTGCAGCACAACGGGCCAATTGCTGTGGCGCAGGTCATCAACAATGCGTGAGAAAAGAGCGCAATTCCTCCTCCGCTCCGAGATGGCATCTTCGGAGGGCTCGACCGCGAACATGCCGGCCTTCTCCCTGAAGCTCTTCTCTGCGAAGATCCCGGCGCCGAGCATGGCCGCGTAGAGGCCGTGGATCTTCATGAAAACGAAATCCTCCCAGCACTGTGCGAGGGCGTAATCCACGCCACGCGAAGCGAGGGCCTCCTGGTAGGCTTGCACGATCGCGCGCTCGTGCTGGCGTCGGTCTTCGGAATCGAGGGAGCTCGCGACGAGCCAGGCGAGATCCCGCACCCCGGGGCTGAGGTTCACCGACTGGAAGTCCAAGTACACGTTGGTCCCGTCCTCCAAGCAGAACATGTTCTCGATGTGCAAATCGCCGTGAACCAATGCCGCCGGCAGGCTTGTCCACCGATCAAAGACCGCTGCCCAGCGTGTCTGCAGCAGCGGCCAGACATCTGCTTCAAAAAAGCGCCAGAACTCGACATAACCGTCGAAGTCCTGGAGCTCTGCAGCCGAAAGCGGCCCGTCGGCGCCGAACACCTTTAAACCGAGATTCGTGCCCATGCTGAACACGCCCTGGAGGGTTTGCTTCTTCCCCGGGTCCTCGATATGCCCACAGCCTTCGAACTTCTTCAGGCCACTTTCGTCGGTCTCGTCCCGGTAGCGCGCGTGAGTCCAGCCCCAGTACGGCGCATGTAAAATAGCGAGATCTTTCGCTGCACGGAGCGCGTGCTCTACCGACATGGGTCGGAGGATGTCGTACGGCTTTGCAGTGATGGGCTCCATGAGAATCACGAAGAGCGGCGCCTCGCCGTCCTCCGCGACGTAGTGTGTGAAGTAGAACTGCGGTACTCTGAAGTCCTTCGAGTCAGGCAAATCTTGGAGCATGCGCGTGACAAAGTTCACTTCCATGTGCCACAGTTTTGTGCATTGGCCAACCGGAATGACTAAGTCGGCTGGGAACAGCTTCACAAAGATCGAGCCAGGAGCATCGGGAGCTGAAGGCGCGTACGTGATGTTCTTGAGCAAGCATTTGTCGCCTAAGTAGCCCTTCTCCTTGCCATAGATAATCTTCTCGAGTGAAGCAATCCGGGTGTCCACACTAATGTAGCCCTTGCTTCGCAGTGCAGATGCGATAAACTCTGCATCAACTTCGTCCAAGTTCCGAGGAAGACTCGGCTGCTTGTCGTCTTCGCCGATCGTCCCGGGAGGAGAGGAAGGCTCCTCCTCCTTTCCGATCCCGTCGGCCTTCACCGACGAAGGATCGCCTACGGCTTGATGATGATTCTCTTCCTTCGTGCCCCCTGCAGCCTCCGCCTTGGGCGGTGCCGCGTGCACCTCAATCGGCGCCAAGGAAGCTCCACAGCCCATGGCGCGAAACCGATTGACAGCGAGACTTGAGTCAATACCCTGCAATTTTCGCACCCGAGAAGAATAGCCACGAGTACAAACTCAAGAGCATGTCTTCTAATGTTCGCGAAGATAGTAACAAAACGCAGGGCTCTCGACTAGATCGCTCGTCGATAGGTTTGGCAAAAAACCATGAAGTTGCCTCAAAACAGAGTAGTGTCATGCTGTTAGTACATCAATGCCAACTGCTGCACTCTTCAAGCACTGATCACTGTGGTGAATGCAAGCAACATCTAGAAACACAAGCCGTGGGCACAAAGGCAAGGCCGACCAGTACGCAACAACTCCGCATGTCAAACGAGTGTTTGGAGACCGTGGCTGCGTGCGCAGCTCTCATGATGAAGGCTTCGAAGTGACATCACTGAATCAGAGTGGATGCCACATTGATGCCACAAGAAAACCAGCAGTCCACGGGTCAACGAGAACTACGTTCATCGCTTTCGTGCAGAAGCTTTCCAGCTGTGGGACCGGAATTTCAAATCGATTGTTGCCTCGGGAATATCGTAAAGAGCGTCCAGAGATCCATGGAGGCAGTGCCGAAAAGCATCTGCCACTGCAGCATGGACACCCTAACGTCCTCGGCTTCTCGTTTATGGCTCTCATGGCGGCCCAGTTCTCCGAAGCAACTGCTATTTGGCGCTCTCACCACTACTGTGCTGAAAACCCATCGTCCAGACCTCCAGGGCATCTCCTTCAGAGCAATCCTTTGAAACACCAGTCCCCAGTGGGCCTGGAAGCCCCTGCTGGGCCGAGAAGCCACACGGAAGGCCCGGAAGGCCCGGAAGGCCCAAAGGATCCGGAAGGCCCGCAGAGCAAGTCTGGCTCGGCTCGAGCACACACTCAAACCTGTTTAGGGTTTGGGGCTTAGGGTTGCAAACCGCCACCTGATCTTGAGACCCTCAGAAGTTCCACACAAATAGTACTAAGCGGTTGCCTCTCGACCCAAAGTCAGGGACTCACAGTTCCCAAGCGGTCTGGCTTTGAGGTTTGGGGGGACGAGGATCGCGGTCTAGGTCGTGGAAGTTGCAGTGGCTTTTCAGAAGCGCTTTGGCTGTTGCAGGCCGGTTCTTATCAGAAAATTTAGGCTTTAGCGCACTGGAGGCTATCGGCAGCTTGTCTGGAGAACCGATCTTTTCAAGAGGCACATGTCATCTCACGAAGCCACTTCTAGGAACGGCGTACGCGCTCATCTGGGGGTGTTCCAAATGAGGATCCCTCTTGATGAGGGCCATTGTTCATAAAAACTTACTTGACCAGAAGGGAACAAGCGGATCCTGTGTAAACAACCCGTCTGCCAGCGCGTCAGATCGATCTAACACTCCAGCCCCCGCACGCGCACACAGCGCAGGCGGTGGCAGTGAAACAAACAGAGGACAGTCACGCTGTGCAACCCGAAAACCTTCACCGACCTGATCTCTAATGGTCTGATTTGATTTCTTGCTGGACGAAGACGCAGGCCGAGCACATGAGCTGTGATTTACAATGCCAAAGCTTCGGTATCCTACATCCTTGAATGCTCCTGTGCCAGGAGGCACAGTACAACTCGCCTCTGTGCAAACCCCAGGACAAGCGCCAAGTGAGATGAAGAGTCGAGTCTCAAGCCCCTCCACCCCTCCACCCCATGAAAATCTGAAGAGCCTGAACTGCCCTCAAGTCTCAGGACCGGAAGAGGCCCAATGAGCTCGGAAACCCCAGAAGCCCTGAAAGTTTGTGCGTGACCATCCTCCTGCGAGAGGGGCAGCTCACGAGCACACGATCCTTTGGCTGCCGAAGCCTCCCAGTGATTTGCAATCCTTCGGCTGCAGGAGTTTCTCAGCGATCTTCAAGGCGATCCTTGGGCTCGTCTTCGGAAGGGTTGAGGGTTAGGGTTTAGGGTTCAGGGCTTAGGGTTTAGGGTTTTGGGTTTAGGGCTTTACCCTGTTTCAGCCGAAAACGCCGCAAACGTCTCCCAAGAGCCTCCTGGAATCTCATTCTCGTCGAGATCGCGGCAGTCAATGAAAGCAATATTCGGCCGGAGCACCATCCGTATTACGGCCCTGCAGAGTCAGGGTCAGAGGCAGCAGTACTTAAAAGCCCACTGGAGAGACAAATAGGGTTTAGGGTTTGTAAGGTCTAGGGTCTAGGGTTTAGCGCTTACGACAGACAGCGCTTCAAACCCCGAAGCCCTGAACAGCCGAATCTTTGAGCGCTCCCTGAAACCTTCAGAGTTCACAGCTGAATGCTTACATTAACCCGAAGCTCTGAACTTCCGAACCCGAAACCCTATGACCGTTAACCCCCAATTTCTGAACCCCAAACTCTGACGTCCCTTCAGCTCTGAACTGCGAACCCTGAAGCCCTTCAACCTTAAAACCCTGAACCCCAAACCACCCTAAACCCTCAACCCTGAACCCTATTCCCCTAAACCCTCTATCCCTGAATCCTATTCCCCTGAACCCTAAACCCTAAACCTTACTTCCCCAATTCCCACCTGGCTTCGCCTTCCTTGTCGTAGCTGTGCAGCGGACCCCAGGGAGGGCTCGGAGGGTACGTCTCCTCGACTTTCAGTGGTAGCACCTCGAGGCCTGGGCGCCACTTAGGGTTTAGGGTGAGAAGGGGTTCGGACTCAGAGTTGAGGGTGGAAGGGTATTCCGCAATGTGAAAGAACATCTTGAACCATAATCACAAGAATCGAAGAATCGTAGCGTCGTAGTACTTATAACAATAGTACTT
Source organism: Symbiodinium natans (assembly GCA_905221605.1). Taxonomy (NCBI): domain Eukaryota; class Dinophyceae; order Suessiales; family Symbiodiniaceae; genus Symbiodinium; species Symbiodinium natans. The sequence goes on from CAJNDS010002365.1 coordinate 5,010, forward strand.
GCAACCGAGATGCAACAACAATGTTCGTCACAATAGTGTGGCGAGAGGACAGCTAGTAATGTCACATGTCACGTCTAATGATCTTCACAAACATACAGGAACGGTCCAAGTTCAAAGTATGAACAATATTACTAATTTGCAAGCGTTTGTTCCCGGGGAAGAGACCCTATGGGAATTGACGCTCGGAACTCTTTCCATACCCTGACCCAAGTGGGGGTTTACGAAAATGAGGGACCCTAGTACAGTCCTCAAATAATAGGATTCCCGAAAATAAGGGACCCTAATAAGGTACCCCTGTTTTCGGAAACCCCCAAATCCTGAACCCTAGAAGCTGGCAGACATGGGATGCTTGTAGCCGAGGAGCCGTAGTCCTGGGCATAGCGAAGCTCATGGAAGGTGCTGAAAGGCGAGCTGGTCTTCTCGCCGTAGTCTTTTGTGCACACCTGGGGTTGGTGTTCTCATTGTGAAGGCAATCCTTACATTTGGGGGATCTTTTTTGGGGGTCCCATTTTCGTAACCCCACCGACGCTCCTCCACCCAGCCCGGGGCTTAGGGTTTGGGATTGGGGGGGGGGTTTCTAGGTTGCCCTTTGAAAGCCTCTCATTCAAAGGATTCGTGAGAGCATATCCTAAGGGACTCAAATGGCTAGAAGATCTCTGGACGCGCGTTTAAAGTGTCTGGGCACCCCTCATCCTGAGTCCTGAGCCCTAAACGCCGTTACCTTGTAAAAGCGTACACCGTTGTACACCGTTGTACACCCCCAAATCCCGAATGAACGGTTTTTGCCCAAGTGAGCCCGAGATGCACAGATCATCACTCCATCGTGCTGAGCCACGTGGTCCAAAGACAGCCTGATCTCGGCCCTTCTGAAGCCAAGTGACTGGGTGCACTATAGCGAGCGGCTTCGCAGGGTTCGGGCTGCGAGTTCAGGGTCTTAAGCACGCGAATCTGGTACTAAGTGCTAGTTACTAGCACTGGAAATCGCCTCGCGCAAGGCGACTTAAGAAACACCCTTTTGACACCTCCCCTACCCAGAAGTGTGGGCTCAACGACCTCCTCTGCATGTTCGGCCTTCAACATAGAGAAAACGATTTTGCACTACAGTGCTGGCAACAACGATCCAAGACCTTAGCCTAAACCCCCTATAAGCCATCAACTGATTGCCCACGCAACTAGGCACACTGAGTTGGGATTCAAACTGGACGAGCGGGCAGTAGCACAGGTTGCCTTTCTGATGACGGCTGATTACGGCCCGAGCTTCGTCACCTTCATGCCAAAGTCGTCGCCGGCTTTCGCGTTGACCATTAGGACATTGAAGTTGTTATCCCTCCTTGGCTGCTTCTAGGGTTTTAGATTTTGTGCTTCCGAGCGTACGCTTTCGCTTCTTTTTTTGTGCTGATCTACTCTGCACTGTGCACCGTGTGATCTGCACGTCAAATAAACCAACATCTACACTATACCGTACATAAAACCATTACATCTTCACGGTCCTGTGACTATTTCCCTCGACAGCTCTCGTTTTAGGGCTTATAGGGTTGAGGGTTTAAGCGCAGTCCGAGCTCAGGAGCGCGTGCACCCGCCGGAACTTCGCGTACATCGGGCCACCATCGAAGCGCGCCGAGAACCTTGGCTTCATCCAGCGGGTTGCTAGTTCCGCAAGAAAGGGGGTAGGGGGTAAGGGGGGTAGGGGGGGTATTAGGGTTTCATCGCTTAGTGGTTTGTAGGGCTCAAGGGTTAGGGTTTGGGGTTTAAAGTTTTTGGGGACGGGGTCGAGCTGGTGGCCTCTCTTCAGCCGCGAATAATAAAATAAAGGTGAACATAGAGGATTTTGCTATGAATTATGTTTTAATGGTCATTCCGTCATATGTTGTTATAAGTTAGTTTGAGTATCTTTCGTAGATAAGTTTAGAACAAGTGTTGAATATATACTATAGAAATATCGTTACTAAGTAGAAAAATGGAAATATATTTTGAAAACTTGATGAATTTATGGGTGTTGGAGCAGCCATGGCATATGTAGAACCATGCCCTGTTAATGAATCGCATAAATCTATATAAAGTAATGTGAAATATGTTCTTTAAAATGAATAACAGCTTCTACAGAGGAGTACTAAGCCTTACACAGATATACCCAAACTAAACAACATTAAGATCATGTACGTGTAAATTAATACACAAACTAAGCAAGAACAAAATATAGCTCATGTTTTAGTTTCAAAAACATTTTAACACTCACGGCACTCTGACAAGTCCTCACGTCATGGCCGAGCAGGTGGCCGATTAGGATGCCACGGGAACTCGAACAACCCCCAGACGCACAGCGGCACCTATGAGGCAACGCCGCCCCTGGAGAATAGGAAGAGCCATGCAGCCCGACATGAAATCTACGGCATACAGGCCTTCCATCCCACCAAACAGCATGACTCTTGCACGTGTTTGTTATAGCGAACATTATCAAAATCACACGTCACCTACGATCTTGCTCAGTTTGTCGACAAGATCTTGCAGCTCACGTTCATTGCCAGAGCGCGGAGCTGTGCCTCGCTTGATGCGACCACCAGCTTTACCGATGGTGCGGAGCAAGGCATCGAGGATCGGCGACATGTCAGGGCACACCGCAAAGTGGATCTTGTTCATCTTTTTGTCGAAGCAATGCTTGACCTTTGCAATGAGCACCCTGTCAATCAGATCTGACACCGCCGCGACACTGTTGAAGTGCTGCTTCAGCACCTCTGCATCTTCACCAGTCGCCTGCCCATCACTCACGGCAACCTTCACCATCGCTGCCCAACTGTGGTACTGCGGCTCGCCTAAATCCTCCAGCATCTTGTGGTTGCGCTGTTCGCGCGCACCCTTTGCTTTCTCTGTAAAAATGCGCGTAGCCTCCTGAGCCTCGCTGACATACGGGGAGTCTTTGGAGATCACCACAGTTCGGAACACAGCGGATTGAAGCTCGCGGATTTCAAGAGAATGACGAAGTGAAAGCTGGGAAAGGAGTAGCAGCAATTTCCCCACCATGGCTTTGTCAAGCTCAGGCTTCTCGCTCACTGCCGTCCGGGGCTTCTTCTCTGCACGGCTGTCGCTCGAAGCAAGCCACCCGTCCATGCTAGCAAGAGTCACGAAGCAACTACTGGGGGGGAACTGCGTCCTGAGCTGCAGCTTGGGCTGGAGTAGGCCCAGCAACATGTGTAGTGATGCACTGCAACAAGCCATCCATGGTGTCATGCTCTGCTTGGCAATATGGACACGACACATCATCAACAGGCTGAATCTGATGTACAGTGGTGCACCCTTTGCCCTTACATCGTCCATGCTTGAAAGATCTCTGTATGTGCTGCTTGGCACAACGCTTGTCAACAAAGATGCAGCGACACCAGGGGCACACATTGCTGACGGCAGCCTGATATGCCACACCATTTTGACCATGAGTCCCGTTCTTTGTGAAAAACTTGTGGACAGCCAAAGCATGCCGCGACGCGAACTTGGCAGAACAAATGCTCCCGTCATCAAGCTTGCAGTCACAGGCGAACTGCAAGTCAGCCTCGAGCAGGACATCTGGCACTGTAGGGGGGATGGTATCTTGAAATCCCGGTGGTGGGATAGCCACACACAAGAACTGGCGCCGTAACACCGTGCAATCAACTGCCATGAACTGTTCTCGAAGATCAGTGAACATTCGAACGCAGCTACCCGCCAGATCTTGCACCAGACGCACACCGTCGTCCACTTCCCCCAATGCTTGGATGTCCTGCTGAAACTGCACCGCCCAAGGATTGCAGCCATGCGCAAGCCTACCATGACAATCCAGTGTAGGCAAAGTCTCGAACGAAAACCGTCCAAAGACAGCCGCAAGAAGTTGCACATGTTTATGCGGACATCTCGCCACATCCTGCCAGAGTTTGAGCCGCCGGACTCGCAGTTCAATGCTTGACGGCACCAACTGCAAGAACCTCCAAACTTTGTGCGACGGTACTGCATGATAAGCGATCTGCCCATCTTCCGACAAGATTTTGGCACAAGCATCACCACGCATGACTTTCCTACCCTTGGAGAGAACAAATCTATCCAGCCTGTCGTACTCGCCTTTGTGGAGCACCCGAGCCTCCAGGCCTGAAACCACATGTGAATACACACTGCTCTTGAATATGGTGACCAACGGCCTTGCGGCCACCTTGGGGCTGGACCACAGTTTCCCATAAGAGCACCATGCACCCTGCGCTGCCCGGACACGAGCAGTGATTTCCGGCCCATTGCCTCCAGCATACTGCGAAATGCCACCCAAATACTTAATGGTCCTGTGCATACCGCCCGCCACCAAAGCTTGAGAATAAGCGGCTCGCATGAAATCGTCTGAGCCTTGTCCACAAAAGAGAACATGATGAACTTGCTTGTCTGCGTTTTGCGCGATGCCGACCTTGGACAGAGCGGCGTCGAACAAGCAGTTGGACAAGCCAGAACGAAAGGCCATATCGTCAGGATTCGAGACCACATGTTTTTTGCAAACATCATCGGCATATGAAGACAAGGAACAGTCAACACGTTCTTGTGACACCGGGTCCACTGAAACAAACTCCTCGCCCACCGCTGTAAGCATGTCAGCGCAGTACTCGTCAATCGCTGGATGATAGGCAAGAAGGAAATGTTCGCAAGCGAACCCATCTCCTTGTAGAATGCCAGTCTGTGGCTGCACATTGATATTGCCATCACACGCTTTGATGCACATGTAAGCTTCGCTGTGCCGCTGCTGAAGAAGAGATGCATCCACTGGCTGCGCAACGCGCTCAACGCAATCGTGTAGGACGCTGCGAAGCGGACTGTAGAAGGCATTGGCAACATCATGCGAGGAGGTGAGAACGGACAAGCCGTGTTTCTTTGCTCGCCACGCAGTAGCGTTCTGCACCAGCATCGCATCCAATCGGCTTTTGTTACAAATGTATCCCGCGGCATAGTGCCGGAGATGCTGTTGTTTGCATCTGCCTCCGAGCCATCCGAAGTAGAGTTTGCCCATAGTGTCCAAGTTGTTGATGGCGCGAACACCAGCGCATTTTGCTTTGCCATTGTGCTTATCCAACTCAATGACCTCGCTCCTTTGCCATTGTACAGGAACTTCGTCGTAACTCCTGATAGAGAGGAGCAGCTGGTGAAAGAGTTTCTGAAAGTGGCCGTTAGGCAACGAGCATCTGTCAGCGTAGCCAATTCCGAACCTGACTTGAGAAAATTTCCAGGTTGGAAAAAGAACTTGTCGCCAAACCTCTGCTGGCATGCCCCAGGAAGGATACCCCTTTCGAGGCTGCAATCGACGACCCCGCTGGCAAATTCCGTGAAAATCGTGCCACGCAAGATCTTTGGCTGCATCAAGTGCACGCACCAGGGTCCTGGGCTGGCATGCTTTTTGAAAAACGTCCTCCCAATCAATGGACTTGGCCTGGCAACCACCATCAGGCCCGTCTTGTTGCAGATACGACAACCAGTACGAACATGTTGGCTGCACAGATTTTGGCCTGTCAAACCTGCGTCGCTTAGGTCCAAGTCTGAAGCCCGAGAGAAGTCGGCTGACACGGTAGCATCCCTTGAAATCCCGCTTGTGCCAAAAATAGTTGAGTTCGGCAACGCGCGCCTGCCTCCATGATTCACGATCGCGCTTGACAAGCACATCTGAAGCCCGACGTGCCCTCCAGAAGGCTGCCAATCGCTTCCACTGTTGGAGAAGGTTGGCCAAAAACTGCAGTGAGTCACGACTAGCAGCAGGAAGCACAGTCTGAACAAGGCATGTCTTGGCTGCCTGGGTATGGAACAGCGCCTCCCGCGTATCAGCAGGTCGATCACACTTAGTTTTTGCACCACCAGGCCACCAGAGTAATGCAGTTTGGTTGCCTGCGCCAGTGCATCATGCAAGGCCTGAAAAACAACAGTGGGTCGCTGTAGCACAGGAAGCTCAAGCTTCGGCAACGCCTGCTCACAAGCAATTTCAACGTCCGCAAGGAACTGTGGCCTACGCACGCCCTGCAACGCATCCTGTGCAAGGGAATCACGATCCAGTTGACGGTGAAAATCATGCTTGCGAGACTGATAATGCAAACCATGCTCGAAAACAACAGTGAGGGGGACATGATCCCGCAACCCTGCACAAGCATGCCACTGCAATCGGTACGCACGTGCTTTCTGAATGTAGCAGCGCGAAACATTATGCAGCCGAGTTTGTGGCAAGCATATGTAATCCACACGAGTCCCTCGACCAGTGGTGCCATAATATGTTGGTCCGCATGGATGAAAACTGTTAATGGCTGCCAGGTGGTGCAGCTCAAGTAGCTGTCTAAACTCGCTGCCATTGAAATTTTCAAGCGCGGCGTCCGCTTGCCCCACTGCTTCACTATTGATGTGTGCAAATCCGCCCTCATGCCGATGAAGCCCTGTGTGCCCGTTTGCATCCAGGAGGAGGACAGGAAGGCATCTATGAGGAAGCCTGTCAAGAAAAGCAGCCACATACATCCACAGGCGCTTAGCCTGTCTGCGCTGAGCATCTGTGTTGGGGGGGTGAGGCTCAGGATACTGATACACGACAATTGCGCACAAGTCCACATCACCACGAACAAGCCGCACTGCCCCGAACCTGCCCGCCAGTTCTTCAGGAGGCTGATAAACTTGTCTGACATTCCGATCATGGAATACATTCCGACGTAGCGCAATAGCCACACCAGCGGCTTGTTCAGCCCTCCCTGCTCTGCGCCCCCACTCAATCCACAAATGCGTGCCCACCTGTGTCTGGGACACTGGAATGCCAACCGCATCTTGGGAAGTACATGTGCCTGGTATGCCAATGATATGGGAATGCACAAGTTCACGAACGATTTGTTCTCGTCTGTAAGCAGTCCGACAAACATAAGGATTGTAAACGCTTGTAACCCATCGCATGTTACCATGGAGTCACACTGCAAGGCCGCCTGGAGGGCGTAGCCTACCAACTACTTTCTAGCCACCTGCACGCTCCTGTTAAGCTTGCGCCAACGGTGGCTCAAAAACATTTTAAATCTTAATACATATCAATCAGAATAATCACCATTCAAAGATAAAGTTAATGTGTAAGATATTTATTATAAAGTTCACATCCAGTCAATCTACATAAATTCAATTTTTGGTTGATCTTGATAAAAAAACCTGTTCTTCCATAAAATAGACAAACATGTTTTCAATGATACCTAAATTCATGTAATCTCGTTCTTCATAATGTTGTATTGGATGATAAAGAAGCAATTTCTTTTCCCTAACCGTGAGGCTACGTGCTAGCATAAAACAGGGGATTTCTTAACTTGACATCGCCTCCCAGTGGGGCAGGGGGGGAATGTGTGAGCTTTTGTATATGTGGGTTTACGACAATAAGGGACCCCTAATCTAGACCCCCCCCCCAAAAGGACCACGAAAAGGTATGCCTAATTTCGGCAAAACCCCAATAGACGAGTTATTCCCCAGTGGCATGCCGATGCGGGAGCCACTGCCATCCGGCAGTGCCACACGGGACTCAGCTGGCCAGGCCTTGCGACTCAGCGACTGAGGCTTCTAAACTCAGGGCTTGGGGTTTTGGGGAGTTTAGGGTTTAGGGTTTAGGGTTTGCAAGTTGAGGCTTTGAGGCTTTCAGGGCTGCAAGTGCTTCATTGGGTTAAATTAGGGGGTTTGGAGTTGTGGGCTATTCATTTTGGATTTAGATACCTGGAGTTGAGTCTTTGGGGTTTAATGTTCGGGGGAGGTCCGATCGCGTCACACATCGCCAGCTTTTGGCTTAGGGGGTTGAGGGTTTACCAGGCCCATCATTGTTTTGGCGGCTGCTTTGGCATGGCTGCAAGCCCACCAGCAGATGCTGCACTTTGATCAGCGCATGCAGAAGTTCGGGTTCTTCCATGTGTAAAGTGCACGCCTACACATTTGACATCTGCTTTCCACTCCCCTCAACTACAGAAAGCCTCTGGTGAAATGCAGGGCACTGCAAGCATGCTTTTCAAGAAGGAGGCACCCCATTTGGCTCACACATCAACGCCGGATATCTGAAACAAGCCCCCGCCCCCAACCCCCCCGGACCCCCCAATGTGAAGATTCGTGATTCGAGCAGAGAGTCTTCAAAGGTAGAGCCATGAGGGTTGTATTGATGACACTAGGGAAAAAATGTTCGCCATATCCAAGAAGAAAGCATCTTCAAATCAACTCCAATCTTTGCGCAGTGACTTATAACACCGGGCAAAAGTACAAAAAGACATATACCCGGACCCTGAGAATGCTCTGAAACATAGCCGCCCTTTATCCCAAAGCCCTACAAAAGGTTTAAGCCTCCAGGCCCTGGACTCTGAACCTCCCTAGGCAGCATAGCCTGGTTCGCAGGCAGTGCTGGCTGCAGCAGCTGCGGCGCTGGCGCCGCCACCAGAGCTGCCGCGTAGCCGCCCGGGGACCGGAGAAGTTTCCTTGTGGCACTTTGACTGTGACTCTGCAGAGAGGTTAGGGGGGTTGAGATCCTCATTCAAAAAACATGAGCCAACTGCGGATTCTTCAGTCCCCTTGTTGATTGAAGGCAAAGAACAGACGGAATTTATGGAAGTTTCGCTAGCCTGAAGTACTGTAGCATGAGCCGAAACACATCTCAAAGTCGCCGAGGAGTAAGCTTCCCAAACAAGGCCATCAAACCCTGGACCTTGACCAATGGCCCAATTCATGAGTTGCCAAGCGTCTGTCTGTGCCTGTGAAGACTGCTGTTGAAGAGCGCTTCCTTTTGAAACTCAGAATGCTTAGGGCTCAGGGCTTACCCAACCCCTCTTGGAATTTTAACGGATTATATTGAGAACCTCCTTCCAAATTTCCTACTAACAACTATTAAGTTTCAAGAGTCCAGTGACTGAAGCCGACGAATGGATCCAGCCCTAGTCAGAAGCTACAGTTCCGGAACCATAAGGCAGGTTGTCTCGAAGACCACCCTGAAACAAGTTTCGGGCTTCGGGTTTAAGGGCGGTAACCTTAACCTACACCAACACCCCTACCTCCACCCCCTGCAACAATCTGCATCTCGACGTCTTCTTCTTCTTCTTCTTCTTCTTCTTCTTCTTCTTCTTCTTCTTCTGGTTGTTCTTCTTCTCTGAGGTGGCGGAGTCGCCACATTTTTGGGGGAGTTGGTGAGTCTCCAAGGAAGTCAGGACATATCGGTGGTCAGTGGAGTGTGAGTTTAGGGTCAGGGTTGCTTAGGTCTGTCTCGAAATTATGGTCCGTTTATAGTTCCCGCTAGGGGAAGCTTTTTTTGTTGTGAGACCAATGATATCAAGAACTGCCCACAAGGCATTTTGTGGGTTTGGGGTTCGGTGTTCCGGGGTTGAAGACTCTGAAATTTGGTACCCTGAAGTGCACCTATACATGCGGCTGTGAGGGTTATCGCAGCAACTTTGCAATGACTGAACTTCCCTCCTGCCTCGGTCAAAGCCTCAGGCACGGATGCGCTCGCCAAAGCCGCAGACGCTTGCTCTGGGCGAGTGGTCGCCACTGATCCCAGGTACTGGCAAGCTTGCTCGGCAGCCGCCTGCATGGCCTCCTTTCTGTTCGAGCAAATCTTGCCAGAGAAGCTTTGCTCGGAGCCACTTCCTCCATCAAGCCTCACCACCACTTTGCAAAGAAAGCCTTGACCAGGTCCTCTTGGCTCCGTCACATCATACTTCAGAACATCCTCGGTTATGGCTTTCCTCGTCCTCTGCGACACAATCACTCCCAACTTTGACTTGTAGTCTTTGGCCTGCCTTCCGCCATCGGCCACGACCTCTACGTGATTCTCCACGGGTGCTGATGCGCTCGCCAAAGCTGCAGACGCTTGCTCTGGGCGAGTGGTCGCCACTGATCCCAGGTACTGGCAAGCTTGCTCGGCAGCCGCCTGCATGGCCTCCTTTTTGTTCGAGCAAATCTTGCCAGAGAAGCTTTGCTCGGAGCCACTTCCTCCATCAAGCCTCACCACCACTTTGCAAAGAAAGCCTTGACCAGGTCCTCTTGGCTCCGTCACATCATACTTCAGAACATCCTCGGTTATGGCTTTCCTCGTCCTCTGCGACACAATCACTCCCAACTTTGACTTGTAGTCTTTGGCCTGCCTTCCGCCATCGGCCACGACCTCTACGTGATTCTCCACGGGTGCTGATGCGCTCGCCAAAGCTGCAGACGCTTGCTCTGGGCGAGTGGTCGCCACTGATCCCAGGTACTGGCAAGCTTGCTCGGCAGCCGCCTGCATGGCCTCCTTTCTGTTCGAGCAAATCTTGCCAGAGAAGCTTTGCTCGGAGCCACTTCCTCCATCAAGCCTCACCACCACTTTGCAAAGAAAGCCTTGACCAGGTCCTCTTGGCTCCGTCACATCATACTTCAGAACATCCTCGGTTATGGCTTTCCTCGTCCTCTGCGACACAATCACTCCCAACTTTGACTTGTAGTCTTTGGCCTGCCTTCCGCCATCGGCCACGACCTCTACGTGATTCTCCACGGGTGCTGATGCGCTCGCCAAAGCTGCAGACGCTTGCTCTGGGCGAGTGGTCGCCACTGATCCCAGGTACTGGCAAGCTTGCTCGGCAGCCGCCTGCATGGCCTCCTTTTTGTTCGAGCAAATCTTGCCAGAGAAGCTTTGCTCGGAGCCACTTCCTCCATCAAGCCTCACCACCACTTTGCAAAGAAAGCCTTGACCAGGTCCTCTTGGCTCCGTCACATCATACTTCAGAACATCCTCGGTTATGGCTTTCCTTGTCCTCTGCGACACAATCACTCCCAACTTTGACTTGTAGTCTTTGGCCTGCCTTCCGCCATCGGCCACGACCTCTACGTGATTCTCCACGGGTGCTGATGCGCTCGCCAAAGCTGCAGACGCTTGCTCTGGGCGAGTGGTCGCCACTGATCCCAGGTACTGGCAAGCTTGCTCGGCAGCCGCCTGCATGGCCTCCTTTTTGTTCGAGCAAATCTTGCCAGAGAAGCTTTGCTCGGAGCCACTTCCTCCATCAAGCCTCACCACCACTTTGCAAAGAAAGCCTTGACCAGGTCCTCCTGGCTCCGTCACATCATACTTCAGAACATCCTCGGTTATGGCTTTCCTCGTCCTCTGCGACACAATCACTCCCAACTTTGACTTGTAGTCTTTGGCCTGCCTTCCGCCATCGGCCACGACCTCTACGTGATTCTCCACGGGTGCTGATGCGCTCGCCAAAGCTGCAGACGCTTGCTCTGGGCGAGTGGTCGCCACTGATCCCAGGTACTGGCAAGCTTGCTCGGCAGCCGCCTGCATGGCCTCCTTTTTGTTCGAGCAAATCTTGCCAGAGAAGCTTTGCTCGGAGCCACTTCCTCCATCAAGCCTCACCACCACTTTGCAAAGAAAGCCTTGACCAGGTCCTCTTGGCTCCGTCACATCATACTTCAGAACATCCTCGGTTATGGCTTTCCTCGTCCTCTGCGACACAATCACTCCCAACTTTGACTTGTTGTCTTTGGCCTGCCTTCCGCCATCGGCCACGACCTCTACGTGATTCTCCACGGGTGCTGATGCGCTCGCCAAAGCTGCAGACGCTTGCTCTGGGCGAGTGGTCGCCACTGATCCCAGGTGCTGGCAAGCTTGCTCGGCAGCCGCCTGCATGGCCACGACAAAGGCTTCAGAAATCTGCGGAGGATTCAAGCCGTAGGAGTCTGGCTAGCATAAAGCAGTTACCCCACCTCTCTTTATTTGGCACTTTTTCGCCTGGAATGGGTACAACCCCACCCCGCCACCCTACCCCCGTCACCCCTGCCGGCGCTATGCCATGCACCGGTTGCAGAGTCTCGGGGTTCGAGGTCAATCATGCCATTTGCAGGTTCACAGCGTATCCAGAGTAAGGGTATGAGGTTTCGGGTTTAGCGGGTGCTCTGTATATCATCCTGGCATATATGCGCCTGTGTGGACCATGACAGCATGTGTCGAAGACTTCCTGAACGCTACTGGCGCTACGCCGCTCGGCAGGCCCCGGCCGAGGCGGGGTCGCAAACTTGAAAATTAGAGTTTTGATGAGGCAGGGTTCGCGGGTTGATTGAAGTTGAATGTCGCGTCGAAAAACTGTTGAATAGCTTTACCTATAGAAGCAGAGAGCTCCCTCTGTGTCGCGTCTCATATCGCAAGCTTTAGTTTAGGCCTTCGGGTTTATGGGCCCGGCCGCCCATCGTTGTTTTGCGTTTACGGTTTCGGGCTTAATTGAGGTTAGGATTTAAGGTTTAGGATCGCATGGCTGCAGACTCACACAAGGAGAGCGACTGTGCCGCACGTTGAGCAGCCTCTTCCACGTCAAAATGCTTGCCTTCTGAATCTGGATGTGGTCCGTGTTGAATGTACATTCTGCTTTCGTTGAGAAATGTGAACAATTGCTTCACCCAGAAAGCCCCTGGTGAAATTCAGGGCACTGCAAGCATGCTGTTCAAGGAAGGAGGCTCCCCTTTGGATAAAAGGGAAGAAACAACAACAAACACAAGTGAAGAATATTTCGGCCTATTTGGACTGCTATGCTCGCAAAACTTTCTGTTGGAAGCAGGTACATCGAAAAACGCATGGTTCAAACCGAAACAGCAATCATCTTCTTCACAGGCTACTCGTCACGCATGCAGATGTAGAGAACCAACTTCCAAGGTAGAGCCGCATGGTAAAACGTGCGAAACTACTATGAAATGTGGCGAGAATGCTCGTCGGGTAGGAAAACCTGTCGAATCAACTCCGATCTTCGATCAGTGACTTGTAGCGCGGGGCAACGGACAAAAACACCTCCCGTGCCCTGAACCCTTGTAAATGCCGGAACTCCCTGAACCCTCAAGCTGACCCAAAGGCCGTAATTGACTCTTTATCCCAAAGCCGTGTGCAAGTTTCAAGTCTCCAGGCCCTGCACTCTGAACCTCCCTAGGCAGCATGGCCTGGCTCGCTGGCGGTGTTGGCTGCAGCAGCTGCGGCGCTGGCGGCGCCGCCACCGGGGCTGCTGCCGTGTAGCCGCCCGGGGACAGGAGGAGTTTCCTTGTGGTTCTTTGACTGTGGCTCAGAGGGGCTCAGAGGCTCATTCAAAAACATGAACCAACTGCGGATTCTGTAGTCCCCTTGTTGAGTGGAGGCAAAGGCAAAAGCATGTCAGCAAGTTTCCGCAAACAAAGCTTCTCATCAAAGTTGACTTAATAAGGCTGTCAAGACCTAGACCTTGACCAATGGCCCAATTAAATCATGAACCGCCAAGCGTCCTTCTGTGTCTGTGAAAGCTGCTGTTGAGGTGCGGTTCCTTCCGTTGAGGCTCAGAAGAATTGAGCTCACAGGGCTTAAGGCTGTTGTGTAAATACAACTACCCACTTAGTGTAAAATATACGGACAAAGCAACAATCGTTCCAACTATAGCTTCCAGACGCTTCCCGTTCACGCCATCGAAAAGCAGGCTTCGACGAGTGTGATTGAGGTTTAGGGCCAAGTTTAGGGTTTGCGGGGTGTCGTTTTTGGACGGGCCCTGTCCAATCTGGAATGCAACTCAAGCCGCGGACCATAAACCGAACAATCAAGGAACACTCGGAAATGAAGCCCTCGACAACTCTCAACCCAAAGAGACAGACTACTGCCAACAAAATCATCCTCCCACCTCACACCCACCTTGCGAAATGCCGCCAAGATTCAAGTGTAGTGCAGTTGGCGACTTTCTCACAAAGTTGGCAGAAGAACGCGCCCTGCACTTCCTGCAGAGCATAAGCAGTCTCCTGAATGCTGAAACGCATAAACGCTACGTAAGGTGACAGGCTTGTTTGCTCAAGGGGGTTCAAGGACAGTGCGGCGGAACTGGTGGCCAAAAGTACCAATAACTATGTCCAAACCTCCTAAAACCTCATCATGCAATCCCGAGTGGATTGGATCCCCCGCACTTCACGAACCACCTGCTTTAACAGGCCAACTCAGCGCAGCAGCAATGAGATCCGAAACCAAACACCACGCGAGGAATCCGAAACCCTAAAACTCCTAACGCTTGGACTGGACCCATGTCTCTCGGGTCCTTCCGGGTTCCAGGTTCTACTTCTACCTCAGCTGGCTGAGTTTATAGCTTACAGTAGGCTCAGGCTTGAAAATCCAACGAATGCAACCCCCTTTCTGGGTTAAGGACGACCGGTAGGCAAGATCCCCAACACCAAAAACAAAAGACATCCGACGATCCTTGGGAACAACCAACATGCAGAATCATGGGGTGTGCCCTGTCAATCAGCAGAAGCAACGATCAACTGTGCTCCCGCTCACATGCTGAATCGCCCCCGATACCCGGCACCACGTGCATCATGAAATGCCGATGTCTCTCTCGGGCATTGTGCGGATACTTCCCAACGTATGCGCTACCCCATGTGGCCTTCCATCCACAATTGGCCGGTCTGGATATCTATCTCATCATTGTCGGTCTCGCAAACTTTAGTCGTGAGATTCCTTATTCGGTGAAGTCTGTCCTCTCGTTTTTGGCCGAGGAGTTTGTGTCAGCCGCCTGCCCCGGTAATCATGCCCGGCTGGTGACTGAACCGGTGTCAGCATCAGGTGCCGACTTCGACCCATTCCGAACACCTAAGCCGACAAACTCCCATGTCCACCGTGTCGCCCAGTATTTCATGGTGATCTCGTCATAGCTGGCCTTGCAATGAAGAGGTGTCCAACCTATTCGAGGTTTAGGGTTCAACGCTGTAGGGCTTTCGGCGTTTAGGGCTCGGGTCCAGAGACATTCCAGCCTTGTGGTAGGGGGTTCGGCCGACAGTGTAGGGAGGTGGGGGCTTGGTGAATCAGGGGCTTAAGGGTTTCCAAGGGAGGTTTCCAACACACCGGGTGTACCGGGCCGTACGGTATAATACATACAGGGCAGGCTCTTCGTCGTTTTGCTTCTGGGCTTTCGGGTTCAAAGCGTAACTTGTTGCCGAATGTTCAGGGCCCGGAGATGGAAGTGCTCTAAGACTGGACTGGAGATAAAGCATCTCGGGTTTGGGGCCCAAGCCCTTGAACCTTAAACTCCCTGAACAACCGCTCCTCCAGAACCTTCTCCGTGAAGGCACGCTTCTTCAACCTCGGCCCAAGGTCGCCCAGGGTTTCTGGCTTTGGGCTTGTGGATGCTTGTGGCTTCGGATGCCGGTGTCAAGGCCCAGGGCCCTAGAAAGTGTCCTTTCCGTGACCGCTGGTAGACTGTTTCCCCCCCCCCCCCCCCGTCCCCCATACTTCTTCGAGGTATCAGCCATTGATTTCAACCGAGCCCCCATGTCCCTGCAAACGTACATCAACCACCACATGTTCGATTGCTGGTCCTGATGCGGAAATCCTCCACGCTAGCCCGCGATCTCCAGACCCTGAAGCCCGATCCACAACGCGTGCCCCCCATATGAGCCCTTAGGATTCCTTTTGCAGAAAACCCTCACTTGCACCCGGAACTCCTGAAACTTCGCACTGCAACCATCCCGCAGCCTAAGCCTCCCCAGTGGCAAGGAGGCTCCATGAATTTGGTCCTTTCAAAACCTAAACCATCTAAACCTGCAACTTCTCATTAAGATCCTGGGGAATGCAAACTTACTCGCCCTAGCACCGCTTCAATTTCAATCAAGGCGGTGCTTGAGACCATAATCGTACGAGTAGCAGTGCATACTGATCGCGGCCTTGTAGTACCAAGGAACCAAACGCATAACAAGAGTGAACGAATCAACGAAGCGAACGGACGCTACACCTCACACAGTATTTCGTTCAAGCTTATTTCTTTGTATCAAGCTAGCTTCAATATGTTCTGTCCATTGAGTAGCTGTGTGACGCAATGACATGGAGGCATGCAGATGATCAAGCAAACATAGTACAGTACATGCTAGGTACAAGAAAACAATCTATTCTCAATGATTTCCAAGTTGAAAAAGCTAGTTCGCCTAACACATTTGCTGATTTCTTCTACTTTCTCTGTGTTAAGGCTTCCCTGATCTGAACCCAGCATGGCGCGACATCCAGAACACCCCCAACCGCAAACCCTAAACACGTCAAGGATCTCTTCGTAATGCCATCTCCATTGGCCTCAGCTGTTCTTCAGGGACTGTTTGGCTTGGGGGCGCAGTGGAAGCTCGGCTTCGGGTCTTACATGCTTAAGGCAGTCAGTTTCAGCGGCCTTGACCCCTGTTCCCTTTTGAGCCCACTTTAAGACTGTAAGAGCATGAACACCCTGAAAACGCATGATATTAATGGTAGCCAATGGGCCAGGATTTCGATGTGCTTCAGGGGATGCTATTTCCGGGTGGATCTAGGGGGCTTGAAAGAGGGCTCAGTACAGTTTAGGTGCATTTGCGGCCGAATCAGAGAAAGTAGTAAGCCATCTTCACTGGTCACCCTAGATTTCCCTTATCAGCTCATAGGAACCCCTTACCAGCTCATCCCACCAAGGACCTTGAGGTCAACCCAACATCTTAGGCTTTGTGGCCTCGGGTTCGAGTCGGAAGCTCTGTTTTGTCACTTGGGCTCACTACCTTTCTGCCCCAAAATAAGGCCCAAATACGTGTAATAAGCCCTAATATTCTCCGACCTACACGCAGGGGGTTACTGTGATGTCAACTTTCGGGTTGCAGACTGAGGGGGTTTAGGGATAGGGTTTAGGGTTTAGGGCTGCTTCAGGGTGGAAATTGCAATCCGCGTGGCTCTCCGCTCTCTGCTTGTGGAGCTGCTGTTCCGCAATGGCCTCAAGATCAAGAGGGGGGATTAGGCGACTTTGAGATGAGGGACCTGCGAGGGCCGAACGGAAACCATGATTCAGACTTTCTGCAAATGACGGTTGTGTAGATTATTTTCAGATTCGCGAAAACATTTTGAACGCTGCTGCTTCATTTTCCTGTCTCTGAGCACCTCTGCGAGGAACCTGCTACAATGACATGTACCAACCCAAGCAGAGAGCTCATCATGCAATGGTTGAGGGTTTTGCGACTGAGCCCAAGTTCCCTCTTACAGTCTGGCTGGGAAGTTGCTTGGTACTTAATGTGGCGAAGGAGGGGCATCCCCATAACCGTCTTCCCCGTAAGTCTCATTCCGCAAGAATGAAGTCACTGAGCTCAACTCATATGTTTCCCCTACAAGCCCCCAACCCCAAACCCCAGGCCACTGACAAGCAGGATAAGGTTGCCGTTCTTTTTGGTCCACAGATTTTCTGAAACCGAAGCATGCAACCGGCTTCTGGAAGCTTGCGGCGCCTGAGGGTCCAAAGTCTGCAGCCCCCGAAAGGGGGCATGGTCCGGGGCTTTCGGGTCTTTGGCGGTATTGAAAGACACCAAATGCAAAAGAAACAGTAGTGGCAGTAGTAGTCTTCGTCCTCCTCCTCGTCGGCGTTGTCGTAGAAGTCGAAGTAGTAGTAGAAGTAGTAGAACTAGAACTAGAACTAGAAGTAGAAGTAGAACTAGAGGAAGAATAAGTAGTAGTAGTAGTAGTAGTAGTAGTAGTAGTAGTAGTAGTAGTAGTAGTAGTAGTAGTAGTAGTAGGAGGAGGAGGAGGAGGAGGAGGAGGAGGAGGAGGAGGAGGAGGAGGAGGAGGAGGAGGAGTAGCAGTAGCAGTAGCAGTAGCAGTAGCAGTAGCAGTAGCAGTAGCAGTAGCAGTAGCAGTAGCAGTAGTATAGTACAGTATAGTATAGTACAGTATAGTATAGTATAGTATATAGTAGTAGTAGTAGTAGTAGTAGTAGTAGTAGTAGTAGTAGTAGTAGTAGTAGTAGTAGTAGTAGTAGTAGTAGTAGTAGTAGTAGTAGTAGTAGTAGTAGTAGTAGAGTAGTAGTAGCAGTAGCAGTAGTAGCAGTAGCAGTAATAGTAGTGGAGTAGTGCAGTAGTAGTAGAGTAGTAGCAGTAGTAGCAGTAGTAGTAGTAGTAGTAGTAGTAGTAGTAGTAGTAGTAGTAGTAGTAGTAGTAGTAGTAGTAGTAGTAGTAGTAGTAGTAGTAGTAGTAGTAGTAGTAGTAGTAGTAGTAGTAGTAGTAGTAGTAGTAGTAGTAGTAGTAGTAGTAGTAGTAGTAGTGGTAGTGGTAGTGGTAGTGGTAGTGGTAGTGGTAGTGGTAGTGGTAGTGGTAGTGGTAGTGGTAGTGGTAGTGGCAGTGGCAGTGGTACTACTAGTAGTAGTAGCAGCCCTAGTCGTCACAGTCGTGAGAGTGCCGTGGTCGTAGTAGCCGCAGCAGTTGTCGTAGCAGTAGTAGTCGCGGCGGGGATTGTCGTTGCAGTAGTCATTAGCTTTCCCGGTGTAGTCGTAGCTGCCATCGTAGTCAGAATGACCGTCATAGTTGTCATGGAAGTGGTGGTGGTTGTGGCGGTGGCAGTAGCAGCAGCAGTTGTCTCAAAAAAGTACTCATGGTACAAATGGCAATCATAGGAGTCATCGTGAGTAGCCGTCATCGTCGGGATAGCTTTAGTATCCTTTGCGTGTTTTGAATAGCAGACTTGGTTACCAAGTCAGTGGCAAAACTCGAAGGCTTCGGACATAAGCAGTGCATTTGGACCATCAACGCGCCGTTGCCGGCCGAAGGAACTGCCAGCTTGTGCGACAACATCATGCATTCTCTCCGCCACGCAGTGCTCCCAATCACAAATCCACATGAAGATGGCAGCATGAAAATGTAGAATACGATCTCAGACCTCACTACTTAACCAAGGGCATATACATCCTATCTCCAAAAGGCTCATGAAGGAGTAGCTGAAGGTCAATCTTTTGAATCCCTGCAGTGCTGAAGCAGCACTGACTAAGTTACAAAGTTACAGATGGCTACATTGCTGGACGGGGATCCAGCCTGCAAGCACCCTCCTTTAAGCCTCCGAATTTCCAGGCTTGGAAATTGGGTTTTGGGTAAGGCTTACCCTTACGCTGCGCTTGTGTCGCTTACAGGCAGCATCGCATTCCATGCTACTCCTGAAGGTATCCGGTCCTTCTTGAAGCATGCAATATGGGGTCCCGACCGAACAATGCCCCTAATGTTAATACCTGAGTCTACGAAGCGCTTATTGGATCCTTTAGACCCTTTGCGGCCGAGCGGTTCACGCAGTCACACCACACTGACGCATATACATAGGTCTGTATCTCCCCCCCCCCAGCGTAATTTATCTGTAGGGTGCCCACAACGTTTTGACAATGCGCCGCAGAATCATTTTAGGATCCTAGAATGATAGAAAGCATTCAATATGATGATATACAATCTCTGGGAGCCGGGCGGGGTTGGCCTGTGCCTGTTTACAACGTTAGGGAAGACCCCAAAAGCCACCACTTGGCTGTAAGCTTGCCAGTTTCAAAAGTCAAACTTCCACTGTGCACGGAGAATCACGCATGGTTGGCAAATGTTAATTAGGCCACGCCGCAGCGGCTTGGCCCGGTCTTTGAAAGTTATAAAGTTAGTACCATGGCAGCTTTGGCGATGCATTCCAAGTGCTCCGCCAATGCCAGGTTTCTGGATCCGAAGGTCCGTGTGAGCGGGATAAGAACCGCTCTGGGCCTCCAGCCTATAAGCCTAAGGGCCCACTGTGAGTCAGCAACGCAAGAGAACTTAAGCTTTGAATATGCAACAAGATCCCTCTTAAACCCTTACGAGCTTATTCGGCCTACATGACCCTTGAACCCCTTACAACCCCCACTCCAAACTGAACCCTAAAGCCTAAACCCCTAACCCTGCATCCTATGAACATCTAGAAGACCTAAGCAGCCGGCATCCCTGAGCTCAGTCCAATGGCCGCGTGCCAGTCTGGCGTCTGTGTGGGCCCGGGGCGGCGGTGTCCTTGCTCTGCATGGTTCGCCTAAACTAGGAACACGAAACCTGAGGCTGCAAAATCGATACTTGCTGGTGACAGACTGTCACAGACTGTAGGGCGCAAAAGTAGGTGTAGTATATTGACTTGGAGTTCCAGGCTCCCTAAACCCTAAACCCTGTAAACCCCAAGCTCAAACCACTACAAAAGCAACAACACAAAAGCAGCACCACGGCAGTGAGTGTCTTTGAGCTTGGGGAGGCTGGCACAGATCCCCATGGACTTGCAGACCTGAGGCTAAGGGTTTGATGGGGTTTTGGGTTTGGGATTTTGGGTTGGGGTTTAGGGTTTGGGTTTTAGGGTTTTGGGGTTAGGGTTCGTTTACTGGAATGCGCCGTAAGAGAACCTGATACATCGCCCGCTTGTGGTTGTGATCCTGCAGTATGTATTGTGCTCCCTGCAATGGCCTCATGAACAACCTTCCTATCATGATGATGGTTTTGTGTAGGATACCTAGTCTACATGTCAATTAATAATACGCGAACCTGGTAAATTGTTCTTTGTAGACTCCGACAAGTGACCCCTTTTAGAACCTCTTGCGCAGCCATGTTACCACCCCAATTCATAAGCAGCCATGTCGAGCTAAGTCTTTCTGTCCACTGAAGGAACCTGTTTCTGCCGAAGGAAACCATTTATGACCACGACAATATGATGAGCAGAAACATCTAGTCAGTGGCTCAGGTGTGTTACTAGCAGAGGGCACCCGGGCCTTCTTGAAGCGTTCCGGGCCTAGTGCTTGCAGTAGGTGCTGGCGGTGCACCTTGAACAACAAAATGCAAGATACAGTAAGAGGTTGGTGTAACCCAAAAGGGGTATAACTTATAACAAACAAGAATAGCATATACTCATAGCAGTTGTGCTGCTCACAAAAAGAAACCATCACAAACAATCAACATCATGAGAGGTTAGGCTACCCGATTGACATCATTGACCCTATGCCCACCTACACCAGAACACGCAGTCGTCGTCCTGATATACATTTACAATATTATATAATTATATATGTACAATATTTCATCTATATATATATATATACATATATTTTCTTTATATATGTATATATGTATACATATAATGTTTCATATAGGTACCATTGTCAGGTCTGTCGGCGGCCCCAAAAGCCAAGCGTCATCCTGAACTCTAATTACTTGTAAGCATAAGTCGGCGAATTCCCTTCCTCAGAACCTCATCATACTGTGCCTTCTAAGGCGTAAGCTCAACATCTACCCTAAACAAGGAGGCCACTGAAAGGATGGGCCTGGTCCAAGGGCAAAGGATGGCTCCGCATGGCCCGCGCCACTCGTTCGGCATCGCCGGCATGCTTCTGCGGTGCTTTCGCACAGGCCTGCCCATTGAATCCTACACTGCTTGCTCGCTTTACTGAAAGGACGACAAAAGCAAGCTTGCTACGTGTCAGGAAGCTACATGCAAGCCCGTATACAAGGGGCCTGATAGCAACTCTTTCGACTCATGGATTCAAATTGAATCGTTCAGTGTTCTATTTGTACAGTTCCGACTGCTGCTGATATTTAACAGCTGAGCTTTCATGTACCTCGACACTCCGTGGCTCGGATCACGAATGACCGCTTTTGGGGCTTGGAGGTTTTGGGGCTACGGCTGTGGCTTTCAGACTTGTGTGGGGTTCGGAGTGTGAAGTTACTGTCCTTGGCAGCCAGAAGCGTTGGCTTTGTTTAGTTTCTGCAACGGTCCTTGTGCAAGCTCTCCAAGTACATCAACGCTTGTCATAAACCCCAAGTTGCTACACGCCTGAGTCCTGAAAACAAGGCCCGAAAAGGCCTTCAGGATTTGGCCATAATGCATAGGTCCAGGCTGCACGCCACTGACCTCGACGTCACAGGGCGTTGGGGTTGCAGGGGTTTAACTCTTGTATGGGTTAGTCAAGGGCCGAAGAGCTTGTGCGTGGGCATAGGGCTTCCGCCCTCATGACCCACATTGCTTCAAAAGGAAATGTACTATGGTTAAGGATTGCAGTGTATATGCAACAAAAACAACATCAAGCATCTCCTGCGATTGGTTCCCAAGAGCGCTCCGCTTGTATTTTAGGGTTAGGGTTTAGGGTTTAGACTTTGGGGTCTATGGTTGAGGGGTATATGGTCCTTTCGCTCCTGGGACTTGTGGGGAAGATGCAGGATGTTTCGAGTCTAGGGCATGGGGTTCCGTGATGTCTCGAGGAAGCCTTACATTCTAGAAGACCAACTGCGAGTCCTGAAAATCCCCCTTTATGAACATGCCGAGCTTGCAGGACTTTAGGACTTTAAGAATGCCAGGCCACTGAAACCCCTACAAAATGGCCTCCATTCGCTTCAGCCATTTCTGACAGGCAGTCACGTCGCCCTCACACAGCTGCGGAAGGGTGGGTGCGAGGAGGCGGACGCTACGCTGAGGTACATGAAACGCACAGAGACTTGGGATCTTTGCAATCCAAAACTAGTTAGAGTAGGTTTTGCCCTGCTGGGACCGCAAATGCAACGGGAAAAATTTCTTTGGCCTAGATGTAGTTCCCAGAACCTTAGCACGCCTAATCACGCACACCTCCGAACCCCAAAACAATATGGTCCTGGAGTTTGTCTTTGTGTCTGCGGATGTGAGTGCTCAGTGCAGGGTTGAGCCGAGCATTGAGGAAGGGTTGAGGGAAAGATTCAGGCGGTGGTTGGAGGGAGCTTATAGGATGGAGTTGAGGATGGAAGGGTCCAGGGAGGGCTATATGTCCTTGCAGGGATGCATTTTTAGCATTTTATCCCGAGATGTATGTCGCTATGGCATTACGACATGTAGGAATCGACATATCACCATAATCATATATGAGGATATAGGAAAAAGTGAGACCCTACAACCCCGCCCAAGAATACACACTTGATTTATGTACAGGGGAACGGAAACTTTAGGTTCTGACTCTCAGAAGCTTCCATTGCCACGCTTGTGTGAATTTAGAATGCAGGTCTCGTGGTCGACGTGTCAAAAAAAAACGAATCGACCGCCTAGGCCCACATCACTGAGACCTTGTGCTACATGGTAGGTTCTGTACATTAGGGTTTACCCAAAAAGGACATAAATTGGACAATGTTCACATGCCTCCAGCTTTTCTCTCGACACTGCGTGTGTGTTGCCACATTGAGTGGCGGAGTGTTAGGTTACCTTTCTCACTAAGATATACGCCTACGACAGCCCTTCCGGAAGGAGGCGACAGCAAATTCAAGGTCTCTGGCGCCTTCTTCGCATGGGCATCCAAAAGGATGCCAAAAGTTGTCTTGTCTGGGGCGTGCCTTCCAAGCAGTAGAGCAGCCAGGTGGGTGCTGAGCTACAGGTGTCTAGGCAGAAGCTTCAGATAGCCCTCACACCCATCACAAGACAGGCTATTCTCAAACCAGACTGGGATAGGCCTAAACTTGAAAACAATCCCTAAACCCTGAACCCCAAAACCGAAGAACCCTCATTCCCAGAACCCTAAACCCAAAGAACCCTAAACCCTAGAACCCTAAACCCCAGAACCCCAGAACCCTAAACCCCTAGACCCCCAGAACCCCACTAAACCCATTCCTTCTCTCGTGTTCGCTTCCAGCCTCAGCTCCAGGAGTTGCTGCAAACGGCGCTCAGCCCGGGCAACGCCCTCCTTCCGAACACCTCAAGGCTTTGCTGGTGGTGGGTATATGGGGTTTATAGGGGCGTTAAAGGGGTTTATAAAAACGGTTTATAGGGAGGTTATAGGGGTTTACGGGGGGGGTTATAGGGGTTTATAGGGTTTAGGGCGGCTATGCTGGTGGTTTGATGTGGTTTATAGGCTTTTTTGTTTAAGGGTTTGTAAGGATTTGCAGGTTCAAGAAGGTTTTGGTTTCAGGGTTGGGAATGAGGAAAGAAGGCTGCAACAGTTAAAGCGAAAGCCAGGGTTACAAATTCAGGGCAAAGGGATAAGGCTAAGGATAGGATTTGGGAAAGTTGGGGGTTGAAGGCTAGTCGCCTAAGGCTGTGCTGGGTAGGGTACTTGGAGGATCGGGGCACTTAGTAAGTAGGGTTATAAGCTTATAAGAAATTATAGCTATAGTTACCTTACTTATAACCCCACTTACTAAGTCCCCTGATCCTTTACGTAGTGGAGAAGAGCTGTCCGCGAAATTGCGGAGCCCGGGTTTAGCAAGAGCGGAATATGCACGCAGCTGGAAATACTTTGGGCAGTTACATTGCAGCATTGGGCTGGATAGAGGTACAACCTGAACCCCAACCCTAAAAACCGGCTAGGTTTGCTACAGCAGCGAGTTGTCAAATAAGGAGGTTTGAGTGCTTGCGTGCATGGGGTCGGGAATAATAAAAAGCAAACACATACACATATCATATCTACATGCCTCTGCAACGCAAAGCGTAGAATACATACGATGCAATATAGACGAAATCGTTTGATGTCTACAGTATATAGTGTTTAATATGTATATGTATATATGTACATATATATATATATGAGAAAGAGAGAGAGAGAGAGAGAAAAAAAAAAAAACAAGTCTTGGGCTTGTGGTTAAATTCCAGCAGCACGCAAGCCTGAACATCGCATGAACGACTGAACACCTTACAGCCCTACACAAGGCGTGTTAAGATCCACGGTTTCGGTTTTAGGCATCAGGAGTAACACCCCTAAACTTGAACCCCATGCGCTCCCTCTCTCAAGCTTCGAGGCGCAAAGGCGGAAGAATGCGTTGAAGAGGGTCTTGTCGATGGTGAACCCTGCCTCCATGAAGGGGCACCGTTCAAAGAGTTTAGGGCAAGGTTCACGGATGAGGCCGGCTCTAGAGGTGAGAACCCTACCCAAAACGTAGCACGACTTCGGAGCTCTCGCTCTTCCTTTGCATGATGGCTGAAAACAGAAACATCCCGCAAGCTGCGCAAACACAAGAACTCTGAACTTCTTTTCAGGCCTTCCAGGCTTACCCTGGTAGGTACCCGATTTCCGAGAAGTGATTGCACACAAATTGTGCTGGACCCCCCCATGGCTTTCTTGAGAGGTCTAGCCTTGAAGATGTTGGGCCGCAAGGTTCAGGGATAACGTGGGTGGCATGTGAAGAACCCTCCTTGTCAATCTCCTTCATCCAGGCCAATGCTCCGGGAACATCCTGTCATTGACGATGCTTTCAGGTTTCTGTACGGCTTGTCATGAAGCCAATCTCAGACGCTTCATAACATGCATGAGAACAATGAGGGCAAACAAGGTCGGTGCCATGATGAGGTTCACGGAATCTAGATCAAGGTTCTGGCTTGGGTTGAGGATCTTTAACAAACAGTTTGGGTGTTTGGGTTTCAGCATGTTTGAACGAACCACCCGAAGCAGAACGTAGGTTGCTCCATGGAGACGGCTGCGAACCCTCTCAGCAGGACTCCTTGCAAAACTTGAGCCCATGGGTGGATCTACTGCAGTGAGAAGTCCTTGCTCTTGATGGCTGACTGTAGGAGATACCCCATGCGCCGAGGGCTCGGAGACATGCCTCAAGGGCTTTGCATTAGTTTAGGGTTTTGACGGCTTGCGCTTGGGGCTTCAGGTCAGCCCATACGGAAATCGCATTAGTCCCCGGCTTGTGTTAAGCTCGTGGTTGCGGGTTTGCAAGGATGTCAGGTGTAGGGTGTAACAGCAGAGGTGTTCGGAATAGCAAAGAGTGGCGTACTTTACCGCAAGTCAATGTCAAGTCATCTGGGAGTTTCCCAAGCAAGGGGGTCAAAGCCTCAAACCTTGAAGCCGCATGAAATCGAACCCCCAAAGCAAGGACACGAGGCCTTGGTAGTAGATCTTGGCAACCTCCGCCCTGCCGACCCTTGCGAAGTCTGACAGGAGTGAGTCGACGAGCCGAGTTCGATCCAGACCTCGGAGCGGACAGACAATTTTCCTGGTTTACGTAGGGTTCAGGGCCACACTTGTGCGGGATCCTAATATGGCATGGAAGTTCAGGGTTGAGGGCTACCCATCCGATATAAGGCCTAAATGACCTTGAGCTCGGCCTTGTTCGGGCCGTATTTTGGGCAAGTGGTCAGACCCTCAGGCTCAAACTCCTGCAAATGGGCTTGCGCGTTTGGGCACAAAACTCAGAGCCGCAGGGCCATAGGGTAAAGATAATTTGGTAAATGCATGGGGCTGTTCTTCTTTGGGGGGCCCCTACAGCAACTTTCGACACAAGGCAAGGGGCCCTAAAGAAAGTTAACTGGGGGACTAAATCTGGGAGCATATGAGATCGCCTCCTCGAATTCCACGAACAAAGCATTCAAGGATTTGGGGGCTGCACGGTATTGTTAGCTTTCATGTTTCGGATGAAGCTGGACCTCCGGGTTCACGGGCGATGGCTCAAGCATTCGGGTTGAGGTCTGAAGGAATGAGGCTCGATGTTTTCACGGAGAGCTCAAAGGGTTTCGGGTAAGGCGCACGAGGTCACCATTGGGTTCAAGGCCAAGGTAGCTCAGACTGTATCTTGCCGTGGTTTAATTTAACTTTCGGATTCAGGGGTTGAGTATTACTCTAAACGGACCCGAGAGTCCTGTCTCAGCAGCCATGTCCAGGATGATGTCGATCCCATCCGTGTCCTGAGAAACTCCAAGGCCCTTACATCTAGGCCCTGAGACCCCTTTTGAAGCCTAAACGTACGCTGGAACACCACCCTAAACCCTAAACCCTAAACCCCAAACCTAAACCCTCAACCCTACATCCCCCCCCCCCTCCCCTGCCACACTAAGCCCTTAGATAACCCCCCCCAACCTGAAACCGAAAAGGGTCCCCGTTCCGCGCGCAGCCTCTGAGCCCCAGCTCGCAGGCAGAGTTCGGTGAACGCCCTCCTGCTTCCTGGAGATGACGTTGGGGGGGGTTTAGGGTTTAGGCTTTAGCGTTTAGGGTCTAGGGGTTAGAGGTTGAGGTGGCTTCTGAAGCTGTTTGTTGGCACGCGAAACTTTAAGGTACATGCTGAAACTCTACACGCAAGGTCTGCTAGCAGCTAGTTGTTCTGCCACGAAGAGCTGAGGCTTCGAGATGGGGCAATGATGGGTCCGGACTTGGAGTGCGGGATTCCCCATGTCTAGTATGCTTTTGAATGCTATACTAGGTTTAGGGCTTAGGGTCCGTGGACAGGATCATGAGGTTGGAGTACGGCGCGCACTAGGTTCGGATTGGGTGTTAATTTAGTATGCTTTCTTTTGACTAGACTAGAGGCTTCTGGAAATTCTGGAACTCTCCTTCCCCCCTTTCCAACCGCTACGTGCCAAGAAGTCGGCTATCAACTGCAAAGCCAGATTAAGACCTGCAAGGGTTTCAAGTCATGGTCATGGAATGGAGGATCCAAGGTTCCAGGTACTCTGCGACCGCGTGCTCCGCCGCCCCAGAATGGCCCTTGGAGATGTACTGCAACTTCTCCATGATGCGCCGGGGGTCTTGCATCGTGCCGGTGTCGGTGAACTCGTACTTCTGCCGTTTCCTGTCCTGGCGAAGCTGCACGCGCTCCTTGTGGGTGAGCCGCCGTGCCTCCCAGAAAGGCACTGAATGCACACAAGCACTTGCGCGTGAGACCGGCAACCCAAACGCCAAGTGGAAGATGTCAACTCTTTTCGAAAAGTACAGGGGACCTGTGTTTTGGCTTTGGTGACGAATGAAGTTATATCTCGGTGCAGCTATCCACGCCGCCTTGCCGGCAGAACGCCTGACGTGTAAAGTACTCTTCGAAGTCAGCTATCGATAAGTGCAGTTTGGACGTCGCCGTTGGACAGCCCTGGGATCCTGCCTGCTTCATGTACGAGTCTGCGCCGATAAACCTCTGCGGGAAGGATACTGGGAAATCTGCCTCCACTTCAGGGGCACCAACCAACCCGCCCGCACAAAAAGCCCCACGGCTCAGCCTGACTCCTTACACCCCAATACATTCAACCCTGCAGCCCTGATGCTCAACCTTACCGAAATGATACTGAGTTTCTGTGTACCTGCTGAGCTGATGCTTTGACTAGCAACAATCCACCTTACAGCCTGCAATCGTAAGAACAGTCGCGGACTCACTATCACGAGGCCTTCGAGCTATTTAGCAAAATCAACAAGCAACAGCAACAAGCAACAGGAACAAGCAACAAGCAACCAGCAACAAGCAACAGCAGCCACCACCCTTTCCCGGCCCGACGCCTGTTTGCGAGATATGCCAGGCCAGCGCCAGCCGAGGCCATCATAGCAAACAACGCCAGAAGGCAGCGTCGCATGTCGAAATGTCCAGGGGAAAGGGAGGAAGGACGTGACGCCTTATCTAGCCAAAGGCTGCAGCTTCTTGAGGTACCACTAGCACGCAGAAGCCCCCCTCATGAGTGTTGAACTTACCTCCCCTACACTTCGAGACCGACTGTTGCCTAACATACATAGGTGCTTCCCAAAACTGTCAACAATGAACTAGGCCATGGCGGGTCGTAACTGAAGGTTTTCTGCGTGGGGTTAGAGGGTCAGGCATGGGTTTCAGGGTTCGGGGATCTTGATTGACAGTGTAGGGTTCTACATGGCTACGATCACTGACAGGAAGCAAGGGTCAGGATAGAGAACTGACCATGTGGGGGGGCTAGGGGCTTCTGGAGCCCTCAACCTTAGAATACCTCAACTCCCCGCAAACCATACACCCTAAACCCTAAACCCTCCCCAAAAACACAGCAATTAAATCTTGAAATCTCTGGCCCCCACGTCGCATTCGGCTTCCATAGTAGGGTGGGCTCCTGCAGATTGTCAGAAAGGATGTGGGTTTAGGGCTTCTCACGTTATAGGGTGCTATCTAGGGCCTAATATTCCTAAACTCATTGAAAGCCTTAAGGGCCCTTAGGGTAGAGGGGTCAAGGCTCCGCAATGCAGGGCATATGCGGGGCCTTGTTGGGACTGCGTTCTTTGTTCTTTGCCGGGAGTGGGAGTGCGAACACAGGTGCTATCATAGGGTATGGAAAAGCTCCAAACAGCCAATATCTTACTCATGCACCCTGAGCACCAGGGCCCTAAAATCGATCTAAGCTCCGTGCCCGGGCCCCAGAATATACCGAAACACTATAGACCCTACATGCATAGCCCGAATGGAGGCTCCCACAACCCACCAAGCCCCAAAAGGAGGAACCACTTTGGGAGCTGATCCAAGATGCCGCCCTTCTTGGGTCTCGATGATAGTATGGAACCGAGAGGGGCCGATGACTTTCGGTGATCCCCCGCCATGAACGCCCAAAGATTAAACCAGCCCAAAACCAAAATGGCCAAACAATACTCCAAGTGCATCGCTTTGCCACTTCCGATTTCTATGCTACCTGACAGCTCCCGTGGACAGAGGTGCCGACCCGCTGCCGTCGGCGCAGGCCATGTAGCGAAGCCCATACTATGCTCAGCTCTCTTAAAAAAGGGTCCCTTCTTCTAGGGGTTCCCATGATATGGGTACTGCGGCGCCTTACTCGTAGGGTATCTCAGGGACCCGTGGATGTTTGGGCAAGGCTTTAAGGTTTCGGTTTCAGACTCAGGGCTTCAGGGGCTCGGGGATTTTCGGGTTCAGGGCTCAAGGTTGAGGGGCCTAAACAAGGGGTTCAAGCTTTGGGCGCCAGGAGTAAGGGTTTGGGGTTTCGGGTTGGGATCAATCAAACTGAAGGTTGAGGGCTTCAGGGTTTTTAGGCCGCGCCCCAGACCCTAACAATGAAGGTTTCGGGAGCACAAGGCCTCAAGCGCTCAACCCTGAACCCTAAACCCCTAAAACCTAACATGGAGGTCCTTCCCAAATACCTAAACCCTATACCCCCACGAGTATAAGCCCGATTAACCCTATAAGCCCTATAAAGCCCTAAGCTTCAGCTTGACAAAAAAGCGACAGCGTCAGGACGGTGCGGGGAATGAGGGTTCTCAGGGCGTTTGGGATTTAGGATCTGGGGTTTGGGGCTCGGGGTGTGGCGCTTATAAAGGCTTGTGATTCGAGGTTAGGGCGCGGGGTTCAGGTCAAGGTTTTGGGTTCGGCACTCGGTTGTAGGGTTCATAGCTTAATGAAGGCCTTAACAAAACAAATCTTTATAGGCCCCATGCCCCGAGGCCCAACTCTGCAGAACATGCTACGCAGCGAACGAACCGAAAGATCTTTGAGGCTCTCAAATAACTGACGATAACTTTTCCTCATGCATGGCCTTACTCCAAAAAACGCTGGCAAACAAGCGGAAACCCAAAACCCCCCAAAAAGACTCAGTTTTCTGGTTTTTGCCTGCTGTCGCGAAAGTCTGGGCTAACGTCCAGGCGTTTCGCCACCTGCGTGGGCCGAAAAGGGTGGAACAGATGCATGGTCTTTTCTTCCGCATGGCATACCTCTGTCATAATCGCCTGCGCGACATGGGTGCCAATCGGGGCAGGGCTTGTTAGCTCTACCGAAAATCAGATTCCTCAGTAGCCTACAACTCCCCTACAACACTCCCCGATCCGGCCTGTTTCAGACGCCTTCTGGCAGGAAGCAGAGTTTCTCCACTCGACGGCCCTGGCAGGTGCTTGGGGTGGTTTGAGATAGAGGTTCTTCTCATCTTATGCGCATGTTCAGTCCAGCTTGTTGAGGCAAAAGGCCGTCTCTCAGCATGCAACAAATGGACACTGAAAGTTTCGAAGGGCGCAAAAGGAACAGGAGTCACCCATACCGCAAGCAAAACAGCCACACACACACACACACACACAGCACTTTCCCGCCTGGTGCTGGGCGGTCAGCTTTGAAGCACCGTGGTGTCAATGGTATCGAGCAAAATTCTCGACAGAGCTGCCGTCAACAGTTTTCGGCAGGTGCACAGCAAGCGACGTCGTGTTTGGCAGACAACGGCCAACTTCTCCTGCGTTGATGGGGTGGTTCGTGCAGCTACCCTTAACCTGCTGCCGTTCATCTATTGGGCTGTAGGATGTAGGCTCTGCTCCGTTCGGGGTGGTTCAGGATTGACTATGGACAAGAGGTCCAGTGCTTTCGGCGCACAGCTAGGAGCAGTAAGTTGATGAGAGTATTTTATGGTTGCTAGCCAGTCGATGTCGAGCTTCTGTATGAGCCACGAGAACCGTCCACACAACTATGAATTGATTGTAATTAACCCGAGCCCGATACTGGGTATTGCAAACCCAAGACTCGCAGACTTTTCCCCACTATGCAGCTGCAACTAGGTACTGTGCAAGTATACACGATACAGGCTGCAACGATGTACTGTTTAGCGCGCTGCAAGACTAGTCATCTACATGCGCATATTCCACTGGTAGTAGCCTGTGATAACATCCCCTGCATCCTAACCATCGACCGAGCTTGGCAACAGGAAATGACTGTTGCTTGTTCCCGGATGATGGGCTTGGTTCCATTTATGGTTTGGGGCTAGTTTGGGGTCTGCATGTAGCGGTTGGGGTTTACGGTTTAGAGTTGACAGGGTCTCCCTCTGCTCGCGGCAATCACCCACGACGAGGTTCACCTGAGCGGCAACTAAAGCATGGTCAAAAGAAGAGTTTATCGAAACTTCCATCATACAGTCACTTCCACCAAGCCCATCCAAGCCCAATTTACGACCCTTCAAGTCAGCACTAGAAAGACCAGTGCATCAAGTCATCGAATTGCAAAAGCCAACGAAGACTTGAGAGATTTGCATCAAAAAAGACAAATACCACAAAACCAGCGAACTGCTGGGTCCGTTTTCTTCCTCTTGCAATTCACGGTAGGCTTCAAGTCGCACGAGCTGCCCACCTCCCGACGGCGAAGGCGAAGGCGTAGTCACGAACCTTGTAGGGCAACAACTCTTGCTACTAGTAGATCTCTTCTGAGAAAACAACAAACTTTCTGAGACTTTAAGGGCAAAGGCACATCGTGTATTAACCTCGTGATCGCAGCTCGGGTCCGCACGTCTCTCGAGCCTGAAGCTGGGAGAACAGAGGTCGCTGAGCATGAAGTGGCATAAGAAGTGCATCACATCATATCGCATCGAGCATTTTCTTCCGAGAAGCTTAGGCGCCGGCGTAAAGGCTCTCCAAAGTCAAGGATGACGGCTATGAGTCGAGAACCTGCGGTTGAAGTTTCATAGGTTTCCATGCTTTCCGCGGGCATGTGTGGCTACTTCTTTGTCGCCTTGCCCTCCTGCTTCGTACCTCCTGCTATCAGACCGTTCACTGCGACCAGCATGTCCCAAATCCCCAATTCGAGTCCAATTTTTATATAGTATTGAAAAAATGCAAAAGCAACACCCGACCCATGGGTTCCATCCACAGACGGCATGTTGAAGCGGGGGGGTGCATCCCCGAACGCCCATGTGGTCGCCTGGTTCACGTTTGGAGGTGCAGGATGCGCCGCTTGATTCAGCAGCCGATCGTCTTTGAGACCTCTTCCTGCGGGTTGGGGATATCTTAGGAGCTTCCATCTGCTTTTCTTCTCACACCTGGAACTGCCAGAGCATTCATTCGTCCACTATGACGGAACAAACGACCAAGGAACCCTAACGTACGCAAATGCATTCTCACGGTACAGGGGGTGGCTCGGGGCCTGAGACTTGCAAAGCCAGATGGACGAACTAGGGTTGAGCCTAACCCACAGAATCTCCTCCATGAGAGCATGACTACTCGTCACCCTCAGGACCTACGACCTACAAGTCCAGGTACCCTAGGCTACAGCCCTATTAGGGGTACCTCTATAGCACCGTTGAAAACTCATGAACCTCCAAGGAGTGTGCCTTCCTACAAACAAGCCCCTCCCCCATGAAGGGGTTAGGGGGTTTAACACCAGAAATAACGATTTCATCTCATGACGTCTTTTGCGTTTTTTCTAGGGTTACTGCCATGTATACCAACCAGAAGCAGAGACGATGAGGTAAAGCTGCTTGCTACTTTACTTCAGAGGATGGAATGCCACAGATGCGCGCACGGAGGTGGGAAAGTTTGAGACGCTTTTTGCGCTGAGCCAAGCACTCGATGCACCCTTAGATAGATATCGTTGCTCCAGCAAAAGATGCCTCAGGAGACTCTGTGCACTGGTGTCCTCCTGAATGCAAGGAAAACTGGAAGGAGGAGTGGAGATGATGTGGCCTTGCATTAAATTGGAGCCATGGGGCGAAATTGTGTTGAAAGACATTCGGGTTAGTGCAGGGCACATCGCATCTCCCATCCCTCAACCATGGTCCACTAGCTTCAAAAATTCGTCCCCATTCCTATCTCAGTCATTCCTGCTGCTGCTCGAAGATTCTTTGACTTCTCTGGTTTGCTTAGGCATCTCTTCGTACAGTTTCATGGCAAACTTCCTGAAAGGTACACTTTGAATCCACACTACACCTGGGCCTGTGAGGGTTGCAAAGAAGATACCTTCGCCTCCAAAGAGAGATGTCTTGATGCTACCAACCCGTGCAATATCGAAGTTCACGCTTCCAGAGAAGCCCACCACGCAGCCTGTGTCCACACGCAGCTGCTCGCCCTCTTTCAGTTCGCGCCGGACTACTGCCCCACAAGCATGGATGAATGCAAGCCCATTGCCCTCCAACTTCTGCAAGAGAAACCCTTCACCACCAAAGAAGCCGACTGACAACTTTTGTGTGAATCCCACCTGAATGCTTGTTCCCTTGGCAGCACACAGAAAAGCGTGCCGCGAGCACATCATCGAGCCGCCCATTGCCCCCAGATCTATACCCACGGTATGGCCAGGGATCGGTGATGAAAAGGCTACCTTGCGAACCTGTTGGCCCGAGTTCTGAATGTGCAGCATAGAGATGGAGGTGCCGGCCAAAAGGCGCTTGCCGGCATCTTTGATGTTCTCCCACCAGCTGCCCTCTGGCCTGGATCCATCATTGAATTGGGACTCAAAGGTGATGTCGGGCTCCATATAGCAGAGTGAGCCGCTCTCTGCAATGATCTTGTCACCAGGTTTCAGGATGACCTCAACCAGCTGAAGGTCATGGCCAACGACGTTGAAGTCGAACTTGTTTCCGGTGCATGTTGCTAGGGCTTGGTTGGTCATCTGCGCCAGCTGTGCCGGGTCCGTGATTTCCGGTCCCATCACCATCTCTGGCGCACTTGGCTCCACCACCACCGGCTTCATATCCCTGCTGTCTCCGGGGATGAAACAGCAAAGCTGCAGCAAATGCAAAGAGTCCCTGAGCCAAGAAATGAGGGAGACGTTTTTGAGGCAGCTAAGCAATCCGGCACCGCAATGGTCGTGCTCAGTGCGAAAGAGCGCGCCTGCAGGTGCGACTTCCCGGGCAAGCCAGATCTCCTGCTTAAGCAGCACCACATGGGTTTGTACTTTAATGGGGAGTCTCGCGACAGGTGTTGGGGTCGGGGTATGTTCCGTGGGTATGTTTCGGGGGTATGTTTCGCAGCTTCATGAGCTACTTTACCTGCAATTTCGGGGGTATGTTTGGGTATGTTACGGGACCCGAGGAGGGGGGTTGCTGCAGTAAGCCACCTTTGTGGCCGCTTAGACCAGGTGCCCACCCTCTCTGGCATCAAGCCGTGGCTGTGGGGGACGTTGCCCTAGGTGTAGCCTTCGGGCATGGAAATCTTCCGGACCGCACAACAGCCGTGAAACCGTTCCCTCCGAAACAAAGCCCTGAACCTCGGAGCAACCCTACCTGAAGGTTCATGAGTAGTAAGCAGGGTAACATCACCACTTAGAACTATAGTTACCCTACTTACTTTTTGTACCCTAAACCCTAACCCTACCTGGACCTAAACCCTTCTTACAAGGGTCCACGAGCCTCCAAGTAAAGCCTCAAGACTAAGCCCATGACAGGGCTTCTTGGTGTTGACACATTCGACAATGGTTACCCCCCTCGAGCCCAAACCTCAAGCCCGACCCCGAAATCGCAAATCTTAAACACTTGAACCCTGAACCGTAAACCCTGAACCTCAAATCATAAACCCAAAGCCCTAGGAGGGTTTAGAGGTTTGGGGTTTAGGGACATGCCCCGCCGAAAGCCCATAACCGAATGTATCCTTCTCATCGTCAGGGAGGCGACTCAGGTGAAGTAAGGACAGGGCCAGCTGCCAGTGTGAAGCTTCCTGGCTGTGTCATCTACGGTTTGAAAGCTGAAAGGTTTAAGTGGGTCCCGGTTTAGGGTGTAAGTGGGGCGTTACAGGGTTTGAGTGTATTCATGTGTTTCAGGAAGGGTGTACGGTTTCAAAGTTTCAAGGGAGTTCTGACTCCATGACCGTAAGTCCAGGATTTGGGGCTTGCTCTACGCTGCCCAAGGTGTTGGCTTTACGGGGTGTGTCGGGTTTTCGCAGTCTAGGGGATTCGGTGTTCTTGAATTGTTTACTAGGGCTTTCAAAGGATTTCAGAAGCAAGACCGTCAAGGCTGCTAACATTATCAGCATGGTGCAGGAGATGAGCTTCGACCGGCCAAACGCAAAACCTGAGGAATGAAGGGAGACTCCTCCAAGAGTAAGATCCCTGAAGACTTTCTGCGTTGCCAGATGGTAACTAAACGGTGCCTTGCAATGCTGTGCATAAGATGCTGCGAGACTTCCTGCCCGCAAGGATACATGCAACTAGAGAAGTTCAGGACACTTGTGGTCCACTTTCAGAAGGAAGAAGGTCAAGGCCGCTAACATCATGAGCAAGGCGTGAAAGACTAAAAGGCCAAAGTTGAAGGCGTTTGGCGCCGTGGCCATTCCATCCTTGAAGGCACCATGGCTGATGATCCACACGACCGTCAGAAGCAAGACGAGCTGCCACGCACAAATTGCCGGAGACTGTAGCAGCTGAGACAGGTCACAACGGTGAACTACGGTGAAATGGACCCCTAGCCCGAAGGCAAACATGAAGGCGTAGAACTGGGCATCTACCATTCTGAGGTCTGCATCGGAACCTCCTAGCAGCAAGCGGAAAGAGTAGATGGAGTTGCAAACGGACACAACGAAGAGCACCTTCCATGCTTGAAAGGTTCTGTCTACGTCCAGTGCCGAAACGCTGCTACGCCACCAGTACACGACGGGCAAAGCCATGTCAAAGACCGAGTCTATGAGAATCCACAAGAGTGCAAGAAGCACAGACACGGCAGCACCCCCGATGTCGTCTTCCAAAGCCACTTCGCCAACGGCCTGAGCCAGGTGCAAGCATGGATATATGTAGTGCATGAACACCCGCTCCACCGCAGGCCAGTGCAGTGACAGCTTCGCAACGCAGCTTGTGGCGCACAGCTCCAAAGAAGGTTCTCCCTCGGCTCTGCAGAACGTCGCCCAGCAATAAGCGGCCCAAGCCGGTGCTACGGTGCATCGCGAGGTACATTGTACGCGGCAGCTTCCATGGAACCAGGATGCGAGCATAACTAGGTGGGTGACCACACAGCCGGCCCAGATGCAGGGTAAGTAGAAAAGACGAAAGACTGATGCGTCATGCTCAGCAGCAGTAGGTTCCAGTGGCTCATGCACGGTGAGCAGGACGTCATACTCCTGAGCATGTCCCAGGATGGTGTTTGTGTGCAGATCTCCCACCTGTGCCGCTGAAGTCTTCAGAAGAGTAGAGCGGAAGTCTCCTCGATACTCTGTCCACGGACGAACCTGGCCTCCAGACATTTTGCGCACATACTGGGCAGCATCCACACATGCATCTTGCAGAAATACCACATCCGTGTCCAAGGATCGCAACAATCCAGCTGTGCAGCTGCACTCGTCAAATACGAGCCGACCCGGATCGCAGCCCCACAAGATCGCAAAGTCCACTTCAGACTTGGACAGTTGCTTCAGCAAGCGCCGTTTTCCTGGTCCAGGTGGCATCCGAGCTTTACTGCATCTTGTGCCACTGTCAGTGGGACCTCTTGGATTGGTGATCCGGAAATGCTCCTCGAAGGCACATCCCGTGAAATTCCATTCAAATTAAGGATAACAAAATCAAAGCCCAGGGATGAACAAATCAAACAGGGATCCATGCATCAAAGCGCTACAGGGTCTTGGCTCGCAAGGGCAGCAAATTTTGCAAGTTACAGCATCACTGCCTATCCGGAGGCTCCACAGTCTGTACCGCAAAGCATTTCTGCCTCCTCGCAACCTTTTTCGAAGGCTCTAAACACTCTGGAACACAGTATTCTTGCCTCTTAGCGAGCTCTTCACAAGCTGCAAAAACGGCAACGTACAGCATTTCAGCGAAGTTGCAAGCTGCAAATACTTTAACTTGCAGCATGTCTGCCTGTTTTCAGTCTTCAAATACGACAAACTATGGCTTGGCCTGTGGCGTGTTTGAAAACATGGTTTGGTTTGGTTTTTCCAGGCCTGAGGCCATCATGCTCGGTGATGAAGACATATGGATTGTTCTGGGCCCGGCGTTGCCATCTTGGATGGGCCAATGTGCTCGGCAAAAAAGTCATGGTTCCTTCCCTCCATCCTATTTGGCTGGACCTTGTTGAGGCTAGGGCTGCACGGACACTGTTGCAAATAAGGGGTTTGCCGCATTTTCAGCCTCTGACTTGGCAGAAATGCAACCCTCAGACTGGTAAGAACTGCTGTAACCTGCAAATAGGCAGGAACCTCGAAATTAACCGTATATGGTGTAATTTACAGTTTTACAGCTTCGGGACACCCTGTAGAGTTAGGCCCTCCTTGTTGCCTCCCTTACTTCCCTTCCTTCTCTGTCTCCCTTGGCTCTGTTTTTGTTTTCCTTGCCTGTCTTTCTTCTAGCGGGATCCTGATTTAATTTGTTTGATACCCGTTTGATGCTTGTTGATCATTCTTTGTTCTTCTGATCTCTATCCCCGTCTCCTGTATCAGGCTGAAGCGAATCTGTGCCATTAACTTGGGGCAGTTCTCTAATCCCTCTCCTGGTGCCACACTTCGTTGTCATCATCCAAGCGGCAGCAATCCAGAATCAGCCACACCTTTAGTCCTCGGCACTTGCGCTTGTCCACGAGAATCCGGTTCATCTCTTGCAACAGCAAGTCGTCCAGCAGCACTAGCGACTTGTCATCATCGGGGCCCTTGGAGTCACATCCTGCAATTAGAGGAAGGATGCCGTCCTTGTTGCTGAGCCCATGCGTGAGGATGGCGCACACTGCAAGAATCTCCTCAGGGTTAGCAGGCGGATCAGGCCACTATGTCACTAAACCCTAAACCCTAAACCCTAAACCCTAAAATCTAAACCCTAAACCCTATTGACAGTTGCAGGAGGCAGGGCTGATGGGGCCCATTTCTGAATCTCCTTGTCGTCGCTGAAAGATGTCACGGTCTCTTCCACGCGGGCCACGAACTCTAGGACCTGCTCACGGATTCCCTGTGCTGTCAAAGACTTTTCGCGAGGCGGTCGTACATTCGCGCAGCCCAAGCCTAAGTCAGGTGCATCATGAGGGACAAGGTAAGGCAAGCTCCTTGGACTTATACACTCCGAGGGAATCTCTCAAGAACCAGCCACGATAAACAAAGTCGAGAATCGGCGAAAACGATGTGCCAAGCCAGCGGCTGTGCCACTGACTTGGGGCAACGGGCCCCAGCCGGACCCTCCGAATGAGGACACGCCAAGGACCAGGGCCTCTGCAAAGTGAGGAACTTCCCCATGCCGCCGCATCGAAGCCACTACATTTGGACTTGAGCCTCTTGCCGCAGAAGCCGTCTGATCAAGCTCGGGGCTTCAGTAGAGGAGCTCTGTGAGTTGTAGCCAGGTGTAAGGACACCCCCACGATTTTTTAGGGGCTCAAGGGCCCAACAGAAATACCTCTCAGCGGAGGAAGCACCTGCAAAGGCCCTGGTGCCCTGAACATGAGGATGGAAGGCTCGAACATATCTGCGATTCTTGGGGGAATCTATATACATCCTTTGCGAGTGGGAGGGGGGGGGATTTTCAGGGCTTGGGATTCTCGCACACACTGGAGAGCTACAAACGTCGAAGTCTTGGCCTGTTCCCGACTCCGCCGTGGCTCAGTAGCTCCGAAGCTCTTGTGGAGCACACACCTGAGAAGGATTTTGAAGGTGGCCAGCTTCAGTTCCCAACTTGCCCACGGGCTTGGGGCTTCGGAGGTTTACAGATCTACCGCAGTTCAGGTCCTGGCTAGATGAGACGGACCACGATCGGACAGTTCCGGCCTCCGCTATGGCACTTGGCCCCCCTTTGGGCCCCCCCCGCCCGAAGGATGTCTCATGGCTCAGGATGTAGGTTCGTCAACTCTCCCGCCAAGCCTTCCCCCCCCCCCCCCCCTTCCCCCCCGCAAAGATAAGGGCGCCAAGCCTTCCGGCGCACTGCCCGGTCTAAGTCGTGGAGTCCTGGCGCGGCTCTGCAAGATAATGGCAAGCTCTATACCCCTGAAGCTTAGATCCACAAGCCCCAAACCCTTCTTGCTAGATGCGTTCAGGGACTGGAAATTTTGATGGGGCTTATATAGCCTCTAGGCAGGCTGCCATGCGAAACTGCGCGCAATCACTTAAAATTCTAAAATGGTTCAGGGCCGGTTCGAGCACGTTGTACTGCTTGTCGCTGTTGTTGACATTGTCGTTGTCG
Organism: Symbiodinium natans; assembly: GCA_905221605.1. Lineage (NCBI taxonomy): Eukaryota > Dinophyceae > Suessiales > Symbiodiniaceae > Symbiodinium > Symbiodinium natans. Next base: position 44,211 of record CAJNDS010002365.1, read on the forward strand.
TTGTTGTGGCTGTTGTGGCTGCTGTTGTTGTTGTTGTTGTTGTTGTTGTTGTTGTTGTTGTTGTTGTTGTTGTTGTTGTTGTTGTTGTTGTTGTTGCTGCTCCGCCAGCCCAATATTCGGACATGAAACAGTGACTGCAGTCGCTTCAGTTCCTTGCCTTTGATTACATGGCATGCCGTTGGCTTCATTCACTTCGTTCTCTTCACGTGCCACAAACAATGACACGGATGAAGAACGAATGTAGCGATCAGAACCGAGATACTGCAGATGAAAACAGTGAGCGGTGGCCTGCAAGCTAGTAGAATGACGCTGGGTCTGTGCTAGCCTGGTAGCCACTGCTTGCACTTCCATTTGTGCGTAGACTCTCATAGACTCTCATGTTCTTCCTTCCTTGCCTTCTTTCCTTTCCACAGAGTAGCTCCTAGTAGCTCTCTCCCTCGCTCTCTCTCCCTCTCTGTATCTATGCCCGATGCCCGAAGGCATCCGCTTCAAGCCTTGGCCATTTGGGCCAGCGACTGCCGAAGGCGGAGAACCTCGAGATGCCAGAGCCTCGAAGAGCCGGCAGGATGTTGGGTTTAGGGTTTAGGGATATTTGGGTTTAGGGCTTTATAGGTTGTAGAGGTTTCTTGATGGGTTTTCGGAGTCTAAGTCTACTTTTGTGCTGGGGTGTTTGGGGGGGGGGGGGGGGGGGGGTAGTAGGGCGTTCAGGGGACCATGTGCGACCTCCGCGCAAAACTCCGAGGAGTTGGGAGCTCCAACTCTTGCGGTGTGACGAATCTCGGGCTCGATTCTTGGCACCCCTCATCAAATTCGACTTGTGGATGCCAAGGACGTCTGGTAACATTTACTGGAATTAAGCCGCGAAAGCATGTCTCTAACGTGTAGAAGCTAAAATCTAAATGCTTGGACCCCATACGTTGCTACCCTTTAGCTTCCGTTGTCCCGCCGAAAGAACCTGAAACCCAAAGCACACAACATGTCCTCAAAGGCCACAAAACTTCGGAAAGGTTGCCTTTCCGTCTCTGCAGTCTCTTCGCTTGCGGTGGGAGCCTGAGGCTATACATGCCCAGAGACTTCATTTCATTTATCCATGTTCAGGAATATTCTAGCTGATTTGTAGGAAGGAACCTCATATGATTTAAGGAACATACCCCTTTACAGGGAATATTCGTTAAACTGTAGCAGGGTCATTTAATGAAACATCAGCAGTCTCACGATGATGATCGCCACCCTCAGCTTCTGAAGAAGTAGCAAGAGGGATCCAACAATTTATTGAGGAATATATCCCCTGATGTCGTGCTATTTGGAGTCTCTGGGTGCTCCTGCTCTGATAGGTCTGCGACATGGACTTGACTAGTAGAAACCTTGAACTTGCTCATTGCCGACTACGGTGAAAGGGAGCTGCGGGTGAGGGCTTCACTGAGCAGCTCCGAGGCAAAACTGGTCTTGCAGCGGACTGCAAAGAAAGCTTAGGCCGTGGCTGCGGCTGCTTGGCGGGCAGCACTCGCCTGCGGATGAGTTTAGACCGAAGCCGGTACCCTACCACGCCATGTTCGTTAACATTTTCCGTCAACGAATGCATATGTCGTGCGGTGTGGCGTATAACTACCCGTCCTGCATTTGCCCTGTCGACCGCTCCGGTAGTACACCGCCATGAAGTTCCGCCTTACAGACATGCCGTCACCGGCATCCGCTGTCTGCCAAACAAAACTGCCTTAAAAGCTGACTTTATACCTCACAGTACTGCCTGCAGGTCTCCAGAAACTCAAAGAGCACAAGATCCCCTAAACCCTCAACCCTAAACCCTAGAACCCCCAAAGGAAAGCCTCCACTGGTAGATCCCTTGCCGACGGGATGCCAGGAGGGCCATGGCCTCCAAGTCCGCTGCGGTAGAGCTCCGCCTCTTGTAGGGGAGTTGAGAGGTTATTCTACTTGAAGGTCCATGGGCACTTCTAAATAGGGTTAGTGATATATACATGTATGTATAGATATATGTATATATGTGTGTATATATATATATGTGTATTATTTTTGTTCGTCTAGCCCTACGTTCAAGTGTCCATGAAACTCCAAGAACAAGTCTGCGCACGCAGCCGCAGTGGGGGACGTGGAAGAAGTCCCCAAGATTTTGGCACTCCCCGGGCCTTGCCGTGCTGGAGGCGCCTGAACAGGGTCACACAACATGGCCGGATATCTCCTTTGAAGAAGCCTTACAAAATCGGAGCAACCAAAACCCGAAGCCGGGGGGCCTTGCAGGTCCAGCATCAAGGCGGCGGCTTCGGCGTCCACCTGGGCCCTCTCGCTCTCCTCGGTCAGGTTTTGGAGGTCTCTTCGGATCCGGATGGCGGCTTCCTCGATGGCGCCAATCTCCTCAAGCTCCTTGTCGAGGTCTTTCCTCTGCCAGGCCGGCTTGTGCGCGTCAGGGTCGTCGTCGCTGCCGTCTGGGGCTGCGCCCGCCCCACCGCCCAGGAACTCGCCATCCTTCCGGCGATTCCTCGGGAGAATCGGGTTTGCAGGCATAGGACAGACCTTGCAAATATGGGCAAATCAACAGGCCTGCGGATCCACCCTCCACCCTACTTCCCGCTCTTCCACCAGTTGCTGCTGGGCAGCCGCCTGGGCTCCAGGACTCCGGCAGCCAAGGCAGGCTCGTCCTCTCCATACAAGGCTATAGGTTTAACAGCCCTGCACTGTTACTTGCAGCTCTCGTCTCCTCGCCCGGCGCGGCCTCCACCGCACGGACTGCGCCGGCATCCAGGGGCCTTTGCAACAAGGACGGGTACTAACCCTAACCCTAAACCCTATAGAGGGCCGCGTTATGTCGCATAGAGCGTGCGCCGGGCATTCTCCTGCGTGCCCAGCTGCGCTTGAGGGGCGGCCACGGGCAATCGAGGCCGCGAGCCCAGAGCGCTGGTCGGATACTCCTGTCAGGATGTTTAGGGTTTAGGGCGCCTGGGCCTTGAATTGGGCCGATGCAGGTGCTGGCCTTGAACCTTTTGAGGCGCCTGTAACTGCACATCAAACCCATCTTTGGTCTCTTGACATGCGAGAAACCTTCGATAATTCGCGCTCTGCAAACTTTATCGGCCCCTAAACCCAAATTACTCTGCCTACTACTAGTATGTTGAATTCTACCTGTATATACCTGTCTTTATGTACATATACGTATAGATTGCACACATGACTAGGAAGTTGGCATCGGCAGGTGGCCTCTAACAAGGCCCTGGCAGCTCGGGCGGCGACGGAGGCGTCGACGCCGCGGACTCCCGCAAACGCCGCGGCTGCAGCCGAGGCCTCGACAGAAAAGAAAGCCAGACAACACCATCAGAATCATGAATCTCGGTTCATCCTATCTATCAGAATCAGTCACTCACTGCTATTTTCTGAATGTCCTTGTATGCATAGGGGCATTAAATCAGCAACTATGGCAGGCAGAAAACTCTTAAAGTATGCGAACAATTCAAAGGGCAATGCGGCATGCGGCCTCCTTGGCCGCCTCGTGAGGCGAGCGGTTGGCACCCAGCGCTCCATCACCTGCTGCGCGGCCGGCGACCAGAGCAGCAGCGGAGGCGGCAGCCTGCACTCCAGCGATGCCCAGAAGGTTTATAGGGTATGTTTTGGGTTTTTGGAGGGTTTTTTTAGGGTTTTGAAGAGTTCTTTTAGGGTTTATAGGGCGCATGGGAGCAGCACAGTGCAGTTGAGTCTCGGTTTCAGAGAGCTCGGGAAGCTCCAGGAATACTTAACAGCAAAACATGGGATCGAATAGGCCTCCTTGCTGAAACCGTAGCTCTCCAGAAGCCGCTCTGCCGCCTCAAGGGGAACTTAACTACCGGCTTGCTGTTGGCCTATCGTGCCGGACCTGAGAATTCGAACCAATGTTCGCTCTCAAACGACGGCCGTTCACATCCCGTCCACATTTGCCTCGCCAGCGCACTTCGCAGCAGCGTCTCGTGGCTGGCCCTCGGGCATGCGGCGCGATACAGCAACGATCACGATCCCCAACAACAGCAACAGGTCAGCAACTGCCGCGACGCCGGGCCTTCGACAATGCACCGGCGGCCGCGGCAGCGCCGGCAGCCAGCGCAGCGGCTTCTGCAGCGGCCTGCGCAGGTGCTTTCAAGGCTTTCGGAGCTTTACTCACGGCCTCACCATGCCTCACACATCTCCATCTCACCCCTCCCGCTCTAAATTTTGTGGGATCTGAGATCTTCCAGGCACTTCCCCAGAGTGAAACGGCCAGGACAGGCCTTTCGGTTCATCCCCTGCGACTCTGCAGCTGCGAAGGCATGCGTGGCGGCTGCCGCGGCTGCCACGCTGCCAGGCTTTCCTTCTGTGAAAGATGCCTCTGCTGCAAGGGCACCTGCCGCCAAAGCTGCACACTTGGCGACCTGGCTGATTGCCAAGCGGGCATCTAAAGCTGCGGCTGCTGCTGCTTGACCTGCTGAAGATGCAGTCTCGCCCAGACTTGCACCTTTTGTGAGGAGGGCCCTGCCACAGAACATGCCCGCACTGATGGATGCATGGTAGGAAGCACGATCGGGTGCCAGATGCGCGCCCAGCCATGCCAACTTTGCTGCCGTGGCTGCTTCGTCTACCGCCTCTTCCAAGTCCAAGCGCCGGTCCAGGGCCTCCTGGCCAACCACACGCGCGACCGTTGCCAGCGCCACCTCGCCAGCCACTTGCGGAAACATTCCAGCCAGCCGGCCAGCTGCAACGGCGTTGTTCCCTGCAGCCTCCGAAGCTTCTTCAATGCTGGCATTCTTCAAAGCCAGGCTCTGTTCCAGCACAAACCTAGCAACCATCGCCACTGCTGCAGTTGCTGCGATGCTAGGATTCATCCCAGCCTCAAGAGCCTTGGAAACCACGGCGTGGCCTTAGTTACGCAATGTTCGGCTGGTATCCATCTATATAGTATGTATGGCGTTAAAACGGACGAGCCATTTCACTTATTTGTGGTCCTGTAGACACGCCGAGTGACCAGCAGTTGCAGCAGCCTTTTCCAGCGGCTTCGCTTCCAAATTCGCCACGTGCCCGGCTGCTGAGCCGGCATGGAGGCTCGCACACTCACAGGCCTTTTCTGGAGGCAGCCCAACATCCAGTGCTGCGCGCTCAGCAGCAGAAGACACCTGCCAAACGAGGAGATCTGTGCCAGCCGACAGCCAGATAAACTGTCAAGCATGAGCTAAGCGCGCTAACCGCGCTAACCGCTAACCTCAGCCCTGCTTCAATGTACCACTATTCAATCCCTCAGCAAATGCTTCAACCATAGCTTGCTAGCAGCAACTCCTGAAGCAAATCTGGCCGGCCTGTAGCACTGCCTCCTCTAACGAGCAGCATGTTGACATGGCATTTGATGTGGCTGCACGTGCGGCTGTTAAGACGGCCAGGCCCTGAACATCATTGAGGGGCAACTTCTGTTTCTGTCCCTGCTGGGTAGCTGCAGCGGCTGCAGCCTTTGGGGCTGCTGCGGCTTCTCCTTGCAGTGCTTTCGCGCAGGCGGCTGCGTGCGCGGCCGTCTTGACGGCACAATGCCGCAATCGGTCGGAGCTGGTCTCTGCAAGCTCGTTTACCTTCTCCACGACCTGCTCTGCCGTGGCCAAGGCGTCCTCCGTGCTTGTCGATGCAGTCATGGTGGCATCGAGGACTGCCCAGGTCACAGCCAAGCAGATCACTTCAGCACTGCGGGCTGCCGTTAGGCCCACAGCATCACCAGCCTACCAGCAGGTCAAAAACGAAATTTCAAGTCGGAAGCAGGACGTGAAACTGGAACGGAGGTGCATGCGGTGCATGCTGCATGCTGCCACCCTCCCAAGCACCTGGAGGCCCGCAGCGCAAGACCCGGCCAGCATTGTTGCGTGATCCTGTTGAAGACAGCCACTGTTGGGACTTCTGCAAGCTGCCGGTGCATGAGCAGTCTTGGAATACATCCTCGTGCATCGTGCACTGCAACAGCCTCGTTCGCTGCCCTGGCAGCGCGGACAGCGTGAGTGGCCGCTGCTGCAGCTGCCACTTCGGCTGCCTGGCAGGGCTCCGTTGAGTTGTTCAATTGAATCCTGATTCAACCAAGCTCTAAACATAAGCTACATAAGCAAAAGGTTCAGCGGCCTGGCAGTGCCGGAGACTCGCCGTGGCTGCGACCGTCTGTGCCAAAACGGCCAGGGTCGCCACGTCCCCCGGACTGGTTGGAGGCCTCCACAACGGTGGCCGTCGCACAGGGACTCGTGAAGAGACGTAGTATGCCAGTATACAAGTTCCAAAGGTGAGCTGCGCTCTTTGGGCATGGGTGGAGCTCCGACGGCCTCATCTTGGTCAGCACTTGTGCTGCAGCCTCGATGCCCGCATCTGCTGCCGGGCCTACGTCGGACTTGAAGGGACCAACAGGGATTGAAAAACATCAACTGCAAGTAAATGCGAGGTGGCTGACATGAGTGGGGTGGAACGTGGTGGATGCTGCCTGGAAGCAAGCCCGCAGCGATTCCGGCCTTTACGCCAGCAGCCCCTGCAGAAGCACTTGCCAGCACTTGCCAACAGATGAAACAAGGTCACAGGAGGGGCAGAGTCTGTGCCTGCTTTCGAAGCTAGATCTTCTGTGCTTTTCTCAGCATCGCCAGCCACTATCAGCTTGCCCAGCGTGGTCGCAATCGCCTTGCCGCTGGCCTTGTTGTCACCATGCGCACGAAAACCCCGAACCCAAAGGCTTCGCAAAACCTCGTTCATCCCAACTTGTGCCTCCGACCTGGCAGGCCATGACCACAATTCAGTTGATCACCAACCCAGAGGGTTTTTTTGGTAGAACTCTTGGAAATACCCAGAAACCATACCAAATGGTGGAATCATGTTATGTTGTTGAAAGCCACGACATCTACTCACTTATAGAAATTAGAAGCAGCCTACACAGCGCATCTATCAGAGTGCTTCTAATTGTGTAAAGATGGGATGCTATAGACACAGACATACATATACATATACATAAACATATACATAAACATATATATATATATATATATATATATATATAGATTTGTAAGTATGTGTATACACATGTACATGCACATATTTAAAGAACAGCGGGGCCCTAAACCCGAAACAGACACAGAGAGACGGACAGGGAGAGACTAAGATAAGCGTATGCCCCAAACTCCATGAGGAGATGCGCCTCTGCCAGAGGCTCCATTCCGTCGGCAGCTTCGCGTGCAGCTGCCTCCAGGACGGCCTTTGCAGACTCTGTGGGAGCTTTCGGAGGGTCCGCAGGCTTGCCCACTTTGCTTATGATTCAGGGTTTGGGGGTTATGGGCCTTGGGTTTTGCCAGAGGGGCTTCTTTTGGAGCTGTAAGGTAGCTGCAAGCCGTGCAGGGTTCCGCTGCACAGCAGAAAAGCTTCATCCAGGGCTGCTTCCCCTGCAGAACTCGAAGCCGTAAACCTGATGTAGCCAAGTACGGTTGCCGGTCATGTCTTGTTTCTATGATTTTCTATACTGTAAACCTCAAGCCATCTTTAAGTTAGCTGGCTATACAATGGAGGGAACAACTCAAAGAAATTGCAATTCAGGTGCAAACCCTATAACCCCTCTACCCTGTGGAACTTAACCCTCTAAACTTGCTACACACCCAAAACCCTAAACCCTAAACCCCAAACCCCAAACCCTAAACCCCAAGCCGCTCAGGGTGGATCCAGGCCTCAGGGCCTCGGCCGTTGGCCACCAAGGACTCAAAGGCGATCCTGGCCAGAGTGGAAGCCGGGATTTGGGTGCAGGGTTTAGGGTTTCGGGTTTAGGTATTGGGGTTTCGGGTTTCGGGTTTAGGGATTTGGGGTTTAGGGATTATAGGGTCTCAAGTGCAACCCCTGTTCCTTAAGAACCCTAATTAGCCAAAGCCTATAAGCCTCTTATCGCCATCCCACCACTGGTCCGCCACCCTCACCTCGCCCTTGCAGCGGCGGTGGCGGCCGCTGCCGCACTGCCGCGGCCCCTCGCTGAAGAAGCCGCGTCCGCGATCTTGCGAGAGGGTTCGTTGCAGCTTCCCCTATCTCTATCTTTCAGGTGGGGACTGCTACTTTAGGATTGTAGGCTCACAAACCACGGAAAATATCGGATGATGATGCTTTTAGGCTGTTTTCGGTTCCTGGGATATATACGAACCCTGTACCTTATATACGTACTTGTAACAAGGCAAGAATGGACAGCAACATCCCTTCTGATTCATACGCGTGCTTTCCATTAGGCTCAAGGTAGCCAGCGCCTCATACAGTATAGTGTTGGGTCCCGAAACCTTCGTGCTAGAGTCTGTAGAGGAACCCTGTACCCGATCATTAAAGCAATGTATGGGCACATTCGGTCCTCTGAGTCAAGTCTTGTACTTTGGGTCTGGGCAGGCCCAAAAGTTGGTTCTCAAGGGTCCTTTTGAGTGAGTTTGGGGTTTCCAGGTCTATTGCGGGGCGTGGGAGTCACAATAAATCAAGATTTGCAGGTGTAAGCGCGGCCCTGCTTCTGAGGGACGTGCAACATGAACAAACTTGTATGCTTATCAAAGGCCTACAGGGTAATGTTTTTTCTTATGCGCGAGTAGCAGGCTATAGGGTTACTTTGGGTTATAACGAATTCTGCTTCAGGAAGATTTGGTGGTGGGGCTGGGCTCAGCGCCTGCGCTGCCAGGGCACAGGCGGTCTGCAGGGCATTTGCAGGCATGAGGCCTGCCATCATGAGCATGCATGGCATGGGGTGTGCATTTTGTGTTCTTGCGGCTTCGAGTTTCATGTAAGAGCCGATCAGCCATCGTGGGATCACAAAACATACCCATAGCCTTTACATCCCCCTTCCCATGACAATCGAGGTAGCATCTGGCCAAACAATGGTGGCGAAATGCTGCTGGACTGTAGGACCTTGGGCAACGCCCTGGCGCCATGCGATCAGTGCTGCTTCCTCCGCAGCGTCCTGGCAGCACATTGAAATCCAGTCAGGGGTGAGGACGCACATCTCCTTACACGTCATATTGACCCTGCATCCTTCACCATGTCGTAACTCCAACAACTTTGGCAGCAATAACATTCAAAATCTTCAAACAGCTGCGGATCTTCAAGCCCTCAAAAGAACGCCGAACCTGTTCCAAAACCATCCGCAGATCTTTCCCATGCGGCCTCCCCGGATCCGCGCTCTGCCACGACCTGGCCCGCCGCCAATGCAGCCGCGCGGGCCGCCTTCTGAACGCCAATGGCCACGTGATGAGACCCCGGACCCTACATTGGGTGGATCTAAATTGGGGTCGCCCTTTTTGCAGGAGTCTCATGCGTTTTCAGTGTTACACATAACTGTGGCCGCCTCTGTCACAAGCCCGGCGGCGGCCCCTGCGCGTGCCGCGGCCCGTGCACCCGCTGCTGCGGCGTCCTTGTGACTGCAGCTGGAAGGACCCTAGCCTAAGGGTAAAGGAGGGACCTTGGGGTTTTTTCGGCGTTCTTTAGTGGCTACCTACGTATATAGGGGCTAGGTAAATATAGGGGTTATAGGGGAACAAGATTCAGGGTCCTTCTAGGGGTCCCTCCCTAAACCCCTTAAGCGTAAGGCCCTGAGCTCTATAACCCCTGAAGCAAGTTACTGGGCACAAGTCTTCTGTGGGCCCTCGCTTCGGCACAAGGCATAAGACCATACACTACAGTGGGCCGGAATCAGCGGGTGTTCTCTGAATGTATGTGCACCTTGAGTTAAGCAGTCATACCAAAGGTGGATTGCCCCGACTTTGGGCCCCATTTCAAGGCCCCTGCCTTGAGATCAAGCATGAAGGTTCATGACCAAAATGAAAATAATCAGAGTACGAACAATAATGACAATCACAATCAGCATCGTATTTGTAATATTCTTATAGTGCTAACAGCAATAACAGTAATGATAATACTAAGGAGAACATGAACATCTGGCGTCCTGCAGTGTTGCTCCAGCCTCCAATTCCAAGTCCGATGCCACCTCTCGGGGCAGAGGCTTCAAGCGTAGCGCGGCTCACAGAGTGGTTTGGAACATATCATCAACCCATGAAATTTGAGTAAACTTTGGCAAGCCCTAAACCCTATCCCAACCTTGCCAGCCGCCACGGCCGCAGTCTCAGCGGCTTCCTCCGGCCTCAGGCCCGCAGCTGTTGCTGTGAGCATGGCCGCGCGGCCTCTCATGGTGGCTCTCGACTGGATCTGCCATAGACCCCGCGTAACATCTTTCTGATGGTCCTAGTATCGATTGTTTCAGAGTTCGCAGTTGAGACTTGGCGGGTTTAGGCATGGGGTTCGGGTCAGATGCTGTCCTGAACATATCGCGACAGATATGACACATGGAAGGCCAACTCATCGCCAACTAGAAACCTTCATCAAAACATCGTAAACCCTCATAGGACCTTTCCAACTCTTCATATATATGCCATCTGCCATCCTATACTTTCTAAAGCTCTCATGCCCATACACTGTACCACGCATCTCTGCTGCTCGGCCTGCCGCTGAGATTGTCTGATCCGGCGAATGCTCGGCATCCGCTGCATCCTGCATCGTGCTGCATCGAGTGCTTCAGGCATGCGTTCACTCAGAACATGAATATATTGAAATCCTGTACTAAAGCCTAGTCGAAAATACCGAGGAAATGCACAGACACATCGTGGCGACACACTGCCCGAAGACAAGGTGCGCGCATTGTGCGCTCCCGCACCCGCGAACCATGTCCAAAGTATCGTGTCCCTGGTGTTCTGTGCCTCAGAAGCCTATATAAAGGACCTACAAACGGGAGCTGTGGAGCGTTTAACAGTAGAGTCAGGATCAGTCAAACAACGAAGCTGCCGAAATCCGCGCCTGGGCAGCGATGCAGGCGGCCTCGGCTGCCAGGCGAGCGGCCGACAACAACTGGTAGGAGGCCGCAGTGCGGAAGGCCTCGAAGGATGGGAGATTCATGGGGTGTATGGTAGGTGGGGGGTTGTAAGTGGTAGGGTTACGGCTGGTTATAGCCTTTTCATAGCCCATGATTCTTCAAGTAGGAGCTTGGGTTCAAGGGCCCTAAGACTATCTTCTACGGTTTTATGCCACTTGTGGCTTGGGCTTTGAAGGCCCTGATAAGGCTCCACTCATTTTCTGAGCAGATCATGGAACGGGGCTACTACTGGTGCCTCATACTAGTTCATCAGGTCAGTTCAATCAAGAGGTGATGGTTGCCTTAGGGCGAAGGGAATTAAAGCTCCACAGCTTACACGGTCAGTTCTCTGAATTATGGCCCCCTGTTGGGGGGCCGCCTTATAGTCAGGAACCGTAAAGGGACCATATTTTGGAGAAGTGATAATATAGGTGTGAAGGACCAGATGGACGGAAGTTACTGCAAGTTTTTCAGCAAATCTTATAGGGCCAGTTTCTATAGCATCCTGTGCCCCCCAGTCCTCTAAAGCTGAAGCACATGAAGTCCCAGGATAGTTGCGCACAAGGTAAAATTAAGTTCTTTACACAGTCTTTACATAAAGGCTGAGACCGCAAGCCCTAAACCATGAGCCTAACCCTGAACTAAAAACGCCTCAAACCCTGAATCTGAACCCGAACAATAATCAAGTCATAATTTACGAGCATAAGAAATAGCAATACTTTAGAAACACGATACAGCCACCCCTGATCCCCTAAGTTACCCTAAACCCTATAAAAGCTAAATAAAACCTAAAACCCTATTTAAACCTTGAAGCCCTAGCCCTAAACCTCTAAACCTTATAAAACCCTTATAAAACCCTAAACCCCACAACCTCAAAACCCTTTACGCCCTAAACCCCAATAAAAAAAAAGCCCTGGTGACCCCCACAAAAGAAAAGAAAACAAAACAACATATATATATATATAGATATATATGTAGATATATATATATATATATATATATATATATATATGTAATGCTGTTGCAAAAGCAGGCCTCGCTCCCGGCTTCCTCGGCGACGCGCTCCGCCTCGAGGCCAAGGCCAAGGCCCGCCTCTCGAGGCGTGAGGCGGCTGCACGTGCGGCTTGAAGGGGCATGTTTTCTAGGGTCTTTATGGGTCTTCATGGGTGCCTTTATGGTGTGTTTATAGGGTTCCTAAGGGTTTTACAGAGTGATCGGGTTTACTAGGGTGGTTCATAGAGTCTAGGTGTTTTGGGTGTTCTACAGGGCTCTTCTGCTTGTAGGGGTTTTGGGATGCCGTAGGAATGTGTAATGCCTAATTAGGCCAAGTGTGCAAGATGCCGAACCCAAGCCCACAATCCCCAAACCTTCATTCCTCAAAACTAAAGCCCTTCTAGCCCTACAACCGAAAAAACGCCTCCTGAAAACCCTATAAACCCTATGAACCCTAAACCCTAAACACTTAAAGCCCTAGTCCCAAGAAACACCTAAAACCTAAAACCCCTGAAAAAGAGGTCCCAGGGCTCACCTGCGCCACGGCCTCGGCGGCGCAGCGCGCCGCCAGCTCCGCCGAGGCGGCCTCGATCCAACGCAAGGTTTGTAGTGGCAGTGGGCTTTCATCTTGTTTCCTTTGGCCAAAGGGGGGGGGATGTTGGGGGATGTTGGGGGTGGGCACAGAGAACAGGAAGATTACAGCAGCGAAGGCTTGTGGTTTGGTCGAAGAGGGATCAGTATTCCCTCTGGACGCCTGAGATGCTCCTGCCGCTCGCGCGGCTTCAAAGGCGGCCTCGACCAAGGTGGCATCTTTGCTGTGCTAAGCAGGACTGCTGTTGCACACCGTCCATTCCAAAGCCTGCCTGGGCAGCCTCCGCCCCAGAATCAAAACGGCTCCGGCTACCTGAGTCGGACGCAGCACTGGCACACAGAAGCAGCGGCACACAAGGGCTTATGGGTTTTAATCGTTTTTAGTACATAACTGGTTAGTGAAGTTAAAGAGTAGCAGTGGCCGCACAGGTGGAGTGGGTGAAAAACATTAACAAAACACACAGGCTAACTTGAGCTCCCGTGACTCACGATGCATCCGAGGGGCCAGGTGCTTCGGCTGCACAACGCGCGGCAGCTTTGGCAGCCACTCTCCCATGCTTGGAGCTCGGTAGCCCCTTTCCGCTTCCCAGCGTCACAGCGCTTGCTCCAGCTTCGCTCGCCGCGTCCGACACGGAAGAGCCGGAGCTCAAAGAAAGCTGTCCTGCAGCGACACCGGCCTCGATGCACGAGAGCTCCAGGGCTTCGTGAGGGTTCAACCCCGCCTCCTGGCCAGCCTTACAGGAAGCATCCTGGATGACCGTGCTTTCCTCCATGCTCAGATCTTCCCTCATGGCTGCAGCTGCTAGACTGCACGCAAGTCTCGCAGCTCTTTGCCGCGGCATGCGCGCTGACTTGGCGGCTGCGGCAGTGAATCTGGCAGCTTGTGCCACTGCGTCCAGGGAAGGCTTGCCAAGTTCAAGCTCCTGTTGAAGGAGATATCTTCCAAGGCCACGCGCAGCCTGCTTCACAGGCTCTTGGCTACTACCAGCATTTCCGATGAATCTAGCCACCTCGCAAGCTTCCAAGACGATGCTGTCAATGGGCTTTCCAGCTGCAGCTGCCTCCCGGCCGAGTGCTCGAACGGCCACAAGAGCCCCAGCCGCCCAAGCTCTGTGTCTTGGCAAGCCCCACTCCTCCGCCGATCGAGCAGCTTCCCGCCCGGCCCTGAGTGCGATCTCCTGCCCAAGACCACTCACGGAAACCAAAACCGCTCTTGTCTAAACAGCCCCAGGCCTAGCTCCACACATCTCCAGGCACGTAAAGAGGTTAAAGTCACCTTTAAGGTCCTTCATGGAGCAGTCGTCGTCCAATAAGGCGGATGTCATTGTCTCACCGGCTGCTGCCGCCGCCACTTCCGCCGCTTTGTCTTGGCCTACACTTGGCAACAGCTAGGGACAAAAATAAATGTTGTGTTACAACATCGCTGTAAACGGGGCTTATATAGGGACCCTGAACCCCCAAATTCCGCGAACCACACACACAACCCTAAGCCAACAGCTTCGAAAGATGACGAGCAGCCCATACCCACTCGGTCACCAAACGCTGCCGCTGCATCCCCCGCTTCGTCCGCTGCCTCCAAGGAGGCTAAGGCAGCATCGAGCGACGTCGAGCGTTAGGCAACTTTGATAAACATTTTTCAAGCCACGCAAGTCAACTCCAGTGGCAACAAAACTGCCCGTACTCCCTTTTCGTTCCGAAGCCCTGACATCACATGGAAAACACGAACTCAAATGCCGCCTGGCCTTTTCGGGTTTCTGCCAGCGCAGGCAGTCCTGGCCCATGGCGCGGCCCGCGGCCACGGCCCCCATGTGCAAGGCCTGCAAAATTCAGCGCCCAAGGTCCAAGGCAAGGTCGAAGAGACTCTGGATTGTTGGGGGTTCACTGAGTTCACCAAACCCTAAGTAGTAGGGTTCCAGCCCGGTAGGTACGAATGGCCCGGTCGAGGGCCCAAGAAAATTGTCTGCCCATAAGCAGCCCAAATGGAAGGTGCTCCACGGAGGGCCATAAATCAGGGTACCCACATGTCAATCCAAACAAGTCAAAGAACACGGTTGCATAAAGAATAGGGTTCCCCCAAAAGCTCAAATATCCAAAGAACAAGGTTGAGCAACAGACCCTGGAGCCTAAACCCTGTAAACTGAAACCCTCAAACCCCTACAAAACCCTATAAACCTCATAAGACCCCGAAACCCCCCAAAGCCCCCCAAAACCCCAAAAAACCTGAAACCCATCCGCTCGCCTTGTTAGGCGCGAGGCCCTGGGCTGCAGCCACCGCCTTGGCCGCCTCGCCGGCCTCCACCGCGGACTGGGCGTCGGACTTGCCTCGGCTGTCTCTTTGTTGGGGGCCTATGAGGATTGATACGGGGTTTTAGTAGGGGTGTTAATGGGGGTTGTACAGGGGTTTTAATGGGGGTTGTATATCGGGATTTTTTTGGGTTTTATAGGGGTTTGTAGGACTTTGTTTTCAGGTGGATTTAGGATTTGAGGCCTCATGGCTTTCTAGGGTTTAGGGTTTTAGGCATTTGTTATTGTTGTTTTGATTTGGGGGGGGGTATGGTATCCCTAAAGCCTCCAAAGCCCGGCTATCTATCTGGAAAGTTTAATTCCGTGAGGTGCCCATAACCCTGCTCAGCTCAGCTAATATACCAGTTCCCCCGAAGACCAGCATGCAACAGAGAATGAGTTCCGAAGCCTGCTGTTTCCAAGAGAACGGTGGCAGGAGTGACTTCAAGATAGCCTGGCACTCGGAAACGGCCAGCAGACCTCCTGGGGACGATGAACACTACATCGCCGAGGTACCTTCATCATCCCAATGATGGCCGTGCTACAGCATTGTTCCGGTTGCCAAACGCACTTATGAGAACGGAACAAGCCCGAAACCACATAAACCCTAAACCACATAAACCCAACATCGCCCAGCCACCATGCGCCCGAGCCAACTGCGCTGCTGCCCTGGCTGCCTCTTCGGCCGCGCTTTGAGAGCCTCCGGCCGCGGCCGCCACCTGCGCGAAGGAGTTGAGCGCCTTTTTGGGGAGTTGGAGAATGGGGAGCTTTTGGGTTCCAAGGGATTAGGGTGCAGAGTGTTTACAAGTTTAGGGTTCAGTGTCCCATGCAGAGTTTGTGGGGCGAAGAGTCGGCGAGTCCTTCTCCCCTCAAGTAGGGACTGTGGGAAGGAGGGGTTGGCGACTAAGAACAAGTAAGGACCTGTTTGCTGAGAAGTTGCTGGTGATGAGTGCGAAGCAGACGTTGCAACAAGAGCCTAGGTTGCTTAAGATAAGGGAAGCCTTTCCTGCTTCAAAAATGTTCTTTGCACAACCCCCCAATGGGACATGCAATAACATTGCTTGTATGCACTTTGTTCGCCAGAAGCATGTAATATGCCAGACGCAAAATGTCCGCAAGATAGATGTATGAGATAGCACAAAAAAGGCCGACAACTAAAAAAAGGGCTTTGTCAAGCAACTTCATAATTACAGGCCCAAAACAGGGAATGCGGACATATCTGCTTACAACTTATTGTTCGCATTCATGCCTGGCAAATGACTTGTAAGACTAGTGGATTTGCAGATCACAAAGACATGGCGAATGAAAAACCCTAGACCCCTAAACCCTAGAAACCCTAAACCCCTAAGCCCTGAACATTCAACCCCGAATCCCTAAACCTTCATCACATTGGTGCAGTAGCCGCGCCTTTGCCACCATGTTGACAACCTCCTCCGTCAGCCCATCTGGGTTGCGCGTCCAGGCCTGCAGGCTTAAGGGTTCTAGCAACCCATATATTTACATGGAGGTAAGGGACCCAAGGCGTGCCCCGAAACGACTGTATCTTTGACTCAGGCATGCAAGGAGCTTAGCTTGCGCCTCCATGACACTCGCAGCTGCAGCCATGGCTGCATACGTTGCCGGTCCAGGTGGCGAGGCGCCTTGCGAGGCAACAGAAGTTGAATGAGAGAAGTGGTAAACCGAACTATAAAATTGACAAGAAGCTGTGTACGTGTGGCGAAAACGGACTGAAATCGACTGAGCCTGTGGACTCCACCGCCTTTGCCGCTGCCTCTCAAGTAAACTACTTTGATGACACTGTGATGACAAAGCCTCGCCAACACGATCAGCTTCTTTTCCGCCGGACCTTGCCAGCCTGGTCAGCAACATCTTCCACGGGCTGCTCGGCCTTCAGCAAGGCCTTCATCTCAAGGACAGAGGTATCCACAGGATGCTAGCGTGCTGTGATAACTCTCGACTTTGGTATGCTTCTGGCTGGTTCCTTTCAGACAGAAGCACCGCCGCAGGCGCATTACACGTGCACGATGGTACATCAAGCACTGATTTCACTAATGTTACACCGCTGAGCTGTGCACGTCACTGACGACTTGGCCAGCAAGCTGTGCAGAAAGGATGACTTGCCTTGGCAACGGAGACGACTGTATGGCTGCCATGATGGCAGCCGCGCACACTGAGGCCAAACCATGACGCGAGGTATTTGCATGATGGGCAGGGTATCAGAATATGTTGCTGCGCCATTGATTTTCCTATCGGTCGTAGCACACAGATCCCACAACCCTGCGGTCTCTGAGTTCTCGTGCCTTGTGGCAGCCAGTCCTGCTCGGCAAGCACATCAACAGAGGCATCCTGAACTTTCCTCCTACACGGGCCGCAAGCTTGCGCTGGAAACCATCAACCGTGCATCTCAGCTTTACGTTTGACGAGTTGCCTTGTTCCGGTGTCGAGATGGACTCGACAGCAGCTGACTATCTACTGGTGCCAAGAGAAGGAGGATAACACAAGTTCTCTGCAAAACCCGAAGTCTCGCTGAGGGCTGATGTCTCACATAGTTT
The DNA here is from genome assembly GCA_905221605.1 of Symbiodinium natans. Lineage (NCBI taxonomy): Eukaryota > Dinophyceae > Suessiales > Symbiodiniaceae > Symbiodinium > Symbiodinium natans. The sequence continues at coordinate 61,500 of CAJNDS010002365.1, forward strand.
CTCCTTGCTGGGGGCCTCATGGCAACCGGTTGAATATTGCCATGGGGGTCCTGCTAATAAACATCGATGCAAAGGAGCCTCGGTGCGTTTACAGGCCGCACACCATGAAACCCTACCCAAAGCCAGAAACTATGAACTGCCATGCGCCCTATACCCTAGGAACTCCAAACCCTAAACTCCTAAACGCCCCTGAACCCCCTAAACATCCTTCCCAGGCCTCTCTCCCTGCCCACACGAAGAAGCTCTGCAGTGCCAGCTTGGGAAGCCTTTCTACGGCAAAAGGCACATGGACTTGAGGAATGAAGAGCTGGGGTGTTGTAAGAAACGCTGAAGTCCCCACTCTTGCTTCATGCCCGGCTAGCCAACAGCAAGAAGTGTGCGTTTGGGATATAGGATTCGGCGTTCAGAGTGCTGTTTATGTGCAGGATGAATACCTGTGAGGATCGTTGACGACGGCTTTTTCTGCAGCATCTCTCATCGACTCTCGCGGAGCACCCAGCTTCAGTATGGTTGCTGATGAAACTCATGGCATACGAATTGTGGGGTGTTGGGGGTCACGCCCAACATTCCAGACACCTCTTGCAGTTTGAGCCTAAGAGGCGGGGTCCTTTGATGATGTCGACGTTTGTCGCGCTGAGTTTTGGGAAGGTTTACTTGGAAGTCGGGCGATTCGATGCTCCAGCCGCTCGCCTTGGATGCTTTGGATTCTTTGCACTTCTTCACGTAGCCTCTGGCTTTGCCAGCCAGCTTCTCAAGCTCTTCTTCCCTGGCCTTTTTTGCCACCTCCTCCTTTTTTCGACGGCTCCCTTTCCGGAGAGCCAGGTTTTTGCGCCACCGGCTGTGCATGTGGTCCTCCTCCAGGGCCTGGTGACACTGCTCATATGCCTGCTTCCTCTGCATGGAAAGGGTGGGTATGTCCAGCTTCAGCCCATGACCTCCCAGAGCCATGATCACAGCATCATGCTGGCGAAGCATGTCTTCGTGCTCGTGGTCTGAAAGCGTGGCTGAGCGATGCCTGCGAAATCGCTCCGCTGGCCTTAGCCGCAAGGCCAGGTCCCGTCTCCCCGGCACGAGTCTTGACACCAAGCGGCCATCTTCCAACAGTTGCTTGACAAGGCCAAGTCGGCCCAGCATCGCTGCTCTGTGCAAAGCTGTCTTTCCGTTTGCGTTCGCCATGGTGACAGCAGTGAAGCGGCCGTGGCCGAGAAGAACTGCAACAACATCGGCATGGTTCATCTCAACCGCTGTATGCAGAGCCGTGCCCGTGTCCTCCGTGCGGGGGCGGAAGCACCAACGGCGCAAGCTCCAACTGTCTTCGTCATAGAGATGGTCAGCGTCATGGTCCCTGTCAGCAGAAATCAACTCCGAGATAGTTTCTGGTAGAGTGCCCGATGCATCAGCAGCCGTAAAGGTAGCATGGTCCAGCAGCAGCTTGCAGGTGGCAGCGTCCCCTGAGCCAGCGGCCATGTGCAGCGCGCTACACCCCTCATAGGTCAAAGCATTGACATCAACGCGGTCAGCTGCCAGGAACTCCTTGAGGACCTGGATTTTCTCCGAACCATGGTTGTGCAACCTGGCCGCAATGTGGAAAGCCGTCTCGCAATAAAAAAAATGTCTCATTCACGGCTGTGAAGCGGCTGTGGTGAAGGAGCATTTTGACAATATCAGTGTTCGCAGTGTTGTGCCGCAATTTGGAGAATCGGGCCGCGTGGAGAGCTGTATCATAAGGAATGCAGAACCAGTTATGCTCACGCGCATCACAGCCTGCGTTGGCTTCTTTAAAGGCCGGGTCATCAAGTAGGCCTTTGCACACGCTGGTAAGGCCAAGCAAGGAGGCATGGAGCAAAGCAGTACCCTCTTCATCATAGCTTCCATTTTCCAGTGCGTCGTCTGCAAGATGCATGCGAAACTGTCTGTTGCAGCTGATCCTCATTGGGCAACCCAATGGGCCACGGCCACTTGACTCGAGGCTGCTATCGCTGTCGTTGCTGTCGGAGCTGTGACGCCGCGAGCGAGACCGACCGGCCTTCTCCAAGACAAGAACGCTGCGTGTCATGGAATAAATGTCACTCGGGCTCCAGGTCAGTTCATGTCGATTCTGGAACAGGAATTCCAAGAAAGATTTGATGTGTGGAAAAGGATGGGGCTGCTTTCGGAAAGCCAGCACGCGGCATGGAAAGCCATCTGCTAGCGCCCTGCGCTTGGCGCATTCGAGGAGCGAGTCGAGCTGCCGAAGGTGCTTCAGCGCTCCCTCGAGCAAGCGGCCATCATCAAGGCTCCACCCTTCAATTTCCTCTTGCGGTGCTTCTGTCTCTGCCTATTCTTATATTTCGTGCACGCCTTCGGCGTGCACGAGCACAAGACGCAACAACAACGCCGAAACTTTTGCGCGGTTCTCCAGTTCTTGCCTCAGGTCGGCCGGGCACGAGTCACCCTGCACTTCAAAGGTACCGAGGACGTTGCCCGTCATGGCCCAGGCAAACTCCACGCGACCCTTGGCCTCCAAAGGGAATTCCATGACTTGGGTTGTCCAGAATCGGAACGAGGCTCTTGAAGTCGACCGCCGTCTTGCACGCCTCCGGCGCAAGTCATGGAGCACGCAAGCTTCGAAAGAGTGATGCACTGAAAGTGACCACTTGTGACCTTTGCCTTCGTGGGTCCTGCATAGGAATCCGCCCCTGGGAAGCTATATTAAATAGTACGCTGTATACTATGACCATATGATACGCTTCCCTGTTGCCCACGGTGCGCGTGAAGAGGTCCCTGCCGCGCTCTAATCTAGTACACACGATATCCTGTATACTATGTTATACTTGAGTGTAGAATGAATTAACGGCCAGAATACCCAGGTATACTGTAGAGATTGCAAAGACATGTCTTGACCAGAGTTTAACCGTAAGTATAGTTAACCGTGAGTATAGCTCCTCCCACCCAGCCTCGCGGAGCCACGCGGCTTCCGTGTCTTAGCTTGAGAAGGAGGCCCGCGGAAAAGAACGGACAGATCGATGTATGCAAAGCATCAATTCCAGGTGATGGTAGGCGATATACGAGGTACGTGTAGTGATCGTGGAATGGTGGAGTCTATTGATATCATTACCCAGCAGATGACTGATCCTTGGGCAGTGAAGGCTATCTTTTCCCATGCTTTACAACACACACGACTGAAGCCAACCGAAGACCCTTGAGAACCTGGAATGCCCTGAGCCCCCCAAGCCTCCCAGAAGCCCAAGTCCAGGCCCTGACGGTCTGATGCGCAAGCTGTTCAATATCTGCCCCTTCCTCGTATCCCCGATTATGCCCTCGTAGCACACAGGCTACCATAAACCCGGCTCTGCCATGCCTCCGACTTTTTTTTGACCGCCGCCACGCCCCGCATTGTTGAAATGGATGTGGCCAGGTCGCAAAAGAAGCTCTAGACCTACAACTCCTGTTCGTGCTTGGGGCCTGACAGGCTTTCCAGGGAGCGTAAAGCTAAATGCGCCAAGAGGGCGGATCCTAATGGAAGTACGTTCTCATCCATATTGAAACGAGGATTATGAACTGACACATTTGTTGGAAAATCACCTGAAACTGGCGCGGCAGTGGTATGCCCAGTGCCTTGCCCAAGGAACACAAATGCGCCTGGGACCTCCTCAGCGTAGAACGCAAAGTCTTCAGCGCCCATGGTCGGAGGGACGGTTACAACAGGAAAGGCGCCGGGACCTGTGGACGCCTCCTGGACCACCCACTCCCACAGGTTAGCATCATTGATGGTCGGTGGGAATGGATCCGGCATGAACGTCCAATTAGAAACTGTGCATCCGTATGCTCGGGCTGTGGTCTCCGCTACTTCCATCAACCGGGCTCGCAAAGCATTCAGCTTCTCACTCGAAGTGGCACGGATTGTGCCACCAAGAGCTGCCTCAGCTGGAATCACATTGGGGGCGTCGCCCGCATGAAACTTCGTGATGCTGATGACTGCCGAGTCTGAGGCATCCGTGTTGCGAGAGATGATCGCCTGTGCTGCTTGAACGACAGCGGTGCCCGCCACCACTGGATCAACGGAAAGATGGGGCATAGCACCATGCCCACCTCGCCCATGAATGCGGAAATCAAAGTTATCCGCAGCACCCATCGCCAGGCCAGGTCGACCGGCCAGTGTGCCACTTGGCATCGTGGGCCAGATGTGCAAGCCAAAAACGCGCTTGACGTCGCGAATGGCACCCTCCTCACACATCCGTTTAGCTCCAGCACCTCCTTCCTCTGCTGGCTGGAATATCAAGCGAATCGTACCCGAAGCTGGGATGGCTGATGGGCTTTCCTTCGAAATGGTGGTCAACACCTTCGCAGCTCCTAGTAGCATAGCGGTGTGGCCATCGTGCCCACACGCATGCATGCGGCCGTGGTTCTTAGATTTGAACGGCACGGCGGTCTCTTCCTGGATCGGCAGCGCGTCCATGTCAGCCCTGAGCGCGACGATTGGTTGGCCATGGCCAATCTCAGCCACAACGCCAGTGCCGCCAGCACCGACTATGCGATCTGGACGCGTGTTCACGCCCCAGCCCGCTGTGAAATTCACGCCCATGGCACCCAGCTGCGTCTGGACAAGGCGTGAAGTCTCAAACTCCTGATACATCAACTCTGGTGCCGAATGCAAGGTTCGCCTCCATGACACAATGTCCGAGGCTGCACGGGCTCCAACATTCCGCACGTACTCCAAAGAGACAGGGGAAGCCAACGCACACAGGGTGCAGCATGTAGTGACCATCCACAGCCCCGCACGAGTTCTCATCGACATGAGCACCTAAACGCGCCAAAATGGAAGCGTGAACGTTGGTAAATGTTCAATGATTGAGGTCAGTGAGCCTTGAGATTCACAGCGACGGATAATTGTGTCAATTCGGCATCGATCAACATCGATCAAGGGAAGAGAAAGGTTGTGCAGCCACTGTTGCAGAACACGTGAACGGGATGCTGCAAGTAATAATGACCCACGATATGAGGTGAGACGACGAGCCGAGGACACAACTGTGATGATTGAGAAACTGAATGTGCCCACGCCTCACTTGGAGCTGGGAACCGATGTTTACCTAATCTTACTCTCGCTCTCACTCGTATCAGCTGCCCTAATGCCAGCTGCAACACTTGCCCCACTTGACCAAGTTAGCTAACTGAGAACTGACCATGAGGCAGGTGGGAAACACAAAGTTGCTTTAGTTGGAGGGACTGCCCGGACCCTGTCCGTCCGAGCCTCAGTGGCACCTCGCCCAGTGCCCAGCGCTGCCGCGGCTGCAGCTTCACCCGCGGCTCGTGCCTCCTCGCCCTGGCACGCTGCTTACATTCATCCGGGTCGCCCGGGCAAAGCTGGCATGTTCTGGTACAGAGGATCCTGATCTTCATGAGTGGCCATTCTGACGTGCAGCTTCTGGAGATTTCCGGAGAGTTCAGGCCGAGGGTTAGGAAGGAGTCTGCTGCTCTTCAATGAACCTGTAAGAAGGTGCAAAGATACCAAGCTCTCTTCCACTTCCACTCCTTCAACTTGGGGCCTTGTTTTTCCACACTGCCACCTTTGCCGCTGCAGCCGGTGCCGCTGCCGCAGCCTTCTGTTCTGACTTGGCAGCTTCTTTGGAATCTTCGGTGGTCACGTCCTGAAACAGGCACACGCACACATGCACGACATGCACACGTGTACACACACGTACGTACACACGCACGCACGCACACACACACACACACACACACACACACACACGTTGCCCAACTCCTTGACTTCCGAAGCGAATCCAAACTGATAATCTGCCGTTACTTCATTGCCAAGCTTGGCTTACTTGCTGAGCGCCCTGAAGCTCCCCAAGCAAACCCCAAGCATTCTTCATCCCACCCGGTGCAAGTTGTGCAAGTTGGCGCGCGCCTCAACCGAGGTCTGGGCCGCTTTGGCCCTGGCTTTGGCTTGTAGCTCAGCGAAAGCCTGTGCCGGTCGGTGGGGGGAGGGGGAGGGGGGTGATTCCATGAGCAGGCTTTGCTTATGGCGGAATAGAGATGCTGTCCAACGATCTCTCATGTTGTGTTCTCCTTAGCCATGGCCCAGCCTTTGCCAGTTCTGAGTTCTGATGCTTCAAGTGAAGGGCTACAACAGGTGCGGCTAAACAGACCTCTGCTTGCAATCCATGGACAAAAGTCTTTGCGTTTATGGCCAAGCATTTCTTCTACAGTACAGTGTACAGGCCTTATCCTCGGCCGTCTCGGTGGCCTTTGTCGAGCCTGCGCCACGGCAGCCCAAGAAAACCAAGTGCATGACTCATTGAGTTGGGTGGTACTGCAGAATAGCGGGTGCCCAAGACAGCAGGCACCTGGTTCTGGATCCCCTCCTTGAGGCTGCTCCTGCAGCGTGGACCGTGAGGTTCAGTGCGTGGCTACGTTGCGAGCGCGTCGGGGTAAGTTCATGGCAACTTCTCCCTGCTGTATGAAAGCCAAAGCCCAAGCCCTATAAAATCCTAATTAGCCGCTAATTAGCCCTCAAAGTCTCAAAACCCTAATTTCTAAGGACCAGAAGAAATACAAACCCCCAAGCCCTCGGTAGCTAGAAGCTCTCTTGTGAAGGTTCTTCAGACCTCCAGTGACAGTGCAGCAGCCAGGCCGAGTGAGCGAAGCCTTTGCGGAGAAGGTTTGTGCGGGGTGCCTCGGGTTCCGAGGACTTCTCGGCCCATAGGCTTGAAGGGATCTGGGCCTTCTCTAGGTCTTGCAGGGACATGGAAACACAAACCTTGTAGGGTCCTGTGGAGGTGTGACAAACCTCCAACTGCAGCCGTGGGACCTCCGCTTCCGCTCCTGCTTCCGATCCTGCTGAGGTATTCGAGATCATTCTTCTTTGGGCTTCAAAGGCCCGAGGCTTCACTTAACGGCGCGTGTGGCGCACCCCAGGGTACGCAATCTCCAGAAACTTCAACACGCTGACAACCGGGCAAAGGATAGTCTCTCTTTCCTGATTTACTTACGTATAATTTGTTCTCTTGTTTTTATTTGTGTCTCCCCTACGGGCGCGCTTGACAGATCCCTCTCTTTCTGTCTTTCTCTCTTTCCCTCTCTGTTGTTTTGCGATTTATCTTTCTCTCTCTCTCTCTGCCATTTTCCTGCAAGATGAAGTTAACCCCTTAAGGAGCTGAACCTTGTGCGCTCTTGTCCGAGGTTAAGTCTGCGCGATGCTTGTCAAGTCGAGTGAGGGGTTGGCGTGGATGCAAGCTATCTCCAGCCAGGTTGTTTCCGCTTGGTTCAGGCTGCACAAGACGACAACAACTAAGAAGTAACTATCGGAAGGCTGCTGGCGCTCTGAAGAGGGCAGCGAAGCTGGAGAGCTGACCACAAGTGTGAATTCGTCATGAGCTTGTGACTTCTGACCCCATGAGCCCTCGTAACATCAAATCGGGTTTGGTGTCCTGAGGGTCGTCTCCGGTGGAACTTGCAGGTTGCTCCTGACTGTCCTGCCAAAGCTAGTCGTTGTAAGGGTAGAAGGATTAATGAATTGCATAGAAATATCTGGCGTCTGAGGATGCTAGAAGCCTGGCCTGCTTCTCTTCGCCATGCTCGTCTTTGCGAAGCTCTTGCTCAGCAGCCTCGCCACATCCCACGTGCCAAGCGTCCCTTCATAGCTAGCAGCAAGGGAATCGCCAAAACAGAATGTCTCCAACCCTTGCCAGTCGCTGACCAGCTACCCCTGCTACCATAGTATAGCAAACGCCAAGATGAGCCACGTCCGCCTCTTTAGTCGCGGTCTCTGACAGTCGGCCTGCCACCCACATTAGTACGATTGATCACGGCTTCTGACTCTCGAGCTTTCGAACTTTGAGGACGCTCACAGGGTAGGCATGAGATTCCAAGGCCTTCTTCGTCAGTAGGCCTTGGCACAGCATGCCCCAAAGCATGTCACTCTTATATCACTCTGATGTCGCAAGTGTCTCTGACAACGGCTTCACGTTGTCGCACGCACCACTCCAAGCTATCTTCGATGTTGGGACTCACTATCCGCCAGCCCATAAAGAAGCAAACTCAAACAACGTAACTATATATACATATATGTACATATGCATGTATATATATATATATGTATATGCGCATATATACATATATCTATATATATATATATATATGTACATATACCTATATGTATTTCCCTATATTCATGTAAGGAAATATTGGGACTTTCAGCTTGCAACGGACAGTTGCCGAGGCTGAGCAGCCTGCTCCACCAGAGCTGCAAGGCCAAGCTTTCCGAGGCGCCCTGCCAAGTTCAAGGTTCAACTTCATGATATCGGGTTTATATAGAAAGACTCCCCTTCGAACCTCAATGAACATAATATCGGGCTTATATACTATACCCTTCTCGGAACCGCAAGGAACGTAACATTTTTGATATTCCCTTGAGTTGTATATGCATAAAAATGGACAAATGCTTAGCGAGCTATTGCGGATTTAGTACAGCGTTACTGGGGTTTACAGGGTTTCAAGCTTTGTGTGTCCTCCGCAAACTACATGTAGCAGACCTGACATCTTCGCTTCATTCCCGGCGGGGGCCTTCATGTGTGCTCAACCAGTTCCACTCATACCTGCAAGATAGCCTGTTTTGAAAAGCAGGCGTGCATCGTTGCGGTCACGTGAGCTCTACCCAAGAACGCATGCCAGTAACTCCAAAACCCGGGGCTCCTAAGTGTGTATGAGCCACAAGCACACTTGTGCCAACGCGCCTGTTGCTCGCTTCCTCTCCTGGCTTCGAACACACAGGACGAGCACCCACAGAATGAATGCCCAACCCTGCAGTATCTCGGATAACTCGCATCCGCATCGAAAGGTGCAATTGCTGAGCGAAGAATCTGGACTCTCCATCCACAGAAGAAGGATGCCCAACCAAGAGCCAACAAGACCCCCCAGCAGAGCCGAACAGGAACCAAAAGCGGCGATTAAATCCACACTCCCCGCCCTTTTGCCTCCCCCTGGTTGGCATCTGCATTGGGCTCCTGGGGAGGAACTTGCACAAACAGATATGTATCAAGGTGCTGCACCCGCCCAGAAAACTAGCTAGTCTAAACCTGTTTGGTCTGTTTCTTACACAAACTCATGCATGCACGTGCTGACGTGACAACGTAGGCCTTGGGAAGCAGAAACTGCAACGATCAATCTATATCAGCTGGACAGCGTCATGCTTACCCTGTCTGCCCCATTCGGCCCCAAACCGCAGCGGACTTTGAAGATGTTGGCCAAACATAAACTGCTTGAGTGGAGAGGGAATTCCTATTCGATGACCAATTTGAACCACTGTGCGCCGTGGGGTCAAGGCTGTTTACTGTCTTATCATTGTTTTCCGGAAAGGATGCTCGGTCAGGTTTGAAGAACTTGCTATTCGGGCGGGGGTGGCTGCAAGGTTGAATTCCCTCTACCAGCAGCTCTCCAGGTTCAGCACGGCGCCCAAGCCCAAAGCGTGCAGCCTCATGCTTCAATCACGTCATCTTCTGCATGAGGCCTTGCATGAGTAGTTAGGACCTCAATGTTGCAATGTTCCTACGAAAGCTCAACGGCTCGTGGTTTTGCTAACCCTGCCAACTGCAAGGGAGTGCTCACAGAGAGATCTAGGCACCGCAACAGTATAGATCTCGGCTTTACATGTCAATGTGAAACCTTGCAGAACATGTGTTTATGATGTTCGCCCCGTTCCTCTCAGAAGTTCTTCTTCTGCACTGAGGCTCTCAGGGTAGTTACAAGAGTCCATTTTGGGGAGCCCTAACATACCGCTGATATACCCAACACAGCCCATGAGCAAGAACTGCTTGTAATATTACCCTGCATTTTCAGGGATCTAGTGGTTAGTGGTTCTAGCCAATTCTACTGGTAGCAACCTAATTCTGAAAAGTCTTTGGAAGTGGGGTTAGATAGTATTCATGGCTATTGTAGTCAGGGAAGGGGCTTCCACAAGCCATCGCAGTCCAAGGTCCGGGCCTGGGCTTGCGCTTTGGACCCTGGGCCCGATCATGTAACGGCGTGCACTCGAGCGCACTGAGTGGGTGAGTGAGTGAGTGAGTGGGGAGGTGGGTTGGTGGGTGGGATGTGGCGGGTGTCTGTGTGTCTGGGGTGACTGCGTGGGTGTGCGAGGGTGCATGTGAGTGAGCGGGTGTCGGTGGGTGGATGTGGGTGGATGTAGGTGGATGTGGGTGGATGTGGGTGGATGTGGGTGGAGGTGGGTGGATGTGGGTGTGGGCCAGGGTGGGGGATGGCGTCTACAGTGTTTCCACCTTGTCTGGAATTAAATCTTCAGGTCTTGTTGCGACGAAAAACAGAGCGCAACACGCGACACAAGTCACATAAACAAAGGCAGAGGCCGAGAGCTCGCATTCTTTCAGGCCGATGAGGGCAGTCCAAGCAGCAAGCAGAGGTTGCGCACGGTAAGTTCTCAAAAAACACTAAAGATTTTACACGACGTCTTAAACTTCTGCGTTGTCTTGAATATATTGTAATATGTATATATATATGTATATACAAATATAATTATGAATACAAATGTAGATCTAAATATAAACAGAAAACATAAATTTAAAAGGTTTTGCCCTGGAGCAGGCCTGCTTGGAAGCATCCTTTGCTGCTGCACTTGCCTGGCGACCGAATAGCGCAAATCCCTCCGAGAGGCGGCCAACCTCCACACCCCGCCTAAACATCTACAAAACCTTCCATCGCGTTTGGAGTACTGTACTAAACACCCATCACCCTTTGAGTAATCGATTAAACCTTCCATCACCCTTTGTGTAGTCTACTAAACCTCCCATGACCCTTTGAGTAAATTGCAAAGGGCACCTGGCTGCCGTCGCCAGAGGCAGGCTTGTCGGTTGGCGCCTGCAATCCGCCGAGTGAGGGTTGGGGAGGCATGCTGGAGGTTGCTGGCACCTGCCTGTGGACCCCGCAGCAAAGTACAGGGCCCGCGTGCCTGTTTGGGAACGTGAGTGGTTCTGGCCTGCAAGAGCAAAGTAAGACAAAATGAGCCCTGCTTCAAAACTTAGTGGTGCAAATGAAGCAGCTTGCCTCTGTGTGTCTGCTTGGCGCAGTCTGCTTTTGCATTTCTTGAGCAGCCCCTGGTGCCTGGCCGTGCTTGCCGTGCTTGCCGTGCATAAACTTGACATGGTGCATGGCTTCTCGCCTTCTTCCCATCAGCAGCATCCTCTGCAACTTTCGATTTCACCTCGGGCGTACATGCCTCTGGCTTTTGGCAACTTAGCATCTCCAAATAGACTGCACATGCGGACAGAACATGGAACGCATCATCTTCGAGACGAATCAACTTCCAAGCATCCGACCTTCTCCTCCGCCTTGGTTGCTTCTGTACCCGTGGCTGATGCAACTGCGTCCTGGCAGACACCAGCTTCGTGGTCTGAAGCGGGCGGGTGGTTGACTTCGCAGAACTGCTGGGACAAGATTCGCTGGATCTACTGGCACATGCGCTCAGTGCTACGAGTATGTGCCATGGCAGCAGGTTTCTTGCCTTGTCCACTCCGGTGGAGGCAACCGCACTAGCAACTGCACCTTTACAAGAGTGTCCTGCCAGTCTGCCAGCACATGAGTTTCCCACGTCGAAGAGCGAAACCCCGTGCATGATACGGGCACAAGATGCCACGAGCTGGGGGCCTTCGATTGGCCTTCGGCCGTCGAGGCGGGTGTTGCTTCAACCTGCATCGTGTGAAGCGCGCATTCAAAGCCTGCCCACGGCCTTGCAAAGAGACTTTGCTTGCGGGCGACTGAGACTGTGTATCTCTCTGCTCACAGCACCGGTCAGACCAAAAACGAACAACGCCCCCCCGACCCCTCCCACCCACTCCATGCAGCCAGTTATCACCGCCACTGGAAATTAGGACTGCCGTTGGACTGCTCACAATTGCACCAGCCTTTGTGCCAGCGCTTTCTGCCACGTTGGGATCTTGGCTTGGCATTTGGACCTTCCAATGCAGCTGCATCAGCAAGTGGCCATCAGCAGATAAATGTCGTAATGTTCCTGGCTTCAATTTTCCATGCTTGCCACATTTCAACCATTTGTGGCCGGATACGGTTATGGAACAACTTGTATCGGGCCTTGCAACTGCCTCCTGGCAGACACCATCTTCGTGGTCTGAAGTTGGTGGGTGGTTGACTTCGCAGAACTGCTGGGACAAGATTCGCTGGATCTACTGGCACATGCGCTCAGTGCTACGTGCCATGGCAGCAGGTTTCTTGCCTTGTCCACTCCGGTGGAGGCAACCGCACCAGCAACTGCACGGTCCACAAGAGTGTCCTGCCAGTCTGCCAGCACATGAGTTTCCCACGTCGAAGAGCGAAACCCCGTGCATGATACAGGCACAAGATGCCACGAGCTGGGGGCCTTCGATTGGCCTTCGGCCGTCGAGGCGGGTGTTGCTTCAACCTGCATCGTGTGAAGCGCGCATTCAAAGCCTGCCCACGGCCTTGCAAAGAGACTTTGCTTGCGGGCGACTGAGACTGTGTATCTCTCTGCTCACAGCACCGGTCAGAGCAAAAACGAACAACTCCCCCCCACAACCCCTCCCACCCACTCCATGCAGCCAGTTATCACCGCCACTGGAAATTAGGACTGCCGTTGAACTGCTCACAGTTGCACCAGCCTGTGCGCCAGCGCTTTCTGCCACGTTGGGATCTTCACTTGGCATTTGGACCTTCCAATGCAGCTGCATCAGCAAGTGGCCATCAGCAGATAAATGTCCTAACGTTCCTGGCTTCAATTTTCCTTGCTTGCCACAATTTCAACCATTTGTGGCCGGATACGGTTTTGGAACAACTTGTATCGGGCCTTCTCCTCCACCTTGGTTGCTTCTGTCCCCGTGGCTGATGCAACTGCCTCCTGGCAGACACCATCTTCGTGGTCTGAAGTTGGTGGGTGGTTGACTTCGCAGAACTGCTGGGACAAGATTCGCTGGATCTACTGGCACATGCGCTCAGTGCTATGTGCCATGGCAGCAGGTTTCTTGCCTTGTCCACTCCGGTGGAGGCAACTGCACCAGCAACTGCACCGTCCACAAGAGTGTCCTGCCAGTCTGCCAGCACATGAGTTTCCCCCGTCGAAGAGCGAAACCCCGTGCATGATACAGGCACAAGATGCCACGAGCTGGGGGCCTTCAATTGGCCTTCGGCCGTCGAGGCGGGTGTTGCTTCAACCTGCATCGTGTGAAGCGCGCATTCAATTCCTGCCAACGGCCTTGCAAAGAGACTTTGCTTGCGGGCGACTGAGACTGTGTATCTCTCTGCTCACAGCAACGGTCAGACCAACAACGAACAACTCCCCCCCGACCCCTCCCACCCACTCCATGCAGCCAGTTATCACCGCCACTGGAAATTAGGACTGCCGTTGGACTGCTCACAGTTGCACCAGCCTTTGTGCCAGCGCTTTCTGCCACGTTGGGATCTTCGCTTGGCATTTGGACCTTCCAATGCAGCTGCATCAGCAAGTGGCCATCAGCAGATAAATGTCCTAACGTTCCTGGCTTCAATTTTCCATGCTTGCCACAATTTCAACCATTTGTGGCCAGATACGGTTTTGGAACAACTTGTGTCGGGCCTTCTCCTCCACCTTGGTTGCTTCTGCACCCGTGGCTGATGCAGCTGCCTCCTGGCAGACACCATCTTCGTGGTCTGAAGTTGGTGGGTGGTTGACTTCGCAGAAATGCTGGGACAAGATTCGCTGGATCTACTGGCACATACGCTCAGTGCTATGTGCCATGGCAGCAGGTTTCTTGCCTTGTCCACTCCGGTGGAGGCAGCTGCCCCAGCAACTGCGCCCTCCACAAGAGTGTCCTGCCAGTCTGCCAGCACATGAGTTTCCCACGTCGAAGAGCGAAACCCCGTGCATGACACAGGCACAAAATGCCACGAGCTGGGGGCCTTCAATTGGCCTTCGGCCGTCGAGGTGGGTGTTGCTTCAACCTGCATCGTGTGAAGCGCGCATTCAAAGCCTGCCCACGGCCTTGCAAAGAGACTTTGCTTGCGGGCGACTGAGACTGTGTATCTCTCTGCTCACAGCATCGGTCAGAGCAAAAACGAACAACTCCCCCCCACAACCCCTCCCACCCACTCCATGCAGCCAGTTATCACCGCCACTGGAAATTAGGACTGCCGTTGAACTGCTCACAGTTGCACCAGCCTGTGCGCCAGCGCTTTCTGCCACGTTGGGATCTTCACTTGGCATTTGGACCTTCCAATGCAGCTGCATCAGCAAGTGGCCATCAGCAGATAAATGTCCTAACGTTCCTGGCTTCAATTTTCCTTGCTTGCCACAATTTCAACCATTTGTGGCCGGATACGGTTTTGGAACAACTCGTATCGGGCCTTCTCCTCCACCTTGGTTGCTTCTGTCCCCGTGGCTGATGCAACTGCCTCCTGGCAGACACCATCTTCGTGGTCTGAAGTTGGTGGGTGGTTGACTTCGCAGAAATGCTGGGACAAGATTCGCTGGATCTACTGGCACATGCGCTCAGTGCTATGTGCCATGGCAGCAGGTTTCTTGCCTCGTCCATTCCGGTGGAGGCAACCGCACCAGCAACTGCACCGTCCACAAGAGTGTCCTGCCAGTCTGCCAGCACATGAGTTTCCCACGTCGAAGAGCGAAACCCCGTGCATGATACAGGCACAAGATGCCACGAGCTGGGGGCCTTCAATTGGCCTTCGGCCGTCGAGGCGGGTGTTGCTTCAACCTGCATCGTGTGAAGCGCGCATTCAAAGCCTGCCCGCGGCCTTGCAAAGAGACTTTGCTTGCGGGCGACTGAGACTGTGTATCTCTCTGCTCACAGCACCGGTCAGACCAAAAACGAACAACTCCCCCCCCGACCCCTCCCACCCACTCCATGCAGCCAGTTATCACCGCCACTGGAAATTAGGACTGCCGTTGGACTGCTCACAGTTGCGCCAGCCTTTGTGCCAGCGCTTTCTGCAACTTTGGGATCTTCGCTTGGCATTTGGACCTTCCAATGCAGCTGCATCAGCAAGTGGCCATCAGCAGATAAATGTCCTAACGTTCCTGGCTTCAATTTTCCATGCTTGCCACAATTTCAACCATTTGTGGCCGGATACGGTTTTGGAACAACTTGTATCGGGCCTTCTCCTCCACCTTGGTTGCTTCTGTCCCCGTGGCTGATGCAACTGCCTCCTGGCAGACACCATCTTCGTGGTCTGAAGTTGGTGGGTGGTTGACTTCGCAGAACTGCTGGGACAAGATTCGCTGGATCTACTGGCACATGCGCTCAGTGCTATGTGCCATGGCAGCAGGTTTCTTGCCTCGTCCATTCCGGTGGAGGCAACCGCACCAGCACCTGCACCGTCCACAAGAGTGTCCTGCCAGTCTGCCAGCACATGAGTTTCCCACGTCGAAGAGCGAAACCCCGTGCATGATACAGGCACAAGATGCCACGAGCTGGGGGCCTTCGATTGGCCTTCGGCCGTCGAGGCGGGTGTTGCTTCAACCTGCATCGTGTGAAGCGCGCATTCAAAGCCTGCCCACGGCCTTGCAAAGAGACTTTGCTTGCGGGCGACTGAGACTGTGTATCTCTCTGCTCACAGCACCGGTCAGACCAAAAACGAACAACGCCCCCCCGACCCCTCCCACCCACTCCATGCAGCCAGTTATCACCGCCACTGGAAATTAGGACTGCCGTTGGACTGCTCACAATTGCACCAGCCTTTGTGCCAGCGCTTTCTGCCACGTTGGGATCTTGGCTTGGCATTTGGACCTTCCAATGCAGCTGCATCAGCAAGTGGCCATCAGCAGATAAATGTCGTAATGTTCCTGGCTTCAATTTTCCATGCTTGCCACATTTCAACCATTTGTGGCCGGATACGGTTATGGAACAACTTGTATCGGGCCTTCTCCTCCACCTTGGTTGCTTCTGTCCCCGTGGCTGATGCAACTGCCTCCTGGCAGACACCATCTTCGTGGTCTGAAGTTGGTGGGTGGTTGACTTCGCAGAACTGCTGGGACAAGATTCGCTGGATCTACTGGCACATGCGCTCAGTGCTATGTGCCATGGCAGCAGGTTTCTTGCCTTGTCCACTCCGGTGGAGGCAACCGCACCAGCAACTGCACGGTCCACAAGAGTGTCCTGCCAGTCTGCCAGCACATGAGTTTCCCACGTCGAAGAGCGAAACCCCGTGCATGATACAGGCACAAGATGCCACGAGCTGGGGGCCTTCGATTGGCCTTCGGCCGTCGAGGCGGGTGTTGCTTCAACCTGCATCGTGTGAAGCGCGCATTCAAAGCCTGCCCGCGGCCTTGCAAAGAGACTTTGCGGGCGACTGAGACTGTGTATCTCTCTGCTCACAGCACCGGTCAGACCAAAAACGAAAAACTATCCCCCCGACCCCTCCCACCCACTCCATGCAACCAGTTATCACCGCCACTGGAAACTAGGACTGCCGTTGGACTGCTCAGAGTTGCACCAGCCTTTGCGCCATCGCTTTCTGCCACGTGGGGATCTTCGCTTGGCATTTGGACCTTCCAATGCAGCTGCATCAGCAAGTGGCCATCAGCAGATAAATGTCCTATCGTTCCTGGCTTCAATTTTATCCATGCTTGCCACAATTTCAACCATTTGTGGCCGGATACGGTTTTGGAACAACTTGTATCGGGGGCCTTCTCCTCCACCTTGGTTGCTTCTGTCCCCGTGGCTGATGCAACTGCCTCCTGGCAGACACCATCTTCGTGGTCTGAAGTTGGTGGGTGGTTGACTTCGCAGAAATGCTGGGACAAGATTCGCTGGATCTACTGGCACATGCGCTCAGTGCTATGTGCCATGGCAGCAGGTTTCTTGCCTTGTCCACTCCGGTGGAGGCAACCGCACCAGCAACTGCACCCTCCACAAGAGTGTCCTGCCAGTCTGCCAGCACATGAGTTTCCCACGTCGAAGAGCGAAACCCCGTGCATGATACAGGCACAAGATGCGACGAGCTGGGGGCCTTCAATTGGCCTTCGGCCGTCGAGGCGGGTGTTGCTTCAACCTGCATCGTGTGAAGCGCGCATTCAAAGCCTGCCCGCGGCCTTGCAAAGAGACTTTGCGGGCGACTGAGACTGTGTATCTCTCTGCTCACAGCACCGGTCAGGCCAAAAACGAACAACTCCCCCCCCCGACCCCTCCCACCCACTCCATGCAGCCAGATCTCACCGCCACTGGAAATTAGGACTGCCGTTGGACTGCTCACAGTTGCACCAGCCTTTGTGCCATCGCTTTCTGCCACGTTGGGATCTTCGCTTGGCATTTGGACCTTCCAATGCAGCTGCATCAGCAAGTGGCAATCAGCAGATAAAGGTCCTAACATTCCTGGCTTCAATTTTATCCATGCTTGCCACAATTTCAACCATTTGTGGCCAGATACGGTTTTGGAACAACTTGTATCGGGCCTTCTCCTCCACCTTGGTTGCTTCTGTCCCCGTGGCTGATGCAACTGCCTCCTGGCAGACACCAGCTTCGTGGTCTGAAGTTAGTGGGTGGTTGACTTCGCAGACATGCTGGGGCAAGATTCGCTGGATCTACGGGCACATGCGCTCAACGCTGGCTCCGCGCAGACTCAGCCAAGCTGCGCCAGTGCTATGTGCTATGGCAGCAGGTTTCTTTGCCTTGTCCACTCCGGTGGAGGCAACCGCACCAGCAACTGCACCGTCCACGAGAGTGTCCTGCCAGTCTGCCAGCACATGAGTTTCCCACGTCGAAGAGCGAAACCCCGTGCATGATACAGGCACAAGATGCGACGAGCTGGGGGCCTTCGATTGGCCTTCGGCCGTCGAGGCGGGTGTTGCTTCAACCTGCATCGTGTGAAGCGCGCATTCAAAGCCTGCCCGCGGCCTTGCAAAGAGACTTTGCTTGCCGGCGACTGAGACTGTGTATCTCTCTGCTCACAGCACCGGTCAGACCAAAAACGAACAACTCCCCCCCCCCCCAACCCCTCCCACCCACTCCATGCAACCAGCTATCACCGCCACTGGAAACTAGGACTGCCGTTGGACTGCTCACAGTTGCACCAGCCTTTGTGCCAGAGCTTTCTGCCGCGTTGGGATCTTCGCTTGGCATTTGGACCTTCCAATGCAGCTGCATCAGCAAGTGGCCATCAGCAGATAGATGTCCTAACATTCCTGGCTTCAATTTTATCCATGCTTGCCACAATTTCAACCATTTGTGGCCAGATACGGTTTTGGAACAACTTGTATCGGGCCTTCTCCTCCACCTTGGTTGCTTCTGTAGCCGTGGCTGATGCAACTGCCTCCTGGCAGACACCAGCTTCGTGGTCTGAAGTTGGTGTGTGGTTGACTTCGCAGACATGCTGGGGCAAGATTCGCTGGATCTATTGGCACATGCGCTCAACGCTGGCTCCGCGCAGAGTTAGCCAAGCTGCGCCAGTGCTATGTGCTATGGCAGCAGGTTTCTTGCCTTGTCCACTCCGGTGGATGCAACCGCACCAGCAACTGCACCGTCCACAAGAGTGTCCTGCCAGTCTGCCAGCACATGAGTTTCCCACGTCGAAGAGCGAAACCCCGTGCATGATACAGGCACAAGATGCCACGAGCTGGGGGCCTTCAATTGGCCTTCGGCCGTCGAGGCGGGTGTTGCTTCAACCTGCATCGTGTGAAGCGCGCATTCAAAGCCTGCCCGCGGCCTTGCAAAGAGACTTTGCTTGCCGGCGACTGAGACTGTGTATCTCTCTGCTCACAGCACCGGTCAGACCAAAAACGAATAACTCCCCCCCTCCCACCCACTCCATGCAGCCAGTTAGCACCGCCACTGGAAATCCGCCGAGGCCTCGGGCCGGAGGTGTATAGGTTGTCAGAACAGGCACCCCCTTCCAAATCCTCCCCCCCTGTTTTTGCCTCAAATGGGTACCCGCACTAGCAAACCGGGGTCCGCAAGCGGACGGTTCGCCAGGACCAGAGGCAGTTGAAGCCCCTCGCAGCAGGCCCCCCCCCACCCACCACTCCCGCCTCCCCCTTCCCCCCTTCCCCCCCCACCCCCCCTACCCCCCCCCCCTACGCTCAATATAAGCCGAACCGTCTCTTGAACCCTAAACCCAAAAAAACCCTAAACCCGAAAGCGTGAACCTTGAGCCCTAAGCCTCAATCCTAAACTAACCCTCAACCCTAAACCCTAAACCCAACCCTTATTGCTGGGGGTCCAGCGACTTGGGCGCTGCGGAATCACCATGCTCACGCGGATGCGCTGGGCCGGGCCGAGGCGGGTCGCGTAGCGTTAAAATTAGGACTGCCGTTGGACTGCTCACAGTTGCGCCAGCCTTTGTGCCAGAGCTTTCTGCCACGTGGGGATCTTCGCTTGGCATTTGGACCTTCCAATGCAGCTGCATCAGCAAGTGGCCGTCAGCAGATAGATGTCCTAACATTCCTGGCTTCAAGTTTCCATGCTTGCCACAATTTCAACCACCGGATACGGTTTTGGAACAACTTGTATCGGGCCTTTTCCTCCACCTTGGTTGCTTCTGTAGCCGTGGCTGATGCAACTGCCTCTTGGCAGACACCAGCTTCGTGGTCTGAAGTTGGTGGGTGGTTGACTTCGCAGACATGCTGGGGCAAGATTCGCTGGATCTACTGGCACATGCGCTCAGTGCTATGTGCCATGGCAGCAGGTTTCTTGCCTTGTCCACTCCGGTGGAGGCAACCGCACCAGCAACTGCACCCTCCACAAGAGTGTCCTGCCAGTCTGCCAGCACATGAGTTTCCCACGTCGAAGAGCGAAACCCCGTGCATGATACAGGCACAAGATGCGACGAGCTGGGGGCCTTCAATTGGCCTTCGGCCGTCGAGGCGGGTGTTGCTTCAACCTGCATCGTGTGAAGCGCGCATTCAAAGCCTGCCCGCGGCCTTGCAAAGAGACTTTGCGGGCGACTGAGACTGTGTATCTCTCTGCTCACAGCACCGGTCAGGCCAAAAACGAACAACTCCCCCCCCCGACCCCTCCCACCCACTCCATGCAGCCAGATCTCACCGCCACTGGAAATTAGGACTGCCGTTGGACTGCTCAGAGTTGCACCAGCCTTTGTGCCATCGCTTTCTGCCACGTTGGGATCTTCGCTTGGCATTTGGACCTTCCAATGCAGCTGCATCAGCAAGTGGCAATCAGCAGATAAATGTCCTAACATTCCTGGCTTCAATTTTATCCATGCTTGCCACAATTTCAACCATTTGTGGCCAGATACGGTTTTGGAACAACTTGTATCGGGCCTTCTCCTTCACCTTGGTTGCTTCTGTAGCCGTGGCTGATGCAACTGCCTCCTGGCAGACACCAGCTTCGTGGTCTGAAGTTGGTGTGTGGTTGACTTCGCAGACATGCTGGGGCAAGATTCGCTGGATCTATTGGCACATGCGCTCAACGCTGGCTCCGCGCAGACTCAGCCAAGCTGCACCAGTGCTATGTGCTATGGCAGCAGGTTTCTTTGCCTTGTCCACTCCGGTGGAGGCAACCGCACCAGCAACTGCACCGTCCACGAGAGTGTCCTGCCAGTCTGCCAGCACATGAGTTTCCCACGTCGAAGAGCGAAACCCCGTGCATGATACAGGCACAAGATGCCACGAGCTGGGGGCCTTCGATCGGCCTTCGGCCGTCGAGGCGGGTGTTGCTTCAACCTGCATCGTGTGAAGCGCGCATTCAAAGCCTGCCCGCGGCCTTGCAAAGAGACTTTGCTTGCCGGCGACTGAGACTGTGTATCTCTCTGCTCACAGCACCGGTCAGACCAAAAACGAATGTGAAATCTTGCCAGGCAATTCAGCGAAAACCTTCAACGCTAAACCCCAACCTATCGCCACCATGAATTCAATACTCACGACAATGGCCCCTGACCTACACACCCTGCCAGCCCGAAACCCTAAACCCTAAATCCTAACAGACTCCAGCAAAGATCGAGGCCGTTTGAGTTCGCAGGAAGAATACAGAAAGCCCAATGTGCAACTAAATTCTCTTTCAGATCTCCAGGCAATGGATCGGCGGTACGGGCAGGGGCAGATTGCCTGCCTTGTCAAAGCCAGTGGCGGGAATTGCGCCGTCGGAATGAGCCTCCTGCTGCAAGCTGCAGAGAGCGTATGTTTTCTCAGAGGAGTGAAACCGGACGATACCACATGGAGATGTTTGGGGCCTTCGATTGGCCTTCGGCGGTCGAGACAGGTGCTGCCTCAACCTGCTCCATGTGACAGGCAGCCATGTGTTGAGCTGCAGCTTCTTGTCAACAATGCTCCAGGAAGCACGCCGAAAAGTCCAATCATTCTTACGTGCTCAGAACAATGACGTGACTTCGCTTGCCAGGTCTGCAGAACCTCTGCCGCCGACTGCATGGCACTGGCAGAAGCCGCGCCGGCAGAGGATCCAGCAGTTTCCTGTCCAGAGCGTCAGCGTCGTCAAGAACGAAACGCCATTTTCAAAACGGTGGACAACCCACACGTCGCCCCCCTTCATGTAGCCAGTACATGGCCAGTTATACGACCGTGTTCAACTTTACGAGATGCTGCGAGCCTGTGTGCCGCTGCCAGCTGCTGAGACGGGATCTGCTTTGCCGGGTGCTTGGACCTCCGATGTAGCTGCGCCAGCCAACGCTGGACTTCAAACACCAGAATGCAAACATTCTACCCATATTCTGCCGCAACCCTCATCGCAATGATCTTGCGCCGGGCCTTCTCCTCCACCTTGCTCGCTTCTGAACGCATGGCTGATGCATCCGCCTCCTAACAGACACTACGAAGCATGCACGGTTGGGTTCGCAGGAAGGATGCAGAAAGCCCAACGGCAACTAAATTCTCTTTCAGATCTCCAGGCTATGCCACTAGTCTCAGCTGACGCACGCTGGCTCCACTACATGCGGGATCGGCGGTAAGAGCAGGGGCAGCTTGCCTGCCTTGTCAAAGCCGGTGGTGGGAATTGCACCGTCGGAATGAGCCTCCTGCTGCAAGCTGCAAAGAGAAACAATTCTCAGAGTAGTGGTAAACGGCGAATGTCGGAGATGCTTGGGGCCTTCGCTTGGCCTTCGGCTGTCGAAACAGGTGCTGCTTCAACCTGCTCCATGTGACAGGCAGCCATGTGTTGAGCTGCAGCTTCTTGTCAACAATGCTCCAGGAAGCACGCCGAAAAGTCCAATCATTCTTACGTGCTCAGAAAAATGACGTGACTTTGCTTGCGAGGTCTGCAGAACCTCTGCCGCCGACTGCATGGCACTGGCAGAAGCCGCGCCGGCAGAGGATCCAGCAGTTTCCTATCCAGAGCGTCGTCAAGAACGAAACGTCATTTTCAAAACGGTGGACAACCCACACGTCGCCCCCCTTCATGTGGCCAGTACATGGCCAGTTATACGACCGTGTTCAATTTTACGAGATGCTGCGAGCCTGTGTGCCGCTGCCAGCTGCTGAGACGGGATCTGCTTTGCCGGGTGCTTGGACCTCCGATGTAGCTGCGCCAGCCAACGCTGGACTTCAAACACCAGAATGCAAACATCCTACCCATATTCTGCCACAACCCTCGCCTTGTCAAAGCCAGTGGCGGGAAGTACGCCGTCGGAATGAGCCTCCTGCTGCAAGCTGCAGAGCGCGCATGGTTTCTCAGAGGCGTAAAGCGCGGCGATACAACGAGCTTGGAGATGTTTGGGCCTTCGATTGGCCTTCGGCTGTCGAGACAGGGGCTGCCTCAGCCTGCTCCATGTGACAGGCAGCGCACATGAAGATCTTGAGTTGCAGCTCACCACATTTCCTGGAAGCATGCCTAACATGCAAGATAAGGCAAGTCTTTATAAGAGCTTGGAGATAGTAGCTCGACTTTGCTTGCCAGCCTCTGCAGCCGACTGCATGGCAGCGGCGGGAGAAGCACTGGCAGTGGTGACAGCGGCTACCTGTCCGCAGCGTCGTCCAGGGTAAAAACAAAGTCGCCTTCAAGCCGCCACCCCCCCACTCCTCATTGAAATGGCCAGCTACGTGATGTTGCGAGCCTGTGCGCCGCCGCTTGCTGCCAAGACTGGAGTGGGTACTTGGACCTCCGATGTGGCTGTGTCAACAAGAAGTTTGTGTCAACCAGAAGTTCAGCACACACCAAAAAACACTAAAGCCTGGATGCTATCATTGTCCAGCGGCATCTACCACTTGCTAGATGCCGCAATTTTTCAGGTCAAGAAGGCATGCAGTCTCGGTTGGAAGGAACCCTCTCATCATGTTTGTGCATCAGGCCTTCTCCACCTCGCTCGCTGCTGATCCCGTGATTGATGCACCCGCCTCCTGATAGACACCAGCTTCGTGGTCTCAAGACGTCGGCTGAGCTCGCATGAGCGATTCGGCAAGCTCTCATCTGTCACTGCGGCCAAGTTGAGAGGTTTCGCTCATGAATTGCACCAGCCTTTGTACCAGCGCTGTCTCCCATGCGCGGATCTGCTTCGCTGGGCGATACCTCCAAATATGCGACAACATCAGCAAGCGGCAAACAGCAGATGCACGTCCCATTTTATGCATTATTCTTCATAGGTTCCAGCATGACCGCAGTCGTGCCATGATGGCCTACTGCTCATGGCGCAGTGGCGCAATTGATGCCGGCATGTGAATGGTTGGAGGATGCTAGAAGGAGCCTTCCTCATCGCCAGCTTTGCATCGGGCCTTCTCCTCCACCTTGGTCGAAGCTGAACCCGCGGCTGATGCTTCCGCCTCTTCAGCAACTTCGTGGTCTGAAGATCATGCAATTCGCGGCTGAGTTTTTCATGATTAACATGGCGAGATCAAGCGGATCAAGTGGCTCCGCAGACTACACACAACGGGCATGGTGCTGTCTGCTGTGGCAGAGCTTTTGCCACCTTGTCTTCGCCAGCGGTGGCAATGGTGGGAACTGCACCGTCTGAAGGAGTCTCCTGCAACCAACTGCAGAAGTTCAAGAGCAAACCCCAGCGAATGTGCCAGGTGCAAGATGCCACGAGGTTGGAGCCTTCGATTGGCCTTCGGCTGTCGAGACAGGGGCTGCCTCAGCCTGCTCCATGTGACAGGCAGCGCGCATGAAGATCTTGAGTTGCAGCTCACAACATTTCCTGGAAGCATGCCTAACATGCAAGATAAGGCAAGTCTTTATAAGAGCTTGGAGATAGTAGCTCGACTTTGCTTGCCAGCCTCTGCAGCCGACTGCATGGCGGCGGCGGGAGAAGCACTGGCAGTGGTGACAGCGGCTACCTGTCCGCAGCATCGTGCAGGGCAAAACAAAGTCGCCTTCAAGTCGCCACCCCCCCCCACTCCTCATTGAAATGGCCAGCTACGTGATGTTGCGAGCCTGTGCGCCGCCGCTTGCTGCTAAGACTGGACTGCCGGGTGCTTGGACCTCCGATGTGGCTGTGTCAACAAGAAGTTTGTGTCAACCAGAAGTTCAGCACACACCAAAAAACACTAAAGCCTGGATGCTATCATTGTCCAGCGGCATCTACCACTTGCTAGATGCCGCAATTTTTCAGGTCAAGAAGGCATGCAGTCGCGGTTGGAAGGAACCCTCTCATCATGTTTGTGCATCAGGCCTTCTCCACCTCGCTCGCTGCTGATCCCGTGATTGATGCACCCGCCTCCTGATAGACACCAGCTTCGTGGTCTGAAGACGTCGGCTGAGCTTGCATGAGCGATTCGGCAAGCTCTCATCTGTCACTGCGGCCAAGTTGAGAGGTTTCGCTCATGAATTGCACCAGCCTTTGTACCAGCACTGTCTCCCCCGCGCGGATCTGCTTCGCTGGGCGATACCTCCAAATATGCGACAACATCAGCAAGCGGCAAACAGCAGATGCACGTCCCATTTTATGCATTATTCGGGTTTCGCTTCATAGGTTCCAGCATGACCGCAGTCGTGTCATGATGGCCTGCTGCTCATGGTGCAGTAGCGCAATTGATGCCGGCATGTGAATGGTTGGAGGATGCTAGAAGGAGCCTTCCTCATCGCCAGCTTTGCATCGGGCCTTCTC
Source organism: Symbiodinium natans (assembly GCA_905221605.1). Lineage (NCBI taxonomy): Eukaryota > Dinophyceae > Suessiales > Symbiodiniaceae > Symbiodinium > Symbiodinium natans. The sequence continues at coordinate 86,451 of CAJNDS010002365.1, forward strand.
CTCCACCTTGGTCGAAGCTGAACCCGCAGCTGATGCTTCCGCCTCTTCAGCAACTTCGTGGTCTGAAGATCATGCAATTTGCGGCTGAGTTTTTCATGATTAACATGGCGAGATCAAGCGGATCAAGTGGCTCCGCAGACTACACACAACGGGCATGGTGCTGTCTGCTGTGGCAGAGCTTTTGCCACCTTGTCTTCGCCAGCGGTGGCAATGGTGGGAACTGCACCGTCTGAAGGAGTCTCCTGCAACCAACTGCAGAAGTTCAAGAGCAAACCCCCGCGAACGTGCCAGGTGCAAGATGCCACGAGGTTGGAGCCTTCGATTGGCCTTCGGCTGTCGAGACAGGGGCTGCCTCAGCCTGCTCCATGTGACAGGCAGCGCGCATGAAGATCTTGAGTTGCAGCTCACAACATTTCCTGGAAGCATGCCTAACATGCAAGATAAGGCAAGTCTTTATAAGAGCTTGGAGATAGTAGCTCGACTTTGCTTGCCAGCCTCTGCAGCCGACTGCATGGCAGCGGCGGGAGAAGCACTGGCAGTGGTGACAGCGGCTACCTGTCCGCAGCGTCGTCCAGGGCAAAAACAAAGTCGCCTTCAAGCCGCCACCCCCCCCCACTCCTCATTGAAATGGCCAGCTACGTGATGTTGCGAGCCTGTGCGCCGCCGCTTGCTGCCAAGACTGGAGTGGGTACTTGGACCTCCGATGTGGCTGTGTCAACAAGAAGTTTGTGTCAACCAGAAGTTCAGCACACACACCAAAAAACACTAAAAGCCTGGATGCTATCATTGTCCAGCGGCATCTACCACTTGCTAGATGCCGCAATTTTTCAGGTCAAGAAGGCATGCAGTCGCGGTTGGAAGGAACCCTCTCATCATGTTTGTGCATCAGGCCTTCTCCACCTCGCTCGCTGCTGATCCCGTGATTGATGCACCCGCCTCCTGATAGACACCAGCTTCGTGGTCTGAAGACGTCGGCTGAGCTTGCATGAGCGATTCGGCAAGCTCTCATCTGTCACTCGGCCAAGTTGAGAGGTTTCGCTCATGAATTGCACCAGCCTTTGTACCAGCGCTGTCTCCCCCGCGCGGATCTGCTTCGCTGGGCGATACCTCCAAATATGCGACAACATCAGCAAGCGGCAAACAGCAGAAGCACGTCCCATTTTATGCATTATTCGGGTTTCGCTTCATAGGTTCCAGCATGACCGCAGTCGTGTCATGATGGCCTGCTGCTCATGGTGCAGTAGCGCAATTGATGCCGGCATGTGAATGGTTGGAGGATGCTAGAAGGAGCCTTCCTCATCGCCAGCTTTGCATCGGGCCTTCTCCTCCACCTTGGTCGAAGCTGAACCCGCAGCTGATGCTTCCGCCTCTTCAGCAACTTCGTGGTCTGAAGATCATGCAATTTGCGGCTGAGTTTTTCATGATTAACATGGCGAGATCAAGCGGATCAAGTGGCTCCGCAGACTACACACAACGGGCATGGTGCTGTCTGCTGTGGCAGAGCTTTTGCCACCTTGTCTTCGCCAGCGGTGGCAATGGTGGGAACTGCACCGTCTGAAGGAGTCTCCTGCAACCAACTGCAGAAGTTCAAGAGCAAACCCCAGCGAATGTGCCAGGTGCAAGATGCCACGAGGTTGGAGCCTTCGATTGGCCTTCGGCTGTCGAGACAGGGGCTGCCTCAGCCTGCTCCATGTGACAGGCAGCGCGCATGAAGATCTTGAGTTGCAGCTCACAACATTTCCTGGAAGCATGCCTAACATGCAAGATAAGGCAAGTCTTTATATGAGCTTGGAGATAGTAGCTCGACTTTGCTTGCCAGCCTCTGCAGCCGACTGCATGGCAGCGGCGGGAGAAGCACTGGCAGTGGTGACAGCGGCTACCTGTCCGCAGCGTCGTCCAGGGTAAAAACAAAGTCGCCTTCAAGCCGCCACCCCCCCACTCCTCATTGAAATGGCCAGCTACGTTTTGCGAGCCTGTGCGCCGCCGCTTGCTGCCAAGACTGGAGTGGGTACTTGGACCTCCGATGTGGCTGTGTCAACAAGAAGTTTGTGTCAACCAGAAGTTCAGCACACACACACACCAAAAAACACTAAAAGCCTGGATGCTATCATTGTCCAGCGGCATCTACCACTTGCTAGATGCCGCAGTTTTTCAGGTCAAGAAGGCATGCAGTCGCGGTTGGAAGGAACCCTCTCATCATGTTTGTGCATCAGGCCTTCTCCACCTCGCTCGCTGCTGATCCCGTGATTGATGCACCCGCCTCCTGATAGACACCAGCTTCGTGGTCTCAAGACGTCGGCTGAGCTCGCATGAGCGATTCGGCAAGCTCTCATCTGTCACTGCGGCCAAGTTGAGTGGTTTCGCTCATGAATTGCACCAGCCTTTGTACCAGCGCTGTCTCCCATGCGCGGATCTGCTTCGCTGGGCGATACCTCCAAATATGCGACAACATCAGCAAGCGGGCAAACAGCAGATGCACGTCCCATTTTATGCATTATTCGGGTTTCGCTTCATAGGTTCCAGCATGACCGCAGTCGTGCCATGATGGCCTACTGCTCATGGTGCAGTGGCGCAATTCTTGCCGGCATGTGAATGGTTGGAGGATGCTCGAAGGAGCCTTCCTCATCGCCAGCTTTGCATCGGGCCTTCTCCTCCACCTTGGTCGAAGCTGAACCCGCGGCTGATGCTTCCGCCTCTTCAGCAACTTCGTGGTCTGAAGATCATGCAATTTGCGGCTGAGTTTTTCATGATTAACATGGCGAGATCAAGCGGATCAAGTGGCTCCGCAGACTACACACAACGGGCATGGTGCTGTCTGCTGTGGCAGAGCTTTTGCCACCTTGTCTTCGCCAGCGGTGGCAATGGTGGGAACTGCACCGTCTGAAGGAGTCTCCTGCAACCAACTGCAGAAGTTCAAGAGCAAACCAAAGCGAATGTGCCAGGTGCAAGATGCCACGAGGTCGGAGCCTTCGATTGGCCTTCGGCTGTCGAGACAGGGGCTGCCTCAGCCTGCTCCATGTGACAGGCAGCGCGCATGAAGATCTTGAGTTGCAGCTCACAACATTTCCTGGAAGCATGCCTAACATGCAGGATAAGGCAAGCCTTTATAAGAGCTTGGAGATAGTAGCTCGACTTTGCTTGCCAGCCTCTGCAGCCGACTGCATGGCAGCGGCGGGAGAAGCACTGGCAGTGGTGACAGCGGCTACCTGTCCGCAGCGTTGTCCAGAGTAAAATGCGGCACGATCTTCTTCAACGCGACCGGCAATGCATCGCCCCTCTCTCAATCTGCCCAGGTACATATAATATTACGAGCCTGCGCACCACCGCTTGCTTCCGAGAAGGGTACTGCCTTGCTGGACCCTTGGACCTGCGATGTGGTCAGCAGCGAACTCCGAACACATCCTAGCTGGGATGCTGCCCATATGCGACAACATCTACTTGCTAATTCAGTAGCAGTTGGAAGCAGTCCTTATCGCCAGGCCTTCTCTTGCACCTTGGTCGCTGTTGAACCCGTGCTTGATGCACCGGGCTCCTGACAGACCCCAGGTTCGTGGTCTGAAGAATGTGCACGGTTGAGCTCGCAGGAAGGTGCAGCGAGTTCAACGTGCAACAGATCCTCTCCTAGATCTCCAGGCTACCCTACTTCTCTGCTCGTGACTGCATGGTCAACCACTAGCAAGCCCAGCAAAACAGTAACCTTGATGTTATCAATGACCAGCGGCATCTGCTTACAATGCATCAATGACAGCATGCAACCCGTGATTGGTGAGGGCATCTTGCTGTTGCGCTGCACTTTCTCCTCCACTGCTGCAGCAGCATCACTCACCTCCTGAAGAACAGCATGGCAGAGAACGATATTTCAAGCTAAGGCATCACACATCAAACAGTTGCATGCCCACAGCTCTCATCTATGTGGCATCTTTTCGTCCTTGTCGTTGTCCCCTCCGACAGCGAGGACTGCACCGTCGGCTGGAGCGTCCTGCTGCCATGCTGGAGAACTAGATTTTACACCGAAGAGCGAAGCCGCATAAATGTCACGTGCACAAGATGCCACAAGCTGAGCTTTTGGAGCCTTCGCTTGGCCCTCGGCTGTCGAGACGGGTGTTGCTTCAACCTGCTCGCGCACAAGTGTGCGCATATCCATTTTTCCACTCTTTGGTGGATATTGCAGGCATGCCGAAGGTCCATACATGTAGAATTATATCGTTTTACTCACATGTGCATGCATATATATATATATATACACACACACCGACATGTATACGAACATTCGCATGCCTTGTCTGCGGTAGCAGACGTAGCACCAGGAGGAAAGCTAGCCTCTCCCTGCCAGCGCTCACGAATCCAGCCAGCTAGTTCCGCCAAAATGCTGCAAGTCAAGGGAGAAACCCCAGCCTTCGCACCGCTGCTGTCTGTCAAGCCCGGATCTGCTTCGCTGGCTGTTTGGGCCTCCGATGAGGCTTCAGCAGCCGACGGCAAAGATCAGGAAACGAACGCACTCCAAAAATATGTTTGTACCAGTGTCCCTCATGCCACTTGCCCACTCTACATATGCCAGCTTGAAGTGGATCGTGCCTTATGCTCCACTGTTGTCACTGCTGAACTGGCGGCTGCCGCTGCTGAACTGGTGGCTGCCGCCGCCCGCTCTTCCTTCCGGTCACCGAAGGTCTGAAGATTGCATGTAGTGTTCCATGCTAGTAGACCAAGTAGGAGGCCTCAACGGTGTACCACGATGCATCGATGCAATCTGAGAGGTTAAACCATTCTGCCTTATGCGGCCTGCTGCTAGGAGCATGTTGGCATTGTAGCCCGATTCCCATGCGGACAGGCCAATATAGGCGAATCGTGGCGCAATGTGTATACAGAATACATAGGGTATACTATATACACACCTTATAGAATTTAATAATGGATCGCAATGACAATACATAATTGCTGCAATGTATAATCTGTTGCATGTATATGCATAGCATATTATAGAAATTATAGAAGGCTGTAAAATATCAGTTATGCGACGTGTGTTAAATAATATAACGTATATATATATATATAACATACATTGTATGCTGATATACATATACACATAGAAACGCATATAGTTTACTTATTTGTTTATTCATATTTCTGGCTATACTATTCTGCCAAGTAATATAATGTGATGTATGGAACATAGGAAAAAGGTATAGAACATTCAGGAAAACATACGTATGTATATAACACTGATAGCTACAGCAATAATGAACAATATGCGTATTGTGCCATAGGAAGAAAACAATGAATGTGAACTGCAACAAAAGCATAACGGCCGGGCACCTTCATCAGACTCTCGACTGCCGAGGAGGGTGATGCATGAACCTGCTCCACGCCACGCAAGAGGCCATGCACTTTGCACGCATTGTTGCGTCTTGCGCTGCTGGCAATTTCCGGATCGCATGTCCAACACTATTGAAGTGCGTCGGTTGCCTGCCTTCTCTGAGGCCACCTGCATGCCGGCACGGGAGCTGGCATCTTCCTGCCACAGCGTTCCGAACAAAACTGGAGCTTCCGAGTTTCTGTCAAGTGTCACGACAAGGGCACATAGTAGTTTCCCCCCATCATCCCTCATGCACCTAACTCCGCGAAAGAGTTACGCGAGCCTTTGCGCCAGCGCTTTGACCCGAACCAGCAGGATCTGCTTGACTGGGCGATTGGACCTCCGACGTAGCTGCGTCGAGGGAAACAGCCCTGAGTTACAAGCCCTTCCAGCTTGAAATCGCCGTGTTTCGTGCCGGGCCCTCCACCTTTGTGGCCTGGCCCGCTTGAGTTTAAGGTCTCAACATCATGTCAGGGGATGTCAGGGGCTGAGCTCGCATGAGCCATAGTAGGGCCCCAGCTTTTCAATTTTCAAGGACAAAAAACTCTTCAAATATGCCTATGCACAGTTTGCAGCAGTATGTACAGAATAGTGTCGTTGCCGTTTTTTGCGTCCCTTTTTAGGCCTTGTCGCTTCCAGTTGGTGGCAACTCCACCCAATCTCACGACCACAAGATGCTGCAAGCGTGGTGCCTCCATCACTCCTTCCCCTGCCGGAGCAGCTGCCGCAACCTCTTGACAGGTCAGCCAGTATGTGGCCTATGCGGCCGACTGTATGGAAGGAGAGAGTGAGGCAACGGCAAACAGCCAGCATCTCCCTACCCAATCTTCCAGACTTTCACATGTCACTGGCACATCCTCGAGCCTTTGCATCAGCATTCCCTGCCAAGTCCGGATCTGCTTTTCGGAGCGGCTGGACCTCCGATGTGGCTGAAGCCCTTCAGCCGTCAGCAAGCAGCACAAACAGTCCTGTTGGGTTTCCTCGCGTAATCTCTGTGTGTGTGTGTGTGCCTTTAGTGGGGCATGAAGCAGTCCTAAGCTGGATTCCCTGTGGGCATGCTACTTGCGACCTGCTACCACCTGGCTCAGTTGAACGTGTCGTCGCCCAGTGGCCTCCGTCGCTGCTGAAGTGGCAGCTGCTGCAGCCTGGCAAACGAGGCACCCTGCTGCCAAGCACAAGGAAATACTGGAATCACTCGAGTCCCTCCAGTGATCTCCGGCGCATCCTTTCAGGCCACATAACAAGATGCCCGAAGCGCGTCGCATGTCTTGCATGGCTCTACTGCGAGAGGAGGGATATCTTATTGCCCGCCTTCTCTGCAGCCGAGTGGGTGCCTGCAGCGATCGCCGCGCCAGCAGAGGAGCCAGCACCGTCCTGCCCATGTGATCATCTCTCCCTCATCCCACCAACTCAGCCGCTTGACAGCTTGGAGCAACTTGAAGCTTGCCCAACTTGCCCCTCTCCCAAGTTTCGTTTCTGCATCACTGTGCCTTCTTGCCAAAAGCTTCTGCAGCAGCTGCATCTGCTCCCCGGGCCACTCGAACCTCCAATGTCGACTACCGGCTTGTACCGACTTCATCAACCAGACTGCACAGCAGAAACCCATCCTGCACTGCGCGCTGCAGTTCCCTGATGTTGTTGGTGAGTCTATAGGAATGATGGAAGGGGGGGTATGATAACTACCACAAAGTGCTCTTTCACTCGCTGCTTTCCAACAGCAAGGCACTGTAAGCATTTCTACGACTAGCAAGACAAAACAACAGGCACCCCGCGTGGCGAGATGGGAGAGGGCTGGGCTTGGACTTCCAAGTGGGACCCGGGGAGCCACAGCAACACAACTTGCTTCAGCACTGCACTGCAGTACTTCTAGCAGGCACACAGACCTCATCATGATGCCCGCTACAGGCCCCTGAGGGCCTTTGCCTCCAGAAAGCTACCGGTCGCAGAAGCCACAGTCTCCTGCGCAACCGAAGCTGATGTCGAATGCGGAATTGGCTGTCATTGTATCATCATAAGAAATCTTGCCTAGATATTTTATTTCCAAACTAGTGTGAAGTCTATCAGTCTGCAATGAAGTAATATTGCTTATCCCTTGGCAACCTTTGAGGCCTTTGGAGCAGCGCAGCACACCGTAGCTTCCCAAGCCCCTGGAGATTGCATCCCTCGACAGTGGGAGCTGGCTTTAAGCTCAGGTCCCAGGTAAAGCCGACAAACATGAAACGAGTCCCGAAGCCACTTGTCTTCGAATGCGAATCAACGCCAAGAAGGCGGCGACAGCCGAAACATACAAGTAAGACTAGACCCATGGGAGAGGGTCGAGGGGAGGGATCTGGCCTGGACCACGCAGAAGGAGGCATGATGCCACTGGCAAGTAATTAAATCCACGCGACAGGAGCATTTCTACTAATGGTCCTCTGCACGGCTCGCCGCCACAAAGTCCTCCAAACAAGGGTGAAGTGTAGGGTGACATCAGAGGCCTTCCTGAAGACAGGCAACGTGACAGGCACCGTCGAAGTTGAGCATTGATAACAGCTAATGACTTCAAATGACTGCCCGCCAATTGTCCTGGGCCTGCGGTGCAGAAGCCTCTTCACCTCCCAAAAATCCGCAGAGGGCTCGACGTAATATCAACCATGGCATCCAAACCTCGAATCTGCAAACCCAAGCTCGCCAACCTCCAGGCCAACTCGCTCTTGTTGCTCAGAGTTTGCAGGCCCGATTTGGGTTGTGCCATTCGGACCCCTTGATATTAAGCAATGCAATGACCTTCTGGCAAATGGCTTGAGCATGGCGTCGTAAAGGCAAGCCCTTGAAGAAGATAACGGTCTTTCCACTCTGCCATGCAGTCAGCCCAACCATCACGCCTCGAGCTGACCAGCGCCGAGCCTGCCAAAATGTGGAGGGTTTACGAGAATAAGGGCTTAGGGTTCAGGGTTTTGCCCCTAATGTAGACCCCAAATAGTAGGATTCCCTTATAATCAAGGACCCCAATAAGGTACCCCCTAGTTTCGAGATACAAAGATCAGGTGCCCAACCCCCGTCCCAGGCCCGAACATGCCTGACCCAGGGTACGCAGCTGAATTTGCAACTTTTGCAACAAAGCCTTAAGACAATGGAAAGGCTTGCAGTTGCTCTGTTTGTATTGGGAGGTTCCCACCAAGGCGTCCAAAGGCTGGCTTTCTCAGATGTTCGAGCGGCTCCTGGAAGGGTTCTTATACTGCTTGCTTATTATCGCAACAGTGCACTTCATCTGGGTCACTGTCCGGCCTGCCCAAGCTGTGCCGCACTGGCAAAGGCCCCGTCCTGACTTGGATGAGGAACATTCGTGCGCTTATAGGCCTTATAGGTAAGGTGCCGCCTAGTCGTATAAACGGGGTGATCAACGGATAAGTGGTAGAACTGGAAACTGTGACCATAAGGAACAACAAAGCCATGCAATCTCCAGCCGCCGAATCCAGTTCGGTGTAGTCTCCATCCCAATAACTCCCGTGCTTGCTAAGTTTAGGACATTCTTTGCATCAGGCATAAATGAGCCCAAGAAGTGTTGCGAACAATAAAGGATACACCCAAGGGCCTCAACCACTGTGAAGCTTCTAAGCCGACTCTGACAGTCTGGACGCGTGCCCACAAGCCGAACCCTCACCCGCCCCCCACCGCCAACCCGACCCGGAAGACAAAAAAGCTTCGCGTTCCAAGGCCCTATTTTCAGATGATGATCAGGTCTTGGGGGCTTAGGTCTTTGCTTTTGTGTGCTGGGTAGATGCTCTGGGATATTGGACAGCTAGGAAACTCCCCAACTCTGCCGAATTCAGCTCCTGTGTCTGCCCGACCTCCAGGGTCTGTTGGTTTGGCGGCTCGCCTGTCTCGGGCTTCGGACTTTCTAACGAAGGGCCGTTGGTAGCCCCTCGATGTCCGGCACTTTGCCCCTACAAGCTCCGATTTGCTCCCTGAAACACTGCAAGGGTTCCCCAAGATATTCGGAGGTTGGGCTCACCGCAGCCTCTTGTTCGCGCGGTGACAACGGGCGACTGCGGCATGCTTCTTGGCGTGCTTCTGGATGCGCTGCGGGGTGTGCTCCCATCTCTGGGGCTTCGGTCCTCCATGACATGGAAAGTGTGGCTGGCACAGGGAACTTCCATGATTCATGCCGAACAGCGGTGCCGATCTTTCGCAGTTTAGTGAGTTTGCGACGAGCCGGTCCAACAGCGGAAGCCGCGTCAGGCGATCCAGGCTGTCATCGCCCTGTCAGGTGCCCGAATGCGCAACTCACGTGCTTCTCCCGTTGCAGGGCCTGCCCACGAGGCTTTCCACCACCAGGGTCCCTGCCAGGAATTGAGAGTGGCCACAGCTGAGGTGTGAGAACAGGCTCTAAGCGGTCAAGTCTTGACCACTGCCGCCGAGGCGCAGAGAAACTTTGGAGGGAGAGCTCTCCTGCACAAGTTTCGAACACTGAGAGCTGCTTGGACATCCGTGTGTATGGGCTCGGAACCCTAACCCCTAAACCCTTAAACCCTAAACCCATACTTTGCTTGATTAATAGTTCTGGAGTCGGAATCTTCCACGGACTTCTCAGGATGTGTGGGTGCCCGCCTTGGATTGCCAGGTCAACGCCTGCTCAGAAGGCCGGACTTGGTACTGTAAGGGCGTGTATATATATATATATATGCATATATACATATACATATACGTATGTGAATAAAAGAAAATAAGTAAATAGATAGATAAATAAAAAACAAAGATAAATACATATATATATATATACACATGGCATATATATATATATATATATATATATATATATATATATATATATATATATATATACGTAGTGGCCCACTGCACTGCGCCTCAGCTGTGCATGCGCTTCTCAGCTTCGTGAGATATACACATATGTGTATATAGTCATAAATGACAACAAGTAAACACACGTCATATCAGATAAATACAAATATAATTATACATATCAAAAAACACATATAAAAAAGCATATACTGCTTACATATATGTGTATATCTATATGTAGAGAGAGAGAGAGAGAGAGAGTAGTGGTATCGGCACTACACAAGTCTGCTCTGCCATGCGAGTGCGTTCGACCGGCTTTCAAGGTCCACTCCTTATGCATTTCTGGAAACATACATGTATACAGTACGCTTTTGCAGACAGGCAATGCCATGACGTCTCGCAAGCCAGGAGCCTGCAGCAGCAGGGAATTGACGGCATCAAACGCTCCTGGACCGCGTAGAAGCCTGCAAAGCATGAGCTCCAACGTGTTGTTTAGGCCCTGTTTAGATTTTGCAGATCCTCAGAACCCTCAACGAGGCATATGAGCATATAAGCGAGGTCGGCACTCAGGATCTTCAGAATTCGGGGTCTCTATTGCGTTGAGCTACAGGAGGGGCCTGGCGGCGTGACCTCTAAGGCTTCGAGGATACTCTTGACAGCACTTTTTTGGGCCATATAGATTTGTAAAAGGGTTCAGGGTTGGGACAAAGCAGCCTCAGAGAAACGGGCCGCCGCCGAAGCAAGGTGGAGAGGTCCTGTTCAGGAAAATCGGGGAGAGGGGGGATGTAGCAGAGTTTAGGGTGTAACTACCGGGTCACACGTTGTAGCAGAATTATCGTTGGACTGGTTCCAACGCTGTTAGGGAAATGAGCTTCTTGCCACTGGGCCTCCGCTCAGCGTGAACCCAACCCTACACCCTGAACCCAAAGCCCTACAAAACCTGAACAATTAAAACCAACCCAAACCCGAAAACAAGTGTATGTTTTTTCATGTTCTTTCTTAGCATTTACAGGGAATTTCGGAATAATACATTCTTAACCATTAACAGCAAAAGGTTTTGCGCACAGTTTTGTCGGCAAATTTTTACAACGCGCAGCTTGAAATGCACTTCCCAAAAAAATCAAAAAATGACTTTTTGTAATTTGTTGTCAATGCCTTGGATTGACTGTCTTGAGACACAGGTTGGTGGTTGTCACGCGTCACCATGTAACAGTAGTGGTGTGTAGCCATTGTGTTGTTGTTGTAAAGTCGTCCGCCAAAGTCGGAGTGGTAGTGGTGTGCAGTGGGTGTTGGCAGCTGCGTGCTGGGTATTGGGGGATCCCCTTTACAGACCCCAAAATAGAACAATTATCTTGATTAGAGGACCCAACCCTGATAAACCCCAAATGAACCTAACTATAAACCCTATACGACAAAAAATGAAAACAAAACGAACCCTTTAAACCCTCCACACCCTATAAACCTTGTAAACCTTATCAAAAGGTTGAAAAAATAAGCCCTGCAGTTGTCCTCAAAAAGCCTATATGAACCCCATAGACACCCCAAAAAACCAAAGCCTATATGAACCCTGTAGAAACCCTAAAAACCCTATATGACCTAAGCAACCCTTTTTGAACCCCATTGACTCCCTAGAAAACCCTATATGAACCCTATAGATACCCTAAACAAGCCTTTTTGAACGCTATAGACCCCCTAGAAAAACCTATATGAACCCTATAGATACCCTAAACAACCCGTTTTGAACTCCATAGACTCCCTAGAAAACAGATGCCCTAAACAACCCTTTTTGAACCCTATAGACCCCCTAGAAAACCCATAGATACCCTAAACCACCCTTTGTGAACCCTCTAGACTCCCTAGCAAACCCTATATGAAGACTATAGATACCCCAAACAAACCTTTTATGAACCACATAGACTCCCTAGAAAACCCTACATGAACCCTATAGATGCCCTAAACAACCCTTTTTGAACCCTATAGACCCCCTAGAAAACACTATATGAACCCTATAGATACCCTGAACGACCCTTGGTGAACCCTCTGAAAACCCTATGTGGACCCCATAGAAACCCTAAACCAAGCAAAAGTCTCTCGCGCCACCGGGCCTCAGGGCCCAGCAGCGCGGCCTCTCAGGAGGAAGTAGGGTTTAGGGTTGAGGAAACTCTGGTAAGAACCCTGAAATTTTCTTTTGGCTGTGCATTGTTGCCTTGCTCTTTGTATTGTTGCTGAAGGAGTAAGAGCAGTACATAGCACGAAAAATATATGTAAACAAAAAATATACACATATATGTATTTATGTATACATGTGTGTGTGTGTGTATGTATATACAAATATATACGAAAAATCTACACGATAATTCTGGAGAATTCTGGCGTGTTTTTGATTTTGATGCTTGGGGTCTGAGGCAGGATGCAAAACGCCTTTACTACTAGTAGCCGTTCTTTCAAGTCTTCTGGCTCTGTTAATTCTGAGTGGCAAAGCAAAAGAGTCCTTCACCTAAGTTGCTTTTTGCTGCGATGCGTGAACGGCTGAGGCGACCTGCAGGTCGTTGACCATGAGGAGAATGTCGCCCTGAGCAGCAACAGCTTATGCTGGCAACGAAATGGCTTGTCTACGAAATTGGAAGGGATCGCAGCATGAAACTAGGACCACGTGAATGTTTCAGGGATGAGTTGGGTCCGCACAGCGCTGAGGTTGGGACAACCTGGGCACCAGCCCTACAGGCAGGGCTGCCTTGTACCTGGTCATTGTGTCATTGTTCGGACTCTCAGCCTACCTCATTCGGAATGTTTGCCAACTCCCTGGTCCCCACTGCAAACAGTAATATTATTTTGCTAGATGTATGTTGCATATTGTCAACAAAATCAAGCACAATGTATTATAATATGTACATATGTAAATGCCAATACAGAATACCAGTAGGCCTTGCTCTTGAAGATCTGCTCTCAGATTTGCCAAGATGCCACTGCTCCCAGCTGCACCGGCCCAGGGGGCCAGGTGTCGGGAATCAGGCCCAAGGTGGCCTGGCACCGCCGAGTTTTTCTCGTCGTGGATGCGGAATCTCATTCTGGGCAGTTCTCAAAATTTGGAGTTCCCATTTTGTCGGGCTCCCCTCGCATGGTATGGCACAGCTCTGAGGAGGACCCCGTAAAGGGAGCCTAAATCCGGAAACTGCCCATTTTACCTCTTGTCAAGTTCCTGTTGATGTGCAGGCACAGCACACTGCTCGTGCCTCATTCAGCCCCAGAACCCACGCTAAGAACAGCAGAGGCAAAGGGCACCTGATTTGGACCGAAGGAAAGGTCCATGGTCGTGAGCTGGCCCACCAAGGGTCTCGAGGCTCTCCCGTCGCCTCACGCAACAAGCAGAAGTCCTCGTGATGTGGGAGGTTCTTCCGCATTATGGTCCCTCTTCAAGATTCAGTATCCGAATATAGCCCGGAGCTCTGCAGGGTACTACCCAAAAAGCCGAAAAAGAGCCCTTTGTTTAGAGGATTTCATGCGGTGCATGGAACGCGCTTGTTACTCTTTGTGGCCTCTTCCCATTTGTCTTCATGCCCCCCCCCCCCCCGCCACAGCACCCAGAGTCGCTGCAATCACAACTACCCCTCCGCAGCCGACGGCTTCAACGAACGCAATTCCCTGGATCAGCTACTGCTTTCAAAAAAAGAAGACATCGCAGCATGAGGACATCGGAGGCTGGCTTCGGACTGCATCTCCTGAGTCAGATATTGCTCGTGCGAGGCTTGTGTTCCCACGTGTCCCGACTCTTCTGGCAATGGCAGGTCGCTCTTTCTCGGTATCGTCCTTGATTTCTTTCTTCCAGGAGAAACGCTTTCCGCTCAACATGGAGTCCAAATCAATAGAGCCCAAATGAATAAGTCCGCTACGAAACCCAGGTCTTTGTTTCAACATTCCAGGTCATCTCGGCTTCCCAGGGGGCTTTCAGTTGACTGTCCTTTTAGCACTTTGATCGGGTTTGGCGAGCTTCGCGCGCAAATCAGGGACCATAGTCCCGGCACTCAAAGCTGAACCATGATGAACTGGAGGGCCAGACAAGAGGGCCTTCAGCATCATCCGGACTCCGCTGGAAGGTGAGGAGTGTTGGCCTCCGCTGCACAACTATGGCTGCCACCTCCTGCACTCTGAAACGTGTGGCCTCTTCCGTAACTCGCGGGCCAAGTCCTGAAGCGAGGGATGGGAGGACGGAGCACATCGAGAAGTACTGCATTGCAGCGCAACTGGCTTCTGCACAATGCAACGATCAGACAATGATGTCATAAGAAACATGGCATTCAACACCCAATTCAAGGAATGCCCCTAGCTACCTGCGTCCGCACACTCACATTGACACGGCTCCCTTCCTCGGGTTGCTCGAAAGACCGCACCAGGCGGCCATTCACCCCGCACAGCTCATCTCCCTTCCGCACGCCATGCCGCGCGGCCTGAGACCAAGACTAGGACCAGGTGTTGTTCTAGAAGCTTAAAGGGTTTTGAGGGAAAGAACATGTTGAATTTTCTTAAGTACACCTAAGATCTCATCTTTGTCAACTCAGCAGGAGCCTCAAGACAAGAAAGGACAAAAGGCATCATCATGTACCATCCCTAAGCCCTAAACCCCTTAAACCCCTTAAACCCCTTAAACCCCTTAAACCCCTTAAACCCCTTAAACCCCTTAAACCCCCTAAACCCCCTAAACCCCCTAAACCCCTTAAACCCCCTAAACCCCTCAAACCCCCTAAACCCCCTAAACCCCTAAACCCCTAAACCTAAACCCCTAAAAAGCCCTGAAGCCCATCAGGACCAGCCAAGGCGCGAGGCTGCCAGGTACGGCTGCTGCCAAATAGACGGGGTCTGGGGGCCAAGTCACTGGAACCAGGCCTCGCTGTGCGAAGCACACATTATTGCTGATAAGGTTTAGGGTTTAGGGTTCAGGGTTTTTAGGGTTTAGGACTCAGTTCTCAGATTTCTTCCGTGGAGCATGAGCAGATCGGAGTCGGAGCAGTCTGGGGATGCGGCCCAGCACCTCGTCGCCCACGGACGCCTCCACCTGCTGCCCAGCAGCTTCCAACCCCTTCCGATTCCAAAGCTAAAGCCATGTTTGTGACAACAGAACTCGCTGCGAACATATGGGTACGCTCATCCACATGCTAAACCTCGAACTTCTACCTTTGCAAGGTGATCATCTGTTTCTTCCATTCGAGCGACAAGGCCGGTTCTCCCCTGCACCTATATGAACACCCTTTGAGCTGAAAGATTGTAAACCCTCCCTCCCTCCCTCCGTCCGCAAGCAACGGGTAAACTATATATCGACTCCAGACAGTCTATGCACCCTCCCTGAACCCGTTCGCAGGGCCTGAAAGCGGACAATGCCCTCGGCCAGCGAAGCGCGTGGCACGCGAGGCCAGGAGGGGGCACTGCGCACGAGACTTGTACACACTCAAGGCCTACACATATATATATATATACATATATATGTACATGTATATACATTTATATATATATATACACATAATATATACATATATACATACACGTCGGGCTCTGATTTCTAGTATTCTTTTCTGAGATCCCACAAATACACTCGCCAATACTCATACGGAGCCCTATATGCTGCCTATATGTATGTATGACATGTTCAGCAAAAAGCAGTCTCTAGACCCTGCCTCTACATTGTGGTTCCTCAATTCTTGGGCAGTGACAGGGACCCCAACCAGGACCATAACGTCGAGAGCTGCCCCATATGGCATGAAGTCTGTTCCCTAAGCCCGAACTTCCTTGGGTCGGGCCAGGGTTTGGGGCTCATGGCTCGCAACAGTATGAGCTATTGCGGAGGGGCATTCTCACTGCATGCCGTTCCGAGAAATCATAGAGCAAGTTTGAGCAGCCAACCGCAGAGCTCGGGCTTTCGTGAGGTGAGTCTAGACTAGCTAGACAACACTGCCTGCGGAAATCTGCGGAAGATTTGAGATTTGTGCCAGAGATTCGGTGTTAATTCTGGCAGTTGACGGAGATGGAGCATGGATCACAGGCACTAGGCTAGAGCCATGTGTAGTGGCTCCTTGACAACATACTATCCACCGAATTTAATCAAACCCTACACCCCCCGCCCCCCCGTTTGCCATACCTCGGCTTGCGAAAGCGCAGGTGCAGCGGCCGGCTCTGAAGAAGGGATACGAGGTCCTTCCGACTCATGGTCTCTTCCAAGGACTTCAGACTTCAGATTTACAGGGTGCTGCCGCCGTGCTGCCGGTGTTGCGAGCTTTCCTTGTCACCCCCTTTGGCACTGCATTGCACGATGGCCAAGCAAGCAAAACCAATGCTTCTGGTACGCTACCAAGCCTGGCGGGAGAGTGCATCAGCACTGACGCCGTTCACAGTGAGGAGGACGCTGCCAGTCTGCACCTGAGCCCACCAGGAACCCGGATCCCTCTACCACGAATCCAAAGTTTCATGCTTCATGCTTCAAGATGCTGAGCCTCCAATCCTCAGGGCCCAACGCTCTGAATCGTCAGGGGTGCATCGGGGTGCACTGCATCGACGCACATAGGCCTGCACAATCGGTTAGGAATGATGTCGAGCGTACAACAACCCAAGCGTACCACGAATCTTCTTCGTTCTTCTCCGGAAAATATGCGTTTCTTCTGTGCTTCCCGCGGCCTGCCAGGAGACAGGGCCAGACCCACAGGCCCCAGGGAAGTCACGAGGACCTGGTCAAAGCAAAACCCGAAAACACGACAAATAAAGCACAGGACCACGGCAGCCATGGGCAGAACGAAAAAACAAGCGGGGTCCTGCAGAACAAAATTGTGTGGACACATTTATGTTGCTATTCTCCTTGTCTCCAAGTCTTTCCTCTCCTTGCAGTACTCTAGATTTGTGCCTGCCTTGGTCTTAGCATAGCTGATGCCTCGAACTCCAGAGGATCCAATGTGCCATCCATTCGGTGTGGCAGGGAACATGGCAGAGGATCCCTCGGATCGTCCACGTTAGTGTACCCGTGGATGTATTGCAGCCTGCCGCTGCACACGCTGCAGTTCAGGAGGGATAGGATGCGACATCTTTGCTGACCGTGTTCCTGGAGGCGCTTGCCAGTACATCTGCTGTGAAGTAGACAAACTCTGCGACCTTGCGAGAGGGTAGCCTCATGCAGCCCTCTTCAAATTCCAACGGTCGAGCCAATCACGGTAGAGCCAAAGCACCAAGGGGACTGCAAGCAAGTGTCCCTCTGATCTCCAAGCGCTCTTGGAATCTGATCAACTTCAGCTCCCCGAAAACGAACCCATGAAAACCCCGACATGATCATGTGCCCACAAACTCCCCAAATCCCTATGTAGAACTGCGCTGGCGTCGTACTTGAGCATCGAAGACGCCATCTTTCCAGGTGCGGAGCGGAGGGAGCGCTTGGGTCTGTTGCGCCATCAGGTTGCGGATGGTTCCAGCGCCTCCCTCGAGAATCCTTCAAAAGTCTTTTGCAAGAGATGGCAACCTGCCTGCGATCTGGGACAGATTCTGAGCAAAGAACTCATGGCAGTTCTCTAGGTAAACAACTTAAGCGGGGGGGGGGGGGGGGGGGGGGGGGGGGGTGCTGCATAAAAGAACGAATCTTTCCCGTGGCAAGGCAATCCTTTCTCCTGCAGCCGGGATCCCAGCTGCTTCCGCGCATCGGGGTTTGGATCACTTCGCGCTTCTTGCGCTTCCGACCTCTACTGAAATCTACTGAAATCTACTGGAAGTATAAGCACCTTGATCCAAAACCCGCACAAGGATCTTCGGGCCGTGAGACAGCCGCCAGCCACCTGCCTTCACGGGTGCTCGCGTCAGAAGCAGCCGCTGTTAGCTGGAATGCCTCAGATGTTGCCAATGTAACGGGCAAACCTGGCTTGCCCGCCGAAGATCTTGCTGAAATCATCCTGCAGAGGCGAGTTCTGCCTTCGAGAAGCACAAGCAACACTGACAGGTGACAGGATAGCAGATGATCGCAGTGATGATAGCAGATGAGTGCGCAGTGTGCAGAGCTCACTCTCCCTGTGCCACTGCCTCTCCAGAAGGTGCTAGCGCTACGGTTCTGCGTCCGTGTCCTGGTGCAGTTCCTTGCGCAACTCCATGACGACCTGTGGGAGCTCAGCAACTCACACAGCTGCTCATCCACAACCAACTGCCTCAACCCAACACCTTCACCACTGTAATGCTTGCACCAGCGAGCCTCTGTCTCTGACTTTGATTGACCTTTCTTTTCACGCACGACTTGCAGCTCCTGCCGAATCTGCTTGCACTCTTGTGATTTGGCTGGCATCTCCCCCCGCATGAAGTTCGAGCTCATCCAATATCACATGTCTGCACACAACGATGGAACATCATAAATATGCTTCACTTCATGATGCTTGAGGAGTGCCAACGGAATGGGTAAAGGCAGCGATGCTTGCCCCGTGATGGTTGCGACTGCGAGCTGTGAGGGTTGCGACTGGTAGCTGAATGATTTCATGATCTCTTCAAAGGGGTTGAGTGTTCTCCAAACCCTCCACAAAAGACAGCAACAGCGTTTACAAAGAACGGTGCTGCACGATGGATACTGGAATACTTGGTCCTGGCTCAATTGCTCAAAAGCCTCGCCAATTCTTGTGGCACGTTGGAGGTGCTCCTGCCAACGACGAAAACTGCGCTGGGTGCAAGTCATCCATTCCTTTACAGGCGTACAGTAGCTCCAGTAGCTTACGAGCTCGAAATGCCAACAGATTCCTGGCAAAAAACCGCAGATCCGTCAGAACGGCAAAAAATCCCAAATCCCTCAGAATGCGTAGGGCATCCTATCCGTACCGAGCTCAAGGTGCCCTGCACTTCGTCCTTGGCTTCGCTGATCTCGCCAGCCTCTCCAGGCTTGGGGGTAGCGAACTGCTCAGGGGCTAAACCCTATAAACCCTGTCAACCCTAAACCCGAAGTACACCCTAAACCTACTGCAAGGGGCTCATGGCCTTGCAGGTAGCACCATTAAGCCCAGGAGTTGCAGAGAGCCCAACCTCCATGAGCACAAATGCTTTGCGGGTGAGCTCATCCTTGGGCTGCGCACCGGGAACTCGGGTTGAATTGGTTGGGGGTCTTCAGGGGGGAAGTCAGGGATACTCTAGGGCTAGTTAGGCTTCAGGCAAGCTTCTTTGGGTCTAAGGGGACTTGGCAGACTGGCAGTGTTACCGAGTTTGGCCAGGCGGCAATCATGTCAGCACGTTCGACCGACGTCATGTCGACCAGGTCTGTAAGGAAGGCCTTTGCCCAAGCTGGAACTGCACATTGCGCAGTGGCATCTGAGGCTGCTGCAGCGCACACAGCTGAGACCCAACTTTTCAACCCAGAAGCAGCCCAACACAACGCAGAGCCTCATCCATTCCCGTAACTGCAGCTGCCACCTGCTAGCGTGGATCTTGCTTCATGGACCAAGGCGAGTAACGTCAAAACCCTACAAGAAACGATGCTAGCACCCGGATGGTAAGTTCACTGATCATGGGCATTCTTTTGGGATCCCTTGTTGCAATACGGAGCCTTGGTAAGCTAGAAGGGACCAAAAACTCAGAGAAGTGCCCATATGCAGACTACAACCGGCCAATGAAAGTTCGATCTTAGGCAGTTCTTTGCACGCATTTGTTTTTTGCGGGGGGGTTAGGGTTTAGGGGTCAGAAACCGCTTCAACTTTATCCCAGCCTAAGAGGCCTTGAAGCCTCAAGAGCAGCCCCCTGCGGCTCCTTTCGGTTAAGCATGGTTAACCCTATGAAACCCTTTCAAAGCCCTCCGGGCTTTCCGCAGCCCAAAAACCCTCAACCCTTAACCAGATCCAAACCAGGTATCGCACATACATATATGTATGTATATATGCTACCCCCCCCCCACGTATCTACCCTTATTTTTAGTGTTTCAAGTACGATACAAGCCACCCTAAACCTCTCCAGGCCGAAAAACGCAAATATAACAGCAAAAGCATCTAACTACCGCATGTCAGAGGGGGGGTGGGGGGGAAATGCATGTTTGTCGGACCCTGCTTCTAAACCGTGTTTGTTTAAGGTTTCGGCCCAAGCCTTATACCTTGAAAATGTAGTGAACTCAATGAAGGCTTAGGGAAAACAATGAGCGAGCCTTTTCGTAAGCAATGCTTGCAAAGTGCAGGTGGACATGCAAAGAATATGAAGAACAACTACCCACGTCGCGTATGTTTTTGGGGCGTAGGAAGACGTATCAGCTCCCAGAAAGTGGATCAGGCACTTGTGGGAGTCAGGGCGGGGTAACTGGATCACAGAAACAACGAACTGGATCAGCACAGCACGAGTCGGATCAACTTCTCGGCACCCCAGCCGGAGACATGTGGATCACAGGACGACTGTATCGGATCATGTTGTTTTTTATGTCTGAGAACGTACGCCTAGATGATGGCTGCAGGCGCCGATCCGATCTCGCAGGGCCGGCTTCACTCTGTTTTCTTCCAGCACCGCCAGTGCGAGGGGATCGGGTTTGATGCGGCGTGCTTGTGTCATTTGCCAGGCTTTTCTTTCTTCGCCATTTCATGGACGTTGATAGACTGCGTCGCTTCGCATGCCTCCGAGCCTGTAGTATTTTGCCATGCAGTGTTGAAAGTCTGGATTGGTTTTTCCTCTTCAAGTTTGTCACCTCCTGCTGCTTGTTTTCGTTCACGACTACTGCCATCCGATTTGGCGTCGTACCTGAGGGCGGAGGGCATGCCAAGCCGATAGTTGCGCGTGCTGTGTATAGAAGGAGCTTGCCATCAGACGGCCTTCTGGCTGCGTCGTTTCTGCAAGGAGATTGCAGTTGGACAGAACTACTTTTGCAAGCTTCCTTAATTCGCATGCCTCAGAGCTTGGAATATGTTGTTATTGTTCGATGTTTTTGTTTCAAGACATTCTGGCCAATCTAAGAAGTGGTCACTTATGTTTTGACCACTTTTTTTTATCGTACGTGCTGGCATCTTTACGACAGGTATTCCAAGCCAACCAACCATGGCGTGGCTCGTGTATAGGAGGAGCTCGCCGTGGGACACCCCCAGATCGCTTGGAGGAGCTTCCTGGGACCCCCTTGGGACCCCCCCCCCCCATGTCTTGATTCTTGAGCCGATTGGGGCCCGAGGCGATCCGTTTCGTAGAAGGGGGTATCCGATCCGGGCCCGGCCAGGCGGATCTGATTCGTTCCTACGTCCGATGTGACTCGCGGAGCTGATTCTGTGGCCTGATTCGGCCCCCTGGGAACCTGATACCTGCAGCTTCCGTTTTTGGGGTGTATGTGTTGTACGAAAGGGTAGAAACTCTACCCACATCGTGTGGGTATATAGGGTATATGTATTGTACATTAAATAGAGAAGCTGGAGAAGAAAGGGCAGTAATCCCCAAACCTTAAGACTAGGAAGTATTTGAGGGCAGATGCAGTACATCTATTATGTGTAGGCCCCAAGGAAGCGAGAATACCGTGAGCATATGTCCTTTCACTCTCTATTCCCAAACCTCAGTTTCCCAAACCTTATTCGTCTAACATGTTGGGCCAAACCTTATTTGTTTCACATTTATCAATGAGGTTTCAATAAGTGGGAACCCAAGAACTAAGAATCAGTACCAGGAGTCCCTGACAATCTTAGTTCTTTGTTCTTAGTTCCACCCTTACTGAAATTCTATATTTCAATAAGGATTTCCAATAATGATTGTTGAAACCCACTCACTCACTCAATGTAAACATTCAATAAGGGTTTTCAATAATGATAACACTCAGATCCGAGATACAACACAAGAGGAAAACCAGAAGAACATGGTAGATCCAGGGGGGGTTACCATATACACACATATATATATATAGACATAGAAATGATGCAAGCTCAGCATGGAAAACAGAAAGCATAAGCTCTCAGAGCCTTAGCCGGAGCTGGGCGAGGCCTCGCTGATCAGCTCCTTGGGGTCCTTGGCCTCTTCCCCTTCCTCGTCGCGCACGACCCAGCGCTCCTGGCTACAGGGGGCGGTCTGAAGCTTGACTTGAGGGTTTAGGGTTTAGGGTTTAGGGTTTAGGGTTCAGGGTTTAGGGTTGTAGAACTCTTTAGTCGGTTTTATACACCTTCATGGGGTTCAGGGGGCTCAGAGGGCTTATATCGGGTTTGTGGGGTTCTTGGGGCGTTCAGGGTTTACAGGTCTCAGAGGTTTTGAGGGGCCAGGAATCAACTAGGTTTTAGTGACAGAAGCATGGAGACACCTCACGTGAATCCTACAATAGCTCCGGCCGCAGCTTGCATTTGGCATGAACGACTCGGGCTATCCTGGGTACGTTCACGGCCAGTCTTCACAGTGATCTTCGAAAGGCGGCTCAAATCTTCACCCACCTCGGAGAAATGGGACGAAGGGATTTTCGAAGCAACGTGTTGTCTCGAGGTGCACATGGTAACATCAACCGCCTAGGTGACAGAATATCAACATGCCCCTCAAGATGAACCAGAAGGGGGCCATAGCTGTGCAGTGGGGGTCTCCTACACAGGAGATGTAAGGCTGCCAACAAAAAGTTAAGTGCTAAGTCCCGGACACCCCCCCCCGTCACTGGCCCCCTCCTCCCAGAAAAACATCTGTGTCTTGGGAGGGTTTTAAGGTTAGCATGGAGGGGAAATCAACCTAAAAGCCTAAACCCAAATCCGAGCTCCGGGCCGTGAAGCCTGTCCCCATGTCCAGCAGCGTAATGTCCTGTTTGCTCGAAGGAGCAACCGCGAAAGGCAGCTACGCCATGCCCTGCTGATGGAAGCTAGCAGTTTTGCGTTTAGCATTTTAGGGCATTTTAGGGCATTTTGGGGCTTTGGGGTTCGGTTGACGCTGGCTTCTGAAGGCAAGGCAATTACTGCGGGCTCTGCAGACTCAAAGCAGGCCTGTGGGTCGTTGCGCTTGCGCTTCCTGAGTGCAACAAGCAAACTGCATGTTTCAGCTTGCACGCACATTTCGACCTGCCACATGACCTCTTGCGCCCAGCCTCTATCATTATCAGCCACGAAGCATACAGCCCCCTACAGCCCGCGCCTCCCCCCCGCCTGTAAACCTTTGGACGCCGTTAACAGATGCGAAACTGCCCATCCTGCGGTGGAACTCGCAGACACCCCGAGGCGCAGACGACAGGGCGGGTTCGGACCCTTCCTTCTTCGCGCGCGAGCGAAGGCGCGAAGCACGGGTCTGAGCAGAGGGGAGAAAGTGGGGGTCCTGAGTTGCATGGGGTTTCAATACTTATTGAAGGAGGATAGGTGATAGGGGTGGGGGGACCTTTTGAGTCTTGAAGTGTTGGGTTCCATGGCTTTGGAGCCAATGCTATAACAGACGTGGACTTCGATATTGATTGGGGCAGGGCCAG
The DNA here is from genome assembly GCA_905221605.1 of Symbiodinium natans. NCBI lineage: Eukaryota > Dinophyceae > Suessiales > Symbiodiniaceae > Symbiodinium > Symbiodinium natans. The sequence goes on from CAJNDS010002365.1 coordinate 109,946, forward strand.
CGCCTGCTTGGCAAAGGCTGCCAGAACCGGAGTGGCAAAAGCCAAGCCGTAGGCAGCTCCAAACCTCGTACGGTGAGCTCGTGGGGAGCTGCATGTGGATTTTGTGGAGAAACCCCCACGTCCAGTGAAATTCTGGGCTTGCGACCGTTGGCGCGCAGGAGCTGGGTCGGAGGCGATCTGCAGGTTTGGAAGCCATGTCTGATCATGCGTTGAAAAGTAACGCGTCACCGTCTATGTGTGCTTCCCATGCAGGCTCGTCGTGGATAGATGCCTCCTTGATTCTTCGTCGATAGTTTCAGCATTCAAGGGACACACTGCCTGCGTCGGAGTCGCGCGCAGCTGCAAAACTTGCCTGTCGAAGCTCGGGGAATTGAAGGCTGCTGCTGGCCACTTGCGTGGTGCACAAAAATTCGCACGCCATATACTGCCCAGCTCTGTTGTGGCTAAGAATGCAAGAAGCTCGGCTCTGCCGTGAATACCACATTTGTCACAAAAACGAACTCAGGTGCCAACTTTTTAGTCATCTCTCCAAAATTTGTAGCCATGCTAAGTTTAGGGATTGCTCTGAACCCAGGGACTCCACGACCAAATCGACCCCTCACTTAGCACGGCAGCTGCTTAGTTAAGCCCAAAAGTTGCGGCCCCCCGGGGGCGCACCCGTGGGCTGCAGGAGAGGCAAAAGCGAGGGCCATCGCTTGAGGAGAAAGTCTTAGAAGGTTTTTGAATCGCAGAAAAGGCTCTTCGAACAACAACATCGTCAAGACATTGTGATTGGAGAGTGGTTGGTTCCTCCTCGGCAGTTTTGCTTATGTCTATAGAGTCTAACCTCGAGAACTATGCGGCAGCAGGCCTGCAAATGCCAGGTAAGGAAAGTCGGAACATGCACATGACGTATCTCGAGGATCTTACGTGGCCCAAGACGATCTTTTTCCGTGCGCAACTTGTCATTCGCAATTGAATCTCCTGAAGGCGTCCTCAGGACTTCAATGTTCCCGCCGCGGCAGTTCTACAGCCGTTGGGCTGCCGGTCAACAGAGAGCCTGGTGTCAGTCCCGCCAAAGCCCATTCCTTACATTACTACAGGTCCCCGAAACCACTCCTCACCTGGAAGTAAACCTGGGACAGGACTGAATCTTGCTCACAGCCGTGGCCTAAACCCTAAAGGCCCTAAACCCTACCATGACCACCCTGGGAGGTCAGGAGCGGAGTCGTGGCCGAGAGTGGCGGAGCCGGCGCCGGCCGAAAAGCCGGAGCTCCGGCCACGTCCAAGGCCTGCCCAGGAGAACAAAAACAACCATAAAGAGACTCTCTGCACCCTGCAGCCGCCAAACGGAAATCATTTTTGCCAGACCACCATTGAGGCTTGCTGATGCTAATCGGCATCAGGTTGGGGCGTATAACTCTTGCAAAAAGAGTCGCGGCCGGACCACCAGCTCGGGCCATCCCTTGAGGCTGTGCCCAGAACGGACTGGAACTCCCCAGGGCTAAGATTTCGGAAGCCAAAGTGCCCAAGCTGAACTTCTGCCCCCCAGAATCTCTTTTTGCTCTCCTGCGGGGATCCGAAGACGAAGAGCATGAAGCGAAGGCCGAGGCACTGGGGTGGCAAACTCAGGACCAGCGAGCCGAACCCCCTTGCAGTATGCCCCCCTTTCAGCAGAAACCCCACAACAAAGAGAGCAAAAAGCAAAGCCAACGACAAGCCCAAATGCGCTCAGAAGGCCAGGAGGTCGCACAGCGGCCCGAACTCGGGCCGGGGAGCTGCCTAGGCTTCTCAGGTTGAGGACTTCGGGGTCTTTGAGAAAAAAAGAAGGGCTCCACGCCTGTGGCCACTACTAAGTCGAGTCGTAGCTTTTGAGTGCTTGCGTGTCCCCCTTGTGTTGCGGCTTCTGGCTTCTGGGAGCAAGTGCCCTCAAGAAAAGCATTACCTGCATTTCTATCCGCAGACTGGGAGTCGAAAGACCTCTTGTCTGCTTGACTGAGATACGTGCTTGTTAAATCTGCCAAATTCGGGTCCCTCACACTGTCGTTTGATCAACGTCGCATACACCTTACCCCTTGCAGCTTCACGCGTGAAAAGTCGCGCCGCAAACTCCGGAAGTCCGAAAGGATGGGGCATAGGACTTGTTAATTAACAGTCGTGAGGTTTAGGGTTTTGTGGTGCATGGTTGCATTTTGTAGACAGCAGTCTTCTACTTCCCATTGAAGCTCCCTTCGCCACTCTTAGGGGGATGCTGCTCTTGAACCCCATGATGGCGACAGTCTAGAGTCTAAGCGTCTAAGTGACTCCAGTGAGCCTGCGGATGCACTTACATTCCTTGAAAGCGCCAGGACAATAGGCAAACCACACTCGAACTGTGAAGGCCCTCCTGAAAGCGTCTTCAGAGCTTTTTACCCTTCATCACGGCTTGTTGGGAAAGCATCGTTGGCCGACATGAGCAATCCTTATACGCTCAAGTTTTCACTCCCCAGAACATGTATACACAGAAACATATACACTGCATTACCTTTATTGATAGTTTTGTACTCGCATATTTATTCTCTTGTTGTACTATCATCTCAAGCGTACTGGGGCTGCTCCTCTGACACATGGTCGCGAAAGCTGCGTTCAGAATTCTCCGCTGGTCCGCATGAGCTCTCGTATCGCGAGATTCTCTTGGAGTCCATACCAGGTTGCGTCAACCTCACCTATGTCAGTGAGCAGGAAGGCAGTGCGGTGCTCGTTGAAAAGCAGCTCGATGGGTACTTTGGACATGCGAGGAAGACTTATCAGCAAGGTGTCACGAAGGGCAGGCTTTTGATGGATCCAGCTCCCAACTCCCCAGACATCTGTATTCACCGTCCCAGCGGGCAGAAAGCGCAGTACTCCCTCATGACGCATTTCACGTATCGGCTGCTTGTAGACATAGAAGCGGAGGTCCGTGAAAGGGGGATGCAGCTTCTGAGGCCTCACAATCCTGCAGGCGACTCCCTCGGTGTAGTTGGTCATCGTTGGAACCAAAGTGTCCATGGCTCTGTTCCACTCGTTGTACTCCCAGGGGGTTCCATCCCAGCCGACACCAAGCTTTTGACAGTCTCTGAGGATCCGCCTCCCGGTTAGCTCATTGACAGTCCGTCGAACTCCACGCTCTGCTCCATAGTCATGGAAAGCCATGTATTTCACGCTGGGAAGATGCCGCAGGGAGTTGTATGCATCTGCTCGCACGAAGTGAAAGTCATGATTCGCATCGACAATAACAACGTCCACCTGATTGCTTCGAAAGATGGTCCAGCTGTCTGCCATGAGGTTTGCAGACAAGAAGACCACGTTGGTCTTCTCCGCGGTCGTCTTTCCTGCAGTTCTAAGGAAAGACTCATTGATGTCGACTGCAATGACCTTCTGGAAGATGCTCGCCCAAACTAGTGTGGTGTACCCTTTGTGGACACCAAGCTCCAAAACAGTCATTTTGGGAGAGCCCAGCCGGCAGAAATACTCGGCCATGTGCAGCTTGAATGTCTTTGATGTTGTTACCTCATCTGTAAGCTTCTCTGGAGTCTTTGCGATGGCGAGCTTCGCATTCTCTATGCAGCTGTCTGCGGCTGAGACGGCGGCGCACGCCGACACCAGCAGCGCAGTTCGTAACAAAACCACAGGACGGCCATGGCAAAGCATCAAGTCTCTGTCAAATGCTCATGTGAATCCTGCGCTGGGTCCTGTTGCCGGACCCATACATGACCTGAATGGCACGCTGCAGTCTGTCTACCGATCGTAGCTCGTTGGCAGAGCCTTCGTCGCGAGTATATGGCTTCATGGTTGCATCGTGGACATGTGCACGCTTTGAGGCTTCTGGCCCAGATCCGGAGTGTGAGCATGGCCATGCCCCCTAACATTCCCCAACCTCACTGCTTTGTGCCAGCCCGCGGTAGCGTCACTGGCCGGCACTCTCTGGGCATGTCCACGTTGCTGCGGTTGTGATGTTGGATAGGCTAAATAGGGCTTCTTTTGCATTAGGATACCCTGTGGGTATCATTTCCATCAAGGAATGGAGTTGTAAACGCACAAGCCTGTAAGACCGGAAGGCTATACGAGTAGCACCATGTGGGCCCCCCCAATGTTAACTACCTCCCCCGCGCTTCAGTAGACAAGCTTTTCAAAGAGGCAACCTCGGCCCTCCCAAACAGGCGATACTTAAGGCTACTTAAGGCCAGAATGCTGATGTACCCTCAGAGGTGCTGCTATGTCTTGACCTCTGGTGCATGACGCAACACTTCGGGTATTGCAACAGATCTGTGCTTTAGTGCTCGCGGAGCTGCAAGCCCTGAAGAACAACACGCACAACCAGCCTGAACCTGAAGTATCCGAAGGGCCAAGGCAAAGTACTTGCTTTGCATTTGCTTCATATTTCTTGAGCTACACATATCCAACTAGTTGTTCATACGCTGTTAACACAGCCATACAATGAGTATATCTTACCTGAGGAGCCCGCCCGGTCGTCCATCACGAACACACCGTTCAGGCCATGGAGGCCGGGGACCGTCACCAGGAGCTGCATCGGAAAGCGATGCCTCGAATTAGGGTTTAGGGTTTAGGGTTCAAGGTTTAGGAGTTGAGGGTTGCAAGGATCCAGTATGATGGGTAGATTTTCTGGTCGGCTTAGCATCTCATGATGGGCCCCCCTGTCTCGAGCTCTGTGTGTGATTTTGGCCTAACACCCTAAACCCTAAACCCTAAACCCTAAACCCTAAACCCTAAACCCTAAACCCTAAACCCTAAACCCCAGGCCAAGTTCAAGCTCCTGAGCCCCCCGACCGGGCGCCGGGGTCCAGCGCCGGCAGGCGGCGCTCGACGCTCAGCAGCTTTGCGGCACCCATGAGCCGGAGGTCGAAATGCATCTGCAGGGCAAGGGGTTGGGGTTTAGGGTGTAGGGTTTGGGGTTTAGGGTTAGGGTTTACGGTTTAGCGTTTGGGGTTAGGGTTTAGGGTTTGGGGTTTGGGGTTTGGGGTTTTGGGGTTTGGGGTTTGGGGTTTTGGGGTTTGGGGTTTGGGGTTTAGGGTTGTTCCTGTGAGTCGCAAGGGGCTTCATGAGGCTGAGACCACACATCCGCCCGTTCCTAAACTTGTGACGGGTGCGGGTCATGTACAGACTGGAATTCATAAAATAACAAAGAAGAGAAATCCTTGCGAGAAAACTGAGAGAACAATTGCGAGAAAATTGCAAGCACTTTCCGACCAGAAGATAGAACATTGTAAGAACTCTGCAGGAAATTAGCCGGAATTTTTGTGCTGAAATTGTGAGAAAATTGAGCGTTTCAGGCTCTTGTGCAATCGTTCTCTAAATTCTCGCTATTTTTTCTTTAATTTCTTGCTTATTTCTCGCTAAGTTCTTGCTAATTTCTTGCTATTTCCCTCTGAAAACCATCGAACCCGAGAAAACAAGAGATTTTGGGACTGGACGGATCTTAGTGAGAGATTTGCAAGAAAATAGTGAGAAATTAGCAAGAATGTAGAGAGAAAATTGCGAAATTAGAGGAGGCATCGTATAGATTTGAAGGGAAGCACGGGGTGGCCATAGCCGCTCACAAAAAAATCACTGACAAATCACTAGCCGAAAGGACAAGATCACAATTCTGCTTGCAAAAAAAGCACTAGCAACCTACTGATTAAGTCCTAGGATGCACCCCCAGTCTGTACATGGAATGAACGTCACAATCCTAAACAGGCGCAAAGGAATGGGCCACATGAGCACAGCGCGACATCACCATGCGCAGGTTCTCGGTAACGCAGAGTGATGTAGAGCGTATGAAGGCCGGTTATGGTAGTGTTCTCGGTAACGCAGAGTGATGTAGAGCCGGTTATGGTAGGTCACGGTATGCAACATCATATCTATTTCACGGATTGTTTCGCCGTTGGCCGACCCGACCTTTGGCTCCACCTTCTCGGCTGTTCGATTCGTGACCTGTCGAGATGACTGCAACTACTCCGAACCCAACCGACACCCGCCTGGAATCACGCACATCCACAAACATCCGCAGAGCAACCCCCTGCCAAGGAGGGCCCCCACCCTTGCCTCCAACTGCAGAGTGAAAGGCACCTCGACCTTGACTTGGCTGGGGCACTCGACCACCTCCAAAAAGGGAAGTGGTGGAGAAACGGCTTCGTTTCGGATCCCATCCTCGAGAGGTCTGATTGGAGGGGCGGAAGGCCTTGGTTCAAAGTTCAATCCACCCGAGCAGGACGCTACAGGCTACTTCTGTAGCCGAACCTACTAGCGGGCTCCACTCCCGATGAACCTTACATGGGTATTTCTGGAAACAGGAGTCACTTATCCAACGTACGATGATCCCGTACCCGGTAGTTTTGAAAACCCCACCCCACCCCCCCCCGCCTATACTCCTCACGAACACATTGCATTGCTACAGTAGTACATTCGTACATTGTTACAGTACTACATTGCTATAGTCTTATATTGCTATAATCATGAAACTCGTACATTGTTAGATGACTCTGTTTTTCTATGATTATAGTTATCCGACCTGCAGGTCGAGGCTCGGCACCTGACAAGAGAAATGGGCAGGGCATCTGGCATCTGGTAGGGTCTCTGACACCGTGGGAGCTCCTTCTTTGGTCCCTGTGCGATGTGCCCGTGCGCGAAGTGCGCATGACGTATTGCACTACTGTACAGCAAAAGGTGGTCATCATGTCTATATTCCATATGCGGCAACGATTCAAAAGCTGAAGCATCGCTCACTTCTTCAAATGCAAGCCGATGCAGCCAGTGAATGGGGCAACATGGTACTGTTGATCGGCACTGATGTTTGGGGACAACCGCGAGCCACGCACCCAAGCTTCGTTTGCCCTCAAGGCTTAAGGCTGAGCAGTTATGCAAAAACACTGCAAAAGTGTACATGCCCACTCTAACTCGAAACAACAAAGCTCTGTAGGGGCCCTAATCCCTACAAGCCGACAGCGCTCACCGCTGGGGGGCCTGCATCGCCTTCATGCGAATCGGGTGGCCCTCTACACGGCCTGCGGGCCCATCGGGTACCTTCCAGATCAGCTCTGATGCCAACATGGCTACCTTAGGAAGTCCGAACCCAATACATGTGAAATGCAAGTTGACGTCGCCCTAAACCCTAAACCCTAAACCCATCTAAACCCTAAACCCTAAACCCTCAACCCCAAACCCTACATGATGTATGCATGTATCTTAGCGGAGGGTGCACGCCAGGCTAACGAAAGCGAGCCGACAAGCTCTTGCTGCCGGAGCGACGCCTCGGCTTCCAAACCCAGGACCCTACCGAGTACGGCGGGACATTAATTATATATATATATATATACAGACAGACATACATACATACATACAGACATATATTTATATACACATGTATAATTATGTGAATTAGGCCTATTTCACTAAGCACCACGCTACCCGCTACCCATATTCTGGTAACTAAGTTCAAGTTCCTGAACTTAAGAACCCAGTACTAGGGTACCCTGATCCCTTACATGTTCTGGGTCAAAGGCTGCCCCAACCAGAAACCCATGAGTCTAAGGGCCACCTCAACCCTGAACCCGAAAAGCCCAAACCCCCAACTGCTCGCGGAACCTGCAGGCCCCAAAGGTGGTTCACTGCCCTGCACCATGGAACTCTCAAGGTTGCTGGGGCTGGCGGAGAAGGGTGGGTGGGGGGGGGGGACAGTTCATAAGACTAGGATCTCTCGGAGATATCCAGTTCCTCGACTAGTTGTCTATACTTCAGCTGCGCTGCCGAGTCCATCGAGTCCTCTTCCGGCAGCACGCGGAAGACGAGCACGAAGCAGCCACGCGGCTTCAGCAGCAGCGCCCCCCCTGCCAAACATGCGGGCCACGGGCCGACGGCTTCAGAAACACGACGCACCCTCAATTTCTGCCTTTTTCCACGTGAGTTAAGAACACGCACTGCATTTGGGCATTTGTCTATACATATATATATACATATCTATCTATATATACATTGATACATACATGTCTTCCGCTGGGGCCTGTGATGGGATCGCTGTCCACCTCGGTGAGGAGCTCGCTTCGGAACCGCGGGGCGCAGTCCAACTGCCAGGAGGTCCTCGGAGGCCGAAAAACAGGACATGGCGAGACCCCAAAACAAAACACAAACTTTAGTCAACCGCAAGGAAATGATTCTACAACAATATGACCATACAACAGTGAAAAAAACTAACTTTTTACAATATGACAAGATCAGAATACATCTGTATCAATATAGTAGTGTATTTGTGTCTTCCTTTGGTGCGCCTCAGGGCTCCCCCTGTGCAGGCAAGCAGCAGGTAGATGCTTCCCTGCGTGGCATTTTCGATTGAGCCTCAGTTGGGGGGGTAGAAGGGGGGGGGGCACAAGGGGGAAATCAGGGGGTATAAAGGTGAAATAAGGGGGGTATAAGGGGGGATATAAGTGGGGCAGATCGAGGCGGATGAAATGACAGGTGTGAAACTTGTGCTTGAGCGCACACGCAGCGGCATGCAATGCAAGCAGCACTCCACGAGAAGTTGTCGATCCTGAGCTCACGCATGATATGCATCTCCTCATCCATCCTAGTCCGACAACTTCATGAAGCAGAGACAGAACACAGAAATGATGCTAGACACATGATTGCCAGGTTTCCATCTGAACGACGCGATGCGAAACCGCAAATGGCTGCAGCGCTGGAAATCGATAAGCTCGCCTGAACTGTCCCTGGCCAGGGATCCGAACAAGGTGTTTGTCGGAGTCGCAACAGAAGTAACCCCGATGACCCTGTGAAATACATCGTAGCATTTCGGGGAAAATTATGCCATACGGATGCTCACGGCTTCGAGTTTCCAGTTCTATCAACAGGTCATGGATCACTGGCCTGCTCGCCGGCGCTGTTGTATGTAACTAGGCACGTCAAAGCCTGAGTGCGCAAGGGCATGGGAGCACACGCATCGCGCCCGTCAACGCTCATAACTGGGCGGGGCCCAAGATAGAAAAAAAAAACTGCAAAACTTGCACCCAAGCCCGAACCTAATCTAACTAACGCCCGGGGAAGCGGTGGGTGGCAGGGGTGGCAGGACTGTCAAAAGTTCAAGGTTGATTTTTGCAGCGGTGGTGGGGTTGGGGGGGAAGGAAAGTTCGACCGCGGGGTTTTGGAGTTTTGCCGGCTTGGGCCCGCCCTCCACATGTTTAAAAGTAGCCACCGTAGATCACCGTAGTATTTCTATCTTCGGCAGACCTTGTAGCCACGAGAGGAGGATGCGGACGACACTTTGCCTTTTGAGTCTCCACAGACACATGCCCATGACTGAAGGGCGTGCTGCAGCACCAAATCAAAATGTGGCAGGCTGCACCTGGCAACCTCGTTGTGGAACCATCCAAGATCACAGAGAAATGTGCTTCCTACTCTCCCCCCTTGTGAAGCTCGGCAGCATATGTGCCAGCGTCACGCAGCTCGTGGTGCACGAGGGCATCGACGAACTCGCCTGCTCTGCAGCAAGACTGGAGCTTGGAGCTTCTCTGCACCCTGCAGTACTACTCTACTGCGAGCTGACATCTACGCAATTGAACCTTCCTCTAACTTCCGGAAGAAGCTACACTCATTGAGTCTACCCCGAGTAACCGCTATACGCTCAAAGCGAAACAGACCAATGATGAAGGCACGCGGTCCTTCGGAGAAGTTCGCTACTCTAAGGGCAAATGATGACGCGCATGGGTCGAGTATACCCCAACCTAAAGCCTCAACATTTGAATAGACACAGGCTGAGGATTTAGTTAATTAGGGTTTAGGATTATATTATAGCCCAGTCTCGGCCTCCATGGATATTGTGTCTGCAGGATCCTTGTAGTTCATCTATGGTGCCAGAAGGAACCATACTTTGGATCACCCCCCCGGTGCCATTCACGATTCACGATTCACAGGGGCTCCAAGACCTCTAGATAAAACACAACAGGAGGATCCTGCGTAAGAGTTTTGGGTGGGTAGGAGAGTGTCTGGACCGAAGGCTTCAGATCCGGGATTTGCCTGCTAGACCATGGTAGTCTGTTGCAAATGGTTTAGATTTAAAGCCCCCCAAAACCTAACAAGCTCAAACACCATATGGCCTGGCGGCAGAGTCTTGGTTGGAGTAGCCTGGGGAATCCGCAAACGGACGTCGGGTGCATGGATGTAGGGCTATTTGGGGTTTAGACCTCATATTTGGCTTTAGTGTATTTTCTGTGGCGCACTCTGCTCTCCAAGCCAAAGGACAGCCGTGTTCAGCAAAGTGAACTTCGAGGCACCTCAAGCAGAGGTAGGCCAAACTTGACTCGCGGGTTGGGCAGGCACTCTAGCTCGCCTGTAAGAAGCACGAGCAGGCCAAACTTTCCGGAATTGAAAAGTGTGACTCCCATGCACCTATATCGATATCGACCCTCAGGGCCACGTTCTCCACCATCTGCTGGCTCATGTTCAAGACGTGCAGGTAGCCTGTTTTGCTTAGGCTCGCAGGCAAGATTCTCTATGACCCGGACTCCTCTCCAGCTGAGGGTGGTGCGACATCCTGCTCCTCGAATAGACAACGTTTATCATCGAGTCCATTACCAAGCAGGACCCCCCTGAATTCATCAAACCCTCAACCCCAGGCCCCCAAAAGAGATGAAGACTCGAATTCTGCGAGTTCACTGTGTGCCTGTGAAGGGCTCGCCGACCAAGGACTGCTGCAAAGCCTTGGACTAGAGGCTTCAGTGTCGAGGGTGGAACGAGCTTGGGGCAGGGTTCAGGAATGCATTACGGTGGTAGGGGGGGGGTTTGCTTTGAGTCACGCAGGGTCCCTTAGCACTACACCCCCCTTCCGTTTCAAAGGCAACCAGCTTCCAGTCTCCGCTGTCTTCACTTGAGGGAGGTTTGGCCCAGCATCCGAACATCCTCAACATCCCTGGAAAATCCGATATAAGTGATTTTTAACTAACTTGAAGCCCACAGAAGAATCCTGAACTCATTCCACCCCTGGTACACCTTGAGCTAGTGCATCCCTGTCACCATCGGCACCAGCGCTTTGGGCACGTCGAGACCTGGTGTGCGCAGGTGAAAGTCGCTGGTGCCATATAGGGTGCCATTTTCTGCTGTGGCAGGGAGACATATCGATGAACGAACATTTGGAAACTAGTACACAGAAACACACACATAGACATACATTTGCGTATACATGTGTAAATGCTTGCATACATATATGCACATATGTATATATGTATATATGTATATATATATATTTATATTTATAGACAACCACAATCAGCCGCTGCAGTGGCTCTTCCTAATCATCCTTCATATGCATTAGACAAAACACACGGCCCTGCAGGAGCATGTGCTTGCCCAGTCCGTAAGGGTCCATGTACCAAAACAGGGAAGAAAGTACCTCCTATGTAGGGACTTTGGGGTCCAAGTATATAATCATAAGGTACATGAACCCTTAGGGAGTTGTCGGTGGTTTCTATCTGCCTCAGGCGCCCTGCACCGCACCTTGAAACGGCAGCGGTGGGGCCGTCCCTGGCTGGCGCAGGCGCATGACCTTGAGTGATGTTCGTAGGCATATATACTCTTTTATACGTATTCCTAGCTCTCTCTCTATACATATACATATAGATTATATAATATAATATAATATAATATAATATAGTATAATATAATATAATATATAACAGATATACATTGTAATTGATACGCTTCTTAAACTTAGTCCCCTCCTGATTTTCAGAAATTAATTGCCGGACTCCCACCTCGGGACCGGGCCCAATTAACGAATAACTAAGATATGAGAGGGTGGATTTGAGCGGTTGCCAAGATCTAATTATCAACAAAAACTCATCCAATAACAAAACAGGCTACAATCTCGCACTCAGTCTTTGGGGCTGCATTTCCCTAAGCAGAACCTTCCTAATTCAGGAAATCCTGGCCCGGATCCGGATCGAATTTGTTAAATGTATTAAACTGTTAATTAAAATGACAAAAGACATGATGTTTTTCATTACTTCGTTTAACTATCACTTGATTGAATTCGAATATTTTCTATTTGTTAGATTACTTAATTTTTCAATTATGTCAATTAAATTCATTTACTTAATTGAAACCAAATTCATTAAATCCAGAGTCGGAGGGGCTAGGTCGATGTGGCCGCGCACACGCATGGCTTGTTTCGAGGCTTGCTCGCATGTCGGAGGAAAACCGCGCTCTCGCCTAGGCGCGAGCGTGGCCGCTCTCGCCCCTAAACCCTAAACCCTAAACCCCGAACCCCAAACCCTAAACCCTAAACCTTGTCCTTTCCTGTTGGAAATCGGAGATCACGAAATGCGAAACTGCTGTCGCTTTGGACTTCTGGGCTCCCATGGTCTCTCACTGTCTCACTGTTTGGGGTCTACGCTGCCATAGCACAATACATATAGAAATGAAATGTTCGACATTGTAGATTTCTAACATTCGATATACTGAATTTTGATATTGTATTCTATGGTTTTTGTACTGTTGTAGATGTATACGTTATATCACGTCACATTACATTAATTCGATGCTTGATTCAATTTGGTTTTGAATATGGTGCAAAAAATCAAATATTGTAGTACATGATACTATATTTTTGCATCAAAACTAGGTATTGTGTTCTATACCTACTAAAGTATTCCCCATAGCCCAAAACCGATGAGATGATAAGTCGGGGTCAATCCTAAGCTGCCAAGCTATCAAGCCACGCATGCACATTTCCTTGGCCAGGGGGCTTTCAGGATCAACGGCTCGGGCTGCTGCATGGCTGCAAAGTCACCAGGCCGTTGATGCTTGTCTTGCTGTCACTTGCCGGTCTCACAACGCGACTCACACGGGGCCTCCTTTGGCATGGGGCAACATGCAACGGTGTCTTTGTCAGGGCGTTTACGACATCCTCCACTTCTGGTTTGAGCTTCACGAATGTCCATGGGCTATCGACTGTGGACCGCGGGCGGAACTACCTTGGGCTGGCTGGGAGGCTGCGCAAGCCTCCAACTTTGAGCCAAGGGTACTTCAGGCACACGATCGCACCTCTCTCCTCGAGCACGTATACAAACTCCATCTTCCGTCAGTTTTCGCCCCCTCAAACACTACTTAGCATTGACATTTGCATCGACATTCCACACCCAATCTCGCCCCCAGCCTTATGGGTGTAGTGCCGGGCAGCCAGCAGGGCAGCGAAGGAGCAGATGCTAACGCCGAGCCAGGCGCTGTGGAGGAACAGCCACTGGCAAAAAGGTAGGGCCAACAAGACGGTCTTCTTATGGTGACTCGCGCTTGCACTACCAAACCATCACTGGCAACACATGCCCATGAAGCTTCAGCGGAAGTGAAAAAAATATTTTGGGCTAGAGTAGCGGATTTCATGCCCTGGAATACATTTGGACTAGGAACCGATTGAAACTGGCGCGCGCGAATGGTGAAATCGCCTTGCACAATAGCTGGCAGAAGACCGAGAAACTCGGATTCATCTCGAAGAAGACCAAGGGCTCCTCCCGATCCCAGCGGCCTCTCCCAGTTGTGATCCCAGAAACTGGGCAATGCCTCCGAAGAGAAGGCCCCAGGCCTCTCACAGCCACAACTTGAGAGTCACATCAAGTGAGTGGGTTAGGGGAAGAATAAGACAAAACCTTGCAGCATGACACTTGGGATACTCGACATCCTACCATGCAAAAATGTGTCCGAGGGGCCAAGCGCATGCCAACATCTGCCAGATGGGGGGCCTGCCATTTACAATTTGAATGTGCTTCACAATATGACAATATGTAGGTGTATATCTATGCCTATATATATATATATATATATATATATACGGTCCCTTTCGGCGAATATTGCCGGGTATGTTCTACGAGACTCCCAAGGTGCTTCAAATACGTGCAAAATAGCAGTCAACACTCAGTCAACACTCAGTCAACACTACAGTCAACACTACAGTCAACACTACGAAAACCCTGGGAAAACCAGCAGATTCCACAATTCACTCGTTTTAAAGGAAAATACAAGTTTTTTTAGCTTCTTAATGTCCAGAACAGCAAAATGCTGGTTTTTCCAGCATTTTCGCAGTGTTGACTGTAGTGTTGACTGTAGTGTTGACTGAGTGTTGACTGAGTGTTGACTGTCATTTTGCATGCATTTGTTGCTTATTTCCTATAAAATACAGTTTTTTTCTAGCTTCTTAATGTCCAGAGCAGCAAATGCTAGATTTTCCAGCATTTTGGCAGCATTGACTTGTTGGGCGTAGAAGGAATGCTGCGTCATGCAGAAAAGAATGGGTACGCACTATCAGCATATGCAAAAACACTTCTGCCCTTCGGTGGATGGACGAAATCTTGCACCACCTGTTCATGCGTACTTCAAACGATTGAGGCATCCAGCCCCGCACCCCCTGCTTAACATTGGTGGCTGGGACTACTTGAGCGGTGCAAGATTTCGACCATTGGAGCAAGTCCGGCCGCTAGCTTTTCACTGCCAATGTTAAAAAGGGGGCACGGGGAACACAAAAAGACGTGTCTGAAAAGCGGTGCAAGATTTTGTCCATCCACAGTATGTGTACAGGAAAATATATACACATACATACATAAACATGCACTATCTGTCTCTCACACACACACACACGTCCCCATCCACATCCACATGCACATCTATTCCCTAAATCTCATCGCGAAGCGCGGGATCCCCAATCGTTTGCTCCCTAAACCCTAAAGAGGGGGGTCCTAAACCCTAAAGAGGGGGATCCTTAAGTCCTAAACAAGAGAACCCCCCCCCCCCCCGCCCCAAGACATAAACACGAACCTTACACAGCACATCTTATCGCTGCATCCTAAAGAGCGGCGTCCATAAATCTTGTTCCTTTTTATTTTTACTCCCAGAATCATGTTCCCTAAGACCTAACACACGCAGAGGTTATTGTTAAAACCCACGCCCCGAAAATTGAAGATAGAAGATTTCCCGGGACTGTTTCAGTGAATTTTCAATCGGCATTTTTTTGTTTGGGGGGGGGGGGGTTTAACCCAGTGTTCAATGTTCGGGGAGGGGGTTTAACACTCGCTTTTGAACCACGAGCCGAGTTTCAGAACTCTCGGCCCCGAAGATTGAAGATTGAGGATTCCCAGAAAGAGTTGTAGGGAATCATCCATCTTCAATCTTCGGGGCCGGCGGGATGTTTAAAACCACCAGCCGAGTCTGAAAATTCACCCCCGCACACATGACATGATGAGGTAAAGATTATGTTAATAAATAAAGAAATTGTAGATTTGTGGGGTTATATATATATATATACACATATGTGTTGGTTTATTTGGCTTCATCTATTGCGCATGCTTCTCTATCGCCCTGCGCACCGAACTATGAACTATGCGGACCTGCTCTTTGCTGTCGACTTCCTTCTACTTGTAGGACAAAAAGTAATGGCAAGCAGCTCTTTCATTTAGGGAACCCACCCCCCCCCTCTTTAGGGCATGAGGATTTACGGGGTTTAGGGAATAGGGTTCGTTTGCAGGATTTATGGGCTGGTTCTCAAGGCAATGTGCCTGTTCTGACATGTCTGCAGAGACCAGCGCTCCCACCACCGCGCTGCAGCACCCAGCAGCCAAGCCCGCAGTCAAGGCAACCTTCAAGGGACTAAAGGAGGGACCCTTATAAGGGACCTTAGGGTTATTAAGGGGCGATTTGGGGGGGCCACTTACTATATAAGGTACATATAGGGGGGGTATTACATAGGGGAACCTGTCTCAGGCACGAGTAGAATTATGTACTAACTTGCCCCTTGCAACCTTGCAATCATTGGCCCTCGTTGGGCGTTTCCCTGAGGCGCGTGCATTGAGGGTGGACGTCAGCTCCAACAAGGCCTGATGGAAACGCATGTCGCGAGCGTACATTTACCATCCGGAACACCTCAGCTGCCTCAGCTTTGGACCGATGCAGCAGCTGTGGCGCTCAGCGCAAGGGAAGGCAAGAAGAACCAGTCCAAACCTGTTAGCCGCTTGCCACTGCAATATGCGAAGCTGACTGAAGAACCAGCCTGCCACGGCACGGCCACAGCGCCCTTTTTTGATCCCTGGCTCCACCATCCGCCGAAGTAGGCGTTGCAAGATTCGATCCCAGGCCGGGAACCGCCGATCTCGACGTTCCAAGGGGGTTCCCAGGCCGGGAACACGAAGCTACGAACGAACTCTAAAACGGTCAGTTCTGAAGTGCGAAACTTGGCCATGCAATAGTGTATCCATTGCTCCAAGCAGATGCCACGTATGGGTCACCTGCTATACTTTGGGGCAAGGGACCCTTGCAGGCCAGCGGCCACTCTAGCCGGTCTGGTTGACCATGGGCCAGTAGACCTCCCACATTTGGGTTACATTACCATCTAAGCAGTAGTCGACCGGGGGAGCATTCGCGTCGGCATCGTCATAGATGCTACCATAAGGGTTCAGCTCACCAGCAGTGAGATTGGATCTCCACACAAGGGATACCCTGGTCATCTTCTGCTCGGCCCAATTGGAGCACACCCCTTCCTTCAGCCCTGACAAGACTTGGTCCATCACCACAGCACACTGAGCATCCCACCACTTGGCTTCTCCAGCTGCGAGGAAGGCCTCGGCCAGCTCGACGACAAAGATCCTGAGGTTCGGATCCGCCAGGGTTTCTGCCTGACATACTGAGTCCAGTTTCAGTGGCTTACATCAGATTCAAAAGCTCTTGATAAATAACACGAAATACTCCTACCTTGGAATGTTCCTGGCCATAATGACTTGGATCGCCTAGCTGCGTACTTCTTCATTTCAGGGAGTGTCACCGGCATGTTCAGTGTGGCGTTTGCGGCCAAGACATAGACGACATCCGCAGGCGATTCCTTCATAAAGCCATAGACCATGTGCCACGCGCGTACGTCCATGAAGACGTTCCACTCTGTGTCGCCGTGCACGGACATGTCGACGCCACGGCATCCTGGACGAATCGCGCTTATATTTCCGCTCCTGTTCAGTGGAGGCGACAGGCCCGTGTAGGTCTGGCCCCCATCTTCGGTGCAGGAGCCGTTCACTCCGTTGAATGTCATCTGCCAATCATAGACGTTGTTGGTGCCTGGAACGCCGTAGGCAGAACCCATCATGTAGATCCCGTGGATGTTCTCCACAATCGATGGATCCATATCCAGCGCTTCTGCCACCTCAGCTCATACGCTCGAAGCTCAAGAATCTTGAGTTGAAAACTTTCTGGGATCATGATCCATGGGCTAAGCTTTTTGACTTTTTGCCGTAAGGTCAGTAAGAGAGAACTGGGTATACCAGTAGCAAGCAGAATGAGCTCATGGCGTGATCTCATGGCGGCTCAGGCTCCGACATTGGTTGCTGGCCCTGTAGTTAGAATGACCACGGGGCACTCTGACTCCCGCAGGATCTTCACAATCAGCTGCGCCGCAGTCTCGTCCACGATTGCCTTGTCCGTCATGTTCAAGATCCCGGATTCAAATTCCCGCTCAAAGAACTCATCGGTCTCAAGACGCCACTGCAAAGGCATAGTGGAAATAGGACTCAAGCTGGAGAGGCCCCCCATTGCAATGGGAACATGGCTCAAGCCTACCAGCTTTGCCACAGCTGCCATGTTCGTGGGCCCTCCATGAGGGGTACCCATGCCGTCCGATTCAATGGTGATCGCCTTCCAATCCAGGTTCTCACTGTGTGCCAGGTACAAGAGCGCCAAGGTGTCGTCGTAGTTCGCATCATTGTCCCAAATGAAGGGATAAGGTTTGGAGCACTCGCGCGACTCGCGCGCGCGATGAGAGTGAATGCTTCCGCCCTTGGTCTTGTGCTGCAGTACTGCGGAAGCATCGGAGCAATCTGCACCTGCGCAGTCCTCCGACGCAACGCATGCCACTCCGCAGGCCAAGGAGGACCAAAGGAACTGAACGAAGCGCCCCATTCTCACACCTAACGCTGCACCTGACAGGACGACTTCTGCTGATGGGCCGAAATCTTCGGCACACACACACACACATGCAGAGACAGAGACCTGCTCTGAGAATTCTGAGCGCAGCAGGCAATGCAAGAGTGGCTGGAGTCAGCAGAGACTCTTGGGATACGCGGAGCCATGCGAAGCTATGCGGAACACGTCCAACGAGCGAAGCTGAGAACCACGCATTTGCTGCGCCGGGCTTCGTCCTTCCAGGCCTCGTCCAAGAGTGGAACCTTGAGAGCCGATGCCGCCAGCTTCCACGTCACAGCTTTTAATCTCCACAGCCCTCCACAGCTCCCCAAACTTGAGCTCAGGGCGACGACGGCGTAGGAGACAACCCCCACCACGTCGAACCAAAACACGGCAAAGCCCTTGTGAAACCTCAAGGCTCAGCAGCAGATGCAGGCGCCAATCAGATTCAGTCAGCCATCAAATCAGCGATGAGATGCAAAAAATGCAGACTCAACTCTCGGGCAAGCACGGTGTGTACGCAAAG
Source organism: Symbiodinium natans (assembly GCA_905221605.1). NCBI lineage: Eukaryota > Dinophyceae > Suessiales > Symbiodiniaceae > Symbiodinium > Symbiodinium natans. The sequence continues at coordinate 128,382 of CAJNDS010002365.1, forward strand.
AAATCCACAGCGGGTAGGGGCCTTGGAACATCTTGCAAGTGAACGCTTCACGGGTTTGGAGGCCAGTGCCAATAGTTCCTCACTACCTTGCCGCGTTGCCGCGTGCAAAGCGCAACTTTCTGCAGCTCTTCATGTCCCAAACCTCCAAGGCGCTCACGCCGGGCCCATAATCAATGTTAGACCTTGCCAACTGTGTCGGCACAAAGCTGGTGGCAAAGTGCAGTGTCCGATTCTATGGGCAGAAAGGGGTCCAGGCTGAGAAGTGCAGCAGATCTCGCAGCCAGATGCCTCAAACACAGCACTACCTGTAGCTTGTTGCTGGCTTATGGCAAGCTAATTTCACACAATGCATATGAACCTTTTGTATGCTCCCAAGCCCCGAGCGAGGCGCACTCCGTACAGCTGCGGAGAAGCCGCTCCAGCTCCGTCCCAACGAATGCTTTGATTTGCTGCCACCTTGTCATCGCGAGAGATGGAGATGTTTGGCTACAAGGCACCTGGCTTGACCCTTTTCACACAACAAAAGGATGCTCGGATCCGAGCATCTTCGACTGCTTCTGTCTCTGGTAGAACGGTGCTGGGTGCTCCTCGTAGGCAGTTCTTGCAACTGCCCACTTTCTGCATCGCGATTCTGGTACGATGGCACCGTCAGAGCACAACGTTGATGACAGCACAGGCAGCCGCTGTCCTCATGGCCAGCATGTTCGTGGTGCTCGCCAAGCTTCTCGCCGTTGAACCAAACGGCAAACATATTCAGCATCACCTGAGTCAGAGAGGCACAATTCAGGGGACTTCACTGCGCCTTCAACAGGCGCAGGAGCACCCGGAATAATCCCAAAGGGTGCCAAAGGCTTGACATTTCGCCTAGGTGCTCACTAAACGATCTCCGTCTGTAGCTTCTAATGTCCCCAAGCTCTGAGGAAGGCAGAATGTCAGCCCCTTCAAACCATCAAAGGTCTGTGCTAGCTTGATGACAATGAGCTTCAGGAGGACCTGCCAAGGAACTCGCACAGTCCAACCGAGTCCGAGCTCAAACTAACCTCTCTAAAGGTCGAGGATGGAAGACACAGTCTTTGGGGCTTCGTCATTTCATGCAAGGCTTTCCGGATCCCGTTGGAGCTGGAGCATATTATCACCCGAAGACCTTAAGATGTGCACATCTGCACATCCTCACGAACGGACCTGGCCCTTCACTTCGGTTGTGAGCGCATCTTCTGTTCCGTTCTGGCTTTGTGTCGCCTTTGCTGATCTGTCGGGCTTTTGCATTCACGCATTTAGACAGAGCGTGCAAATGGGGCGCAAACTGAAAAGCAGACACTCAGACAGTCAGACATTCAGACAGTCAGACGGTCAGATTTTCTTTTGGAGGAGACTTGGGTGCTCATGGGTCTCGTACCCAAGTACAGTAGAAAAGTGAATCTCCGTTGAAGTTGGGTAGTCATAAGCTTTTTGGATTATGTGTTTGAGTGTCTGCGTAGCCCAAAGTGTCTGAGTGTCTGACGGGCTGAACGTTTGCAGGTCTTATACCTCTCACTGTCTGAGTGTCTGACTGTCTTCTCTTTTTATATTTAATGTGCAGAGAGTTAAGCAGTCAGACAGTTAGACTTTTCAAGTCTAGAACACGCAAGCCGACCTGTTCATGTCTAAATGTCTGAGTGTCTGAGTGTCTGAGACAGTAAGACTCTTCGAATCCGGAATACACAGACCAGCAAGTCGGACAGGCAGACAGTCAGACAGTCAGACACTTGAAGTCCAGCATACGCAGGCCGAGATCAAACACTCAGACAGTCAGACTCTTTAAGGCCAGCTCGCGTCTGAATGTCAGTCAGAGTCAGACTCTTTAAGACCAACTCACGTCTGAATGTCTGAATTAGCAGACCAAGAAGGCAGACAGTCAAACAGTCAGACAATCAACCTCTTCAAGACCAACTCACGTCCGAGGGTCCGAATGTCTGAGTGTCCGAGTGTCTGAGTGTCCGAGTGTCGGAGTGTCTGCTGCACGGAAACGACCCCCGTCAGAATCTTTAAGACCAGCTCGCGTCTGAATGTCTGAATTAGCGGACCAAGAAGGCAGACAGCCAGACACTCAGACAGTCAAACCCTTCAAGACCAACTCACGTCCGAGTGTCCGAATGTCTGAGTGTCTGAGCGTCCGACTGTCTGAGTGTCTGACTGTCTGAGTGTCTGCTGCGCGGAATCGAACCCCCTACGCGCCCCCAATCCGCATTTAGGCAACCGTCGTTGCTAGGTTGGCAACATGTCATGGCCGCTGAGCTGTTGAGGAGTTTGGGAGCGTCACGACGCGATGATACAGCAAGGCCGACTTTGCTTCAGTACCTGCCTGATAGTTTACAAACTGGAGAGAAACAACTTGGGTTTCAAGCGGTTGGGCTTTGCGGAGCTGCAGCATTTGCTCGTTTAGGAGTTTAGGGGCTCGTTCGAGAACCCACTGGCAACATTCTGGAGCCCTGACAAAGTACTGTCTCCACACGCTCCTGCCTTGCGCAGAAAGGGAGGCAGGCTGTGTGCCAGGCCCCGCAGCCCGGCTCCGGTGACCTCGGCCCCAACCGCAATGATACTAAAATGCCAGCTACATGATGCAAGCACCGATCAGGATTCAAGCAGGATGTGTTGCACACCCAACCCAAAGCAGGTACGTGCAGTGCTTTTTCGATTTCAACTGTTCGACTGGAGACCCCGGAAAGTACACAATGTGTACTTATTTTACTTACACTATGCGCTTGTTGTTCTCTGCTATGCATTCGTTCCTGTATGTGACATGTATGACCTGCAACTGAAGCCCCTGCAGCACCCAAGGAGTACGCACCGACGAGCAAGCCGAAGGCTTTGACGCAGCCGCGGCCCTCATGCCTGACGCGCGTGAGTCTCGCTGGAGGGGTGGAGGGCTTAGGGGGATCCCTGTCAAGGGGAGCCGATTCATAAAGGCCCACAATTGTGAAAAGCACCTCCCTCGGACCCTGGTTTTCAAAAAGAAGACTGTCGCCATTCCCTGATCCCCACGAACAAAGTCAGTTCCACTGAGAGTCTGTTCAGCAGAAACCTGCCAGCCGAAAACCTGAACCCTAAACCCGAAAAACACGCAATCATTCGGAACCTAAACCCTATAAACCCTAAACAAACACGCAAGAATAAACTCTGCGGTACGCGAACAAAGCCATGGCTTCAAGTGGGCCTCTCCGCCCTGGCGACGGCTACCTGCGCGACCAACATCGGCAACTGGGCAACTCAAGGATGTGACGAGTTCATGCATTTGAAAAACCTTATAAGCTGACATTGGGCTGCGTACAAGTACATCACATATGTACATATACATGTATATATATACACTGACTATATACGTATATACATATAAGTAAGCATAAGACATGGGTAAATTTGAATACGTCGTCTCCCAAGCGATGCACACTCTGGCCACGGCCGCCTGCGCAACCAGCATGGGCTGGCCGAAAATTCCGCCGAGGTGCCTGGCACAAGGCCCGAGGAAGAGAAGGTCCGAGCTTGAAAGGTTCTCTTAGGTTGGGGGGGGTTCCAAATGACTTAGGTCCGAGCTTGAAAGGTCCTGCGAGGTTAGAGGTTCTAAACGACAATGAACACACCAGTTAGAGACCCGAAAAGGGACCGCCACTAGATCCGTTCCCATCCCCGTACACGCAGTGGCTGGGCTTCGACTCTGCCAGGACTCTACCAGTAGGATTCTCTACATTGTTCTGAGCTACAGCGGAGGCATTTGTGCGAGGGTTCATCAGTTTGGCATCTACACGCAAGACTCGTGGAACTCTCGTGGAAGATCAGTCCACCAAGCGCAAGGCTGCAAGTGGCAACTCCGAGTCCCATTTCCCTGCGCACCAGGCAAGCAGCCGGTGGTTGCACTCCTCCAGCAGCTTCAAAAGCCTTCTCAAACATGGAGGAACAAAAGGCAAATTGATGAGGCTTGGAGAAGGATCGAGACTTGCTGAACCGCGCCCGGGCGCGCAGAATCCGACTTTGAGTCTGTTCACGATGCACCGGCCGAGCGACAGGCGTCGCCGCCTCTGCCACGATCCAGCAGCTTGGGATCTGGCCCGGGGAAGAGCAACAGCAGCAATGGTTCAGCCTGTCATAGCAGATGTGTGCGGTGGAAAAGGTTGTAGCCTCAAGCACAACGGGCCGAAAAAGCCATGACTCCCAGTCTTGAGCTGTACTAACCCTTGAGGAAACTTCAACGACCGCAATGCGCCCGTAAACAAAGAAAGCCCCCACCACTGCCAAGCACGTTCAATCAAACAGAGGTTCTCAGTGGGTCTGTCGCAAGCTGGCTTTGTCAAGAACCCGGTTGGAAGCAGTGCAAGTTGTCCAAGTCTGGCCAGCCAGGCGAAAGTCATGCCCAGCGTCAGCCTTGGACGTGCTTGCTATTCCGCCGCTAAAGCCATAATCGTATAAGTCTAGAAGCCCAAGACTTTGAAATCCTTAGGCCGCATAAGCCTTAAGTCCCCAAACCTTTAAATCGCATAAACAACAATAACAACATAAACACAAGCCCGCCAATCCCTGAAAACCCTAATACACACTTCAACCCAGAATCGAGTTCCATCAATACCAAACCCAAAACCTGGTCAAGGGGCTGAACGCCGAAGACACCCAGCTGCGACCCGACGCTCAGGGCCAATGCTGGTGCCAGAACATCCTGGGGTTTGGGGTTCTAGGGTGTGGGTTGAGGGTTTTGGGGTCTCTTTTCCGGTCTTCTGGGGTCAAGTTTTGGGTGTTACATGTTTTAAAAGAAGGCCCCCCCCCCCCCCCCCCCCCCCCCCCCCCCCCCCCCCCCGAGGTTTGGTGAAGAAGGGCAGCTGTCAAATAGGCTGTGCTGCTATGCTACAATGCCTACAACTGCCACAACAGTGCTTTGCCCCAACCCTGCATCATGCTGCAAAGCATGAGCAACATGAACAACCGAAAATACCGTGACGGCTGCAACTCCTGGTCAAGACCTGAAAACAGACATAAGAAGATCATCGACACATCCCGATTTTTCGGCACTGTGGGATCCAATGTGCCCCGGTCACGTGCAAAAGCCAGCATCCTGCTGCCAAGAGTCCCAGAGCGGTTCCAAAGGCATCAAGTCCTACTCTCAGGAAGGAGTCACAGAGAAACAGATTTGTTTTTTGAGGCTCTGCATACCTCGAACCCATGCAGACTCTGTGCAGACACCCCATCCAACCAAACGCGACCCAGCCAAATGAATCGAACAAATTGACTCCGACCAACTGCTACGGTGGGGGAGCAACAGCAGGCTACGAGCTGTGCCCAGCCAGAAGCTGAAGAGCACTCCCCCCTCAGCCCAAGCTTCGGCCAAAGATGCCTTCAAAGTGAGAATCGCACTCCGCGCACCCTGAAAGCACCTGCAAAGCATCGCCGCTCAGCACACGGCTGGGAAGGCCGGCCTTCGAAAAATAAAAAACAGTCAGGGGGCTCATCTTGGGCTGAAAGCGGTGCTCACCCTCCCTGTGCCGACTGCAGGCAGACATGTCTTTAGCTTTCCGTTTCCATCTGATCTGATGACTGTACCATGCACATTCAGTTCCAAGATGAGCTTGCCGACCACTCCTGTGCAGCAAACTGCGCAGTACATGCAAACATCGTGCCAGTTGGGCTCTTGTAGGCCCAGATATCCCTGCAAGGGTATAGGGGTCTGCTAAACCACCATGGGGTGCCCAAGCCTCGGCCATAGCGCCCTCACGGGGCCTTGCAGATGAGACAAGGACATGGAGAGGCGAACATGATTCAACCGAATGAGCTTCCTGAGGTAGCGCGTGGCACGATGGTACTTTGAGGTGGTCAGGGGCTTCGGTCAAGGCCTGGTCCTATAGAATGTGCAAAGCACCCCTTTCTGGCTCCGCTGCCTGTTGCGCTACAATTCCTCACAATCTGCCCTGGCCTTCAGCTGTTTTTTTGATTGAAACGTTGGTCCAAGAGGCTGAGAGAGAGCACTGAGCTGTACTGAGCTGCGTGCCCTGACCAAGCCAGGTGCGACGCCGTGCTCCAGCAAAGCACCTGAGGCAAACTAGACATGGCTAGACACAGCTCGACTTACAGTGTACTCCTACTAGTATATTATAGGGTCGCAGCTGCAATTATCACTCATGCGCTCTGATCAAAGCCCTGAGCTTGAAATGGACTGCCAAATTATGTGTCATGAGTGCCCAGCCATGGCGATAATCAAATGCGTCGTCTCTGGACTGGCCCATGGGCCATCCTGCTTCCGCAACAGACTCCAGGACTATGCTCACGATTCGAAAGACAAGCCGAACAAGCAATTGAGGTGCCGCTTCAATTTCTTTGCGCTTTGGCAACAGCGTTCACCGTCCCCGATCACAGCAACTCTGGCAGGTCCTTCCGCTGCCACAAACGGCACATCGCAGCAGGAAGCATACCTAGAGCCATAGCTGAAGCTGGCGTAGACGGATTCAGCTTCTCTAGGGAGATCAGTTCAGCTGGTGAGTGAGGCCGCATTCGGCGCAGAGCTTGTCACTATGCACATCTTTCCACACGACACGGCACGGATGCACACACACACACACACCCAGGCACGACACTTGCTAAGGGCAAACGAGTTTAACACACAAAATGACCAATGCGTGCATCCGTGTTGAGGTGTCAAAAAAGCAATTCCTGCCCGTGGTAGCCATGGCATGCCTGGTCAGGATCGCCAGGCTTTCAGGAAGGTCGGGATACAACACAAACCTCCACGAGATTCCATGAGCCTTAACGCAGCGTGAGCAACAAGACATGTCTGCTCCCAGAAATTCCCAGAAGCTCACAGCGCAGTCAAGGTCCAAGCTCTGCAAGGGAGCTGAGCATCAACTCAGGGCCCACGCCCCTTTTTTCCATCGCGCGAAACACTCCCCTGCATTGATAAGAGACATGCATCACGTTACAATATACATGCATCGACGAACAATGCATCGACGAACAAGCGAAACGGCGAAACGAGACTTCCTGCTGGCCATGGCTTGAGATATTTGGGATGCTTTGACAGCGCCTTCCGCGATGAAGAAAGTGCCCCTTCAACGCAGGACATAGGTGGCACATGGTAGCACACAGCACTCTGGGGTTCGAGCTTATGAGTCTATGAAGGCTGCCTTAGGCACTCTGCGATCCATGAGCTGACTCGCTAGCAGGAGTCCAACTAATTAGAGGCGATTCGCAGACAAATCAATCGGGATGATCAGGGCAGCTACAGTAGCGCATCCGCCGCCCATCCAATGATGGAGATGGCTGAGACATGCTTTCCTATGTAGCTTTGGCCGCCCACACCGGTCTAAACAACCAATGCGGCTAAACGCCATCCTACTTCAATGTACATCTTATGCGCAATATGAGGGCGCCCCAAAAATATCGACCGTCAGCTCAGCATCTCGTTCTACGGGTCACGCTTCCGTCTCAGCGGTAGCCGGTAATGCACGCCTGTCTTCTGACGATGCGGAGCATTGATCATTCAGAACCATTGAAGGAACAGATTTCCTGATGCTTTGCTTGTAACTGCAGGTGGGATTTCAGCTACATCCCTCCAGCCTGCTGCGTCACGATAGGCGGGGCCTTTGCCACCTGGCTGATGGGACGGACCACACGGCCCCCAGCCGGAGCAGCCTTGGAAACAGCACGATCCCTTCTTACCGAATTATCCTTTCTGAGGGTTCTACTGGTACTTCATATACATATACATAAACATATACATCGATCTGTACAGATGTACATGTACATCTTTGTGCTTTGTTCCCCATGGAAGCTTCGGGACATGTGCTCGGATTCATGAGGCTGGCCGGGCTTCCTGCGAGAGATGCTGGAGCCGATGGCAGCAGCCCTGACGGCAACAGCCTGTCCCGACACAATTCCGTCCTTTCATGAATACAGGGCGGTGCTCAGCAGAGGGTAATTCGTCCCCCCATTACCTGAAGATGTGCGTATATATATATATATATATACGTATATTGCTGTTACATCTCTGCCAAGATTACATTCAAACAGCTCGGTGGGAGGGCCACCCTCGCGCGATGTGGTGATGATGAGCGTACCCAGCATTTGCGCATGCCACCTGACGGCACACTCGAGATCTCTTGCAACAATACTGCATAAACGCATGCACCGACCTATTCTTCCGCATGGCCTGTATGACGTCGTAACCGTAGCTGTTCCAACACATTCAGGATACCAAGCAGTTTTTCACAACGCGGTGAAAAAGCACACGCCGACCCTTTTGGCGCCACAACTCACCCACTGTTGTCACCCATCATGCCAGATCCCGTGCCTGCACGGGCGCGCCAGCAAAAGCCTGCTGCAAAAAAAAGTTTATGATGACGGTGACTACGGTTCTCATGCCGCTCATTCCCCGCAACTTCTCAATGTCTGCCCCACATCTCTCGGTGCGGAAGTACTCGGGCTGCGCTGCCTGTGACTGCGGTGCAGGGGCTGAAGGCAGCCGTGTCACCTGCAGGCCGTTTTGGAATTCTCGGCACTCGCACACGACTACATGCGGATATGAAACTGTGCTTAGTTGCTTAGCTGCAGTGAGGTGGAGCAGCTTCAAAAGAGAGCCCATGCCAAACTCGTGTCACAGGTCGGACACGGAGCGGAGGATCGAGTTGAGCAAGCTGATGAGACATCATCTGTAGTTCTTGACATGCTCAATGGTACTCTGGTTGACACCAAATAAGTCTTGTTCAGTATGCAAGTTCAGGGCTGCGGGTTCAGGATGTTTAACAGAAGCACCATGCACCATCAAATCCCACAAAACCTTCCTGCCAGAGCCTTCCCCGCCTGGTGCGGAACCAGCGGCACGTGGGTGTTCTTCTGCAGCACATGATGCAGACGCGCCCGTGCAAATACAAGTACATCGGTGAAGGGGAAGGGTCAGGCTCAACTCCTGACATCTGTAGGTGCTTGCTTTCCACCCATTAAGGCCTGGAGGCTCTGCAACGAGCGGCAGGGATGCGGGACCAGCACGGGCGGTGGCGCCTTCAATGAGCTTCAATGGGTACAGTATCTGTTGCAGCTTCAATATCTCACTCTGTTCCAAGCCTCTATCTCATCGACCGATGCGCGCGGAACCTCAGCACATCTCGAAGGCAGGGCAAGAGGCCAGAGGGTTCGGAGCAGCAGCCTCCAGAAAACTATGGCTGCCACCGAAACCACGATCTCCACGGGCTTTTCCGACATCCTGCAGAATGTCAGCAGAGAATTGTAGAGCAGAGAGCGATGAAGGTGCACGGCAAGTCCAACTCTTGTTTTTTTTTGGGGGGGGACTCATGGAGAGCCATGTTTTCGTTTCCAGCAAACGCTACTAATGCATACACATTCGTTTATACATGAATATAAGCAGGTAACAACGTAACCGTGAATATGTCAGTATATATATATATTATACATATATATATAATATGTGTATATATGTGTACATTTACCTATTTAGATGCACATCATTCAAGTACTCTATGTCCCACACAGCTGGCGGTCTCACCTGGAAGGAGGTGGCGCCGCCGCTGGCACTGAGGCCATCGTGGCCTTGGGCTCTGCACCATAACATCAAGGCACACATGCGTCTGTCACTCGAGTGCTCAGAACGGTTCATCACTCGACACACATGCATGACGTGTAAAAGCGCGTCTTGCGATGATATGGATGTTCACGCCCGTGAATGCTCCATGCCGGCAATAAGACCATAAAAGGTGGCTCACGGAGTGCTTCGCATGTAAAGCGAAGCCAGACTGACATAGAAAAGACCTTGAAGCCGGGGAGGTTTAACAACGCCAAACCTCATTGCCGAACACACCAAATTTCTGGTAGATGTGTTTAAGGTTTACTGCATCTTGAGAAAGGCAGCTGCTTCAATCAGCTTGTGTACTTCACAGAGGAAAGATGACCACATTCAAGCCGGTCACCAAGGGCTGCGTTGACCGAAAGTTGTTGCCTCAGCACTCTCTGATCAACATCACTACTCCATCCAAGTATCCAAAAGCCTGTGCTTGCAAGTGGAACAAGCTGCTTGGGAAGCTAAGCTATACATGGACACAAACTACTGGCAACACTAGAGCACGTCACCTGCGCTTCCACAACCATTGCAGCAGCAGACCTTGCCAACGTTACTATTATGCTTCCAGCATCTCTAAACCCTAAACCCTAAATCCTAGACCCTAAACCTACAGCATAAGACCAGGTGCAGTTGAAGTCTGGTCCAGGGAACATGTCGCCTCAGGGGCAGATGCTTCGGGTGCATGACTTCGAAGACCTCAGACTAGACTTCCTCTGAAGACTACGAACCCCAAACCCTAAACCCTAAACCCTAAACCCTAAACCCTAAACCCTAAACCCTAAACCCTAAACCCTAAACCCTAACCCTAAACCTGAGCATGTCATCGGAGTACGTGCCGGCGCTTCCACCCGTGAGTGTGCCGTGACATATGGCCTTCTTCTCCATCACCGTCCCCACCTGAGACTGGCCTCGGCGCTTTCCATAACGTCACACCCAGAAGCCTCAAGCCTCATTCTTGTGGCATCTTGTTGGATGGGCAGTTCTCTAAATTAGGGTCCTTTTTTGGGACCCAAAGTTCTTGGGTCCCCTTGTGAACCTAACTTAGAGAACCACACACAGGTTGCTTCGCAGCTTACATGTCTCGACTTCTGCAGAGCCATCAGCCTGTGCTTCAGGCGAGACGGCGGATCTTCCCGGAGTCTCCCGCGCTGAGGTCGGAGGTTGCCAGGAGTTCGGCCTTGTTTGGTTTAATAAAATGAGGGTTCGGCCTTCAGCAGCTTAGCACTCTGAGCAGTGCAGAGGTGAACCAGCGATTTTGAGTCTGCTTGCGACACCCAGGACAAGCCACTGCAAGACGCACTGCGACAGTACGGTACAACAAATGCTGTGCTGCGCCTTGAACAGGCATGGTTTGGAGGTGTCACATGTGCAGAGACACAGAGTTCACAAATGCTCTCTTTAAGGCAAGGCAAGCACTCTGAGATAGGTTTCGCACACAGGCGGGCATGCTGCTGCTTCGCTCTTGATGAACCCGGAGCTATCTGGCAGCAATGCAAAGCTGTCAATCGGGTGGGAGCATGAGTCGTAACCTTACAGAAAATAACTGCAGTATTCGGAATGCAAAGCAAATTCGACAGTAGCCATGCCTCGAATGACAAAACGAACGTGCGAGTGAACCAGATCCTAAGCCTATGTGGCCCTTATGTAAGGCCCCACTGTAAAGCCTGAACCGATCTGCCATCCACGCTCGAAACAGGCCAGCCCGTCTGCTTGGCTGCAGCGGCTGGGGGGAAGTGACGAGCACTCTCTGAGATGGCGATGTCGGCAGCGAGGACTGCGACACCTTGAAAGCCCCGAATCTCTCAGAGTCTCTGCCATGCAGGGGAGATTCGCGCAGGGCTGTCTTCCATGACTAGAATGACTAGAAGGGCCCAGGCCCTGGTGATCACATGCGATGACAACTCTGATGCCGCTCCAAATTCTGACTCAGCCCCGCGCGCTTCGGTGGCTGAGACCATGGAGCCTGCGAGGAAGCGGATTTCATGGTTTTCATGGAGTTCCACGTTCAAGTCGCCACCAACCGAACAAATCCGAAAGCACACCACATGATTGCGCGGCTTTCACGTGAAACGGGGTGGTTTTCTTCAGCCCTCCAGGCGCGGCCGCCTCGTGATCTCTGCACGAGCCTCCACACGGGTGCTTTGGGGGCTTGCACTTCTTTGGCTTTGTGGGGGGTGCGCGCTTGGCAGACAGGGTGGACATGATGTCGCTTCCCGGGTGCGTCCATTGTCACAAGGAGCACCCGCCGCAGTGTTACGGGGGGAGAAGATGGCTGAAGCGGCTTCATGTATACCATGGAGATGATAAGAGGAGGAAGGGCCCAAACCCGATTGACACAAGGCAGCTGCTGAACTCTCCCTTGCTGAGGCTTCAGATTGCTGGCCGCCTCTTCCAGTCGCCGCTGTGCCATGTCTCTCTCCTGGGGGTTCAGAATCTATAGGGACAGAAGATAAGCTCTGCGAGATGCGAGAGCCTTCAACCCGAAGCTACAGTAAGACTCGTAAGGCGCTGGATGTCATCATACGACATTGACAAACTCCGGTGAGATAACTCCCCCCTTCCCACACCCCTTCGATCCTCTCGGAGCTGAAAATTGTGTCGCTGCAGCTCCTGCACCAGGCCCAATGGTATGATTGATGGGCCGGATTACAAAAACTTCATGCGCCCAAGGCCCAAGAATTCCCATGTCATGTGGACCGCCAAGTGACACGACCAATATACCTGGCACACTCAGAGCGCGCCTCCAGTCGCGCATCCGCTTCCCGCAGCCTGAGGCAGATGATGCAGTAGCAGTAGCAGTAGCAGTAGCAGTACCAGTAGCAGTAGCAGTAGCAGTACCAGTAGTAGTAGCAGTAGTAGTAGTAGCAGTAGTAGCAGTAGTAGTAGTAGTAGTAGTAGTAGTAGTAGTAGTAGTAGTAGTAGTAGTAGTAGTAGTAGTAGTAGTAGTAGTAGTAGTAGTAGTAGTAGTAGTAGTATTGTAGTAGTAGTAAAAGTAGTAGTAGTAGTAGTAGTAGTGCTAGTAGTAGTTAGTAGTAGTAGTAGTAGTAGTCATAGTAGTAGTAGTAGTAGTAGTAGCAGAAGTAGCAGAAGTAGAAGTAGTGCGGCAGCAGCAGCAGCGGCTAGTAGTAGTCGTAGTAGTAGTAGTAGTAGTAGTAGTAGTAGTAGTAGTAGTAGTAGTAGTAGTAGTAGTAGTAGTAGTTAGTAGTAGTAGTAGTAGTCAGTAGTTAGTAGTAGTTCGTAGTAGTTAGTAATAGTTAGTAGTAGTTAGTAGTGGTTAGTACTAGTTAGTAGTAGTTAGAAGTAGTTAGTAATAGTTAGTAGTAGTTAGTAGTAGTTAGTAGTAGTTAATAGTAGCTAGTAGTAGTTAGTAGTGGTTAGTAATAGTTAGCAGTAGTTAGTAGTAGTTAGTCGTAGTTAGTCGTAGTTAGTCGTAGTTAGTCGTAGTTAGTAGTAGTTAGCGTAGTTAGTAGTAGTTAGTAGTAGTTAGTAGTAGTTAGTAGTAGTTAGTAGTAGTTAGTAGTAGTTAGTAGTAGTTAGTAGTAGTTAGTAGAAGTTAGTAGTAGTTAGTAGTAGTTAGTAGTAGTTAGTAGTAGTTAGTAGTAGTTAGTAGTAGTTAGTAGTAGTTAGTAGTAGTTAGTAGTAGTTAGTAGTAGTTAGTAGTAGTTAGTAGTAGTTAGTAGTAGTTAGTAGTAGTTAGTAGTAGTTAGAAGTAGTTAGTAGTAGTTAGTAGTAGTTAGTAGTAGTTAGTAGTAGTTAGTAGTAGTTAGTAGTAGTTAGTAGTAGTTAGTAGTAGTTAGTAGTAGTTAGTAGTAGTTAGTAGTAGTTAGTAGTAGTTAGTAGTAGTTAGTAGTAGTTAGTAGTAGTTAGTAGTAGGTAGTAGTAGGTAGTAGTAGGTAGTAGTAGGTAGTAGTAGCTAGTAGTGTTAGTAGTAGTAGTAGTAGTAGTAGTAGTAGTAGTAGTAGTAGTAGTAGTAGTAGTAGTAGTAGTAGTAGTAGTAGTAGTAGTAGTAGTAGAGGAGTAGCAACAGCAGCAATGACAATAGAAATGATAGGGAAGAACAGTGGAAGTATATATTCGTAGTGGTGCAGAAAATATATTCGTCCAAACAATCAACAGAATAACATCTAGTAGTTGTAATTCTTGACAAGGTAGCTATAGTAGTGGTAGTACTCGACGGTGTGTCCTTTGCATGAGAAGTGGAGGGCACTGCAAAGGGCGCTTGTTTGGAGCGGCTGAACATGCAAATCTGGATTGGGTGTGGCTTGCCTGATGCAAAGCAGACGCAAAGCAGACACAAACACACACCGCCCGCATGCCCACACACAACAAGGAACAACCAGCTCCGTGCCTGGAGATCAGCTCCTCCCGATCCAGCGACGTCACCTGGGCATCGGAGGAAACCTTGAGGATCCTTGCGGTATCGGGAGGGCACCGTGGCTTCAACTCATCTCCATGATGTAGCTACTACATCAGCACGCAAGTAGATCCAAGGAGACACAAGGTATGCATGTCCCGGCAACGCTGCGAAAATGATGCTTGTTGCAGAGAGCAAGGCATCCGCCAGGAGTTCAGGCTGAACCTGCGCTGCAGGGGACGTCAGCTACGCTACTGGGGTTGAAAGACGTGTGTGTCATAGCGCATCCCATCCACATCGCAGCCTGGTAGGGGAATCCATTGCTCGCAATCGGTTTCACCTCAGCTGGTTGGTGGCTGGCGAAAGGGCAAAGTTTAAGGACGGAGTCGCCTTTTTTCAACCTCGCGGACCCCAGTCAGGACCCTGCTGCGCTGCTCAACACCTCCTAACCTTCCTCTCCATCAGCCGCTCCTCGGTCCCACTCTGCTTGGGAGGTTTTGAGTAGTTGCGAACAGCTCCCACTGCAGGTGCCAGAAGTCTCCCGCATCTCATCCTCTTTCTGAAGGCTATTCCAGTGGAATCTTTGTCGGCTCCTCATACCGCCAGTGGTAATTGAAGCTGACGCTAATGCCTGAGAAGCACAGCCACAGATGCATAACATGGATACTGACATGTTACTGAGTCTCATGAAATGCAACCGTCACTCGAGCGTGGCTTACGGTCACTGAACGTACTGAATGTACCGATGCAAAGTGCAAAACTCCGATCAAAGGCCGCATGACAGAGCATGACAGAGCCAAGTTGCGTTCTCCGTCCCCACAATTGGGCGGAACTTTGTGTCGCTGCCAGCTTTCAAAGAGCACCACGAAGCCAGCAATCGCTGGAAACTCGACGACGCGGCGTGATTGCTTTGCCACTGTTCGGTCCAAACGTGGATCTTCAAATAAAAGACCTGAGCAGCCCCTCGGGGTTTGGACATAGTAGGTGCCGCTGATGGTGGACTTCTTATGCTGGTGGAACATGTGCTCTGTGCCGTCGCCCATGACGTTGGCCCAGCAATCTGTCATGAAGAGTTCCGGTCCATCCTGGAGCAGAGCATGCTGAGTGAACTCTTGAATATGAGGCCTGAGCCACTCCTCGAGAGTCTGAATGGGTGGAACCCAGCCTTGAAGTGCAGGGAGACTGAAATACGACGTGTAGCCGCCCGCATAATGTGTCTTCGAATATTCGATACCTTTTTCATCCCTGGCCATGATCCGTCGGAAATTCAGTACTATCTCGTCATTCAATGCACGTACCTCCTCGTTGCTTGGACGAATCTTCCGCCTGTAGATGGGCGAGGGAAAAATCTCAACTCGACCCTCCCGCGCGTCGAGGTGCATCTCAGGTTCATAGGCTTCGCGCAGCTCGCCGTTTGGCAGGCTGCCGCCAGGTGCGGCCACCGTGGGCAGCTCGTCAGGCTGCAAGGCCCGCCTGGAAGCGAGGCTTCCTCGGCGAGGGGTTCGCGGGAGAGAAAAGTCACAGAAACTGCGCCAAGAGACCAGGGCCAGCAACCCGATGCAAGGCACCAGCCTAGCCATTGCAGGCCATGGACATATAAGTGTCCTAACTTTCGACTATCGACTATACTGTACTAGCAATCCCATGCAAGACGATCATCGCAACAGAACTGCTAGTGGCGATGCTACTTTCCTGTCCATGCTCGATTCTCTGGGCCAGTTAGCCCACTGACTCGTTGGAGAACTGCTGCTGTGAGTGTCGTGAAACCATCTTTCGTCCGCAATGGCTTTCGCCCCTCAACGGTTACATCCCCACAAGCACCTCCCCACGACACATGAAGAATCCGCTTCGGAGGATCGAGACTCGAGATGTGCTTCTGAAGAGTTTGGATATCTCAGTGCCCCAGCGACGGCCGCCGGCTGCGGGGAGGAGGCAGGGCTGCCTCGACAACATGGGGCGCGGGGGAGATTTCTAACTGCGAGGCTTCTAAACCTGCCGAGAAGAGAGGCACACCGCACTGCATTCTAATTACCACGTCTGACCTGCTGTGTGCGATTGTGTGTGTGTGCTGGAGTTCAAGACAGTCCGGCCTTGGAGCAGTGTGGGCGAGGCCTCCGACCTGAAACACTAAATTCAGAATGCTTTGCGTCATCCGTTGGTCAGTGTCTTCAGGCCCTGTAGGAGAGTCTGCAGATGGGGTTATACATCATAGGATGCGTACAGTATCCCTTGAAGGCGAAACAGCGGACCAACCAGCATCTGAACCTCCAATAAGACCTCCAACAGAGACACGAAGGGAAAACTTCCTGCCTGGGCTTCGCAGCCTGCAGGCATAGCATCGCGAACGAGTGTGCCGTCTTCATAGGGAGCAGGGACTTGAAGGCTGAGTCAAAGCTACATCTGCACATTTCGATACATGTCGAATCATGTCGTCGCCTTTGAGTACACCTGCTCCATATGTAGTGCCCAGGCATCCTGGCGTGAGATTGCATGAAGAATCAGACTTCAAAATCCCGAAATACCCTGAAAATCCCAAAGCCCTAAGCAGCCTCTCTCTTGCTCTAAGTGCTGTGGCCGCCTCCAGGGTGTAGCAAGTGCGACCCAGGCGGGCGCCCACAGGAGCAATATGTGGCGGGGAGCCCGCACGGACCTCGCAGTTGTATCGAGACATCTGAGTGCGTAGTGTACTATGCTGTACCAAATGAACGATACATGTGAAAAGCAACACAACACGTGCAAGAGATGCGAAAACCATTACCCAACTTAACGAAAGCTTCGGCCCTGTGCTTTCCCGATGCATTTGTCAAAATGTTATGAACATGCAGGTTTCTGAGTACGTATATGTATGTATATATAGACATATGCATATAAGACATGTTGCAAATTTGTACTTGACGTTAAGCTTAGGGAATCCCCAAACACCCTAAACCCAACCTGAAATCCTAATACTAAACCCTAAACCTAAACCCTAAACCCGAACCCTAAACCCTAAACTCTCAATCCTACTTCACCTGCCTCCCAGCCCGGGGGCAGCTCCCGGACGTGCCGACCGATCGGGGCGAGACTGGAATCTCCGCGCCTTGCACACGTCATGGCAGGTCTGCTAGGTTTCCTATAGATGGAACTCAGGCTCCCCTGTTGGGTTTAGGGTTTTGGGTTTAGAGATGCTAACGGTCTAGGGTACCAACTATACGAGACAAAAGTTGCGGAGCCTTGCTTACGGCACAAGCTACGCATGACTCTCACAGCGACCGCGCTCAGATTCGGCTGCTGAAAGCAAAAACCGAGCCTGAAACGTCACCCTCGTTTTGAGGCAAGTTTCTTTCGGAACCTTATAATATGCTGCTTGGGCACGGCACGTGTCGAAAGCTCAGCGAATCACTCATGAAGATGATGAAGACTCCGTGGTCCTGGGAGCAATGCAGTCTTTGCATCACGTGCGGCAGAGGTTCGAAAACTTGTTGACGCAGCCTCAAGAGAAGCTTGTGCCTCGAGTTGTACTACAGAGGCAGCTCTGATTCTGGTCGCATTGCAAGACCCCATTTCGACCTCCCCCTAATTGCTGGACCTCCATCCATACATCAATGGCCATCACAGCCGAAATATCCTACCGAATGGAACCTATTGAGTGGGCAAGTATCTGACCGTCGCCCAGGTCAACTATTCTTGCGTGAGATACAGATGAGGATGGACAGCTACATACTGGAAGTTGCATTAAACAGCAACTATCCGACTTATGCATGTTATGAGATATGGAAGCTCGGAATACTTCACTAAAAACAGAACAAAATAAAATCAAAGATACAATCGTGTATATGCATATATGTAGAAACTAAACATTGTACATACAAATATATATATATATATATGTATGAATGTATGTATATATGTATATATATATATATGTATATGTGATTGAGAGCCCCGGCTCCTTTTTCTGCTTCCCTTTCAAGGACGGAAAGCTTTGCGATCCGTGGTCGAAGGACCAAGCACTTCCACTTCCGATCTAAACGCCGAACTTATAAGGATCTTACAACCCTAAACTCATGAATCCTATCACACCCTACATGAAAATACTCTAGGCGCCCACTCCCCCCTCCCCTCCCCCTACCCCAACAAATAGGACCCCCAAAGCCTAGTCAGATGCTAGATTGTGGCGCAGCACCGCGGCTTGGTGCTATGGCTCAGTTGTCGAAGCATCCTCTGTCCAGCCTTGCGACGATGCTAGTTGGCAACGAAATAGCTGCCCAAATGCTCTTAACACTGTAGAGAGAGCGCGAGAAAGAGAGAGAGAGAGAGAGAGAGAGAGAGAGAGAGAGAGAGAGAGAGAGACAGAGAGGGAAAGAGAGCGAAAGAGGAGAGTGCGAGAGAGAGAAGGTGGCACGGGGGGGGGGAAGGAGAGAGCTGTCCAAATGGTTTGGGGCTTACTCTGACTTTGGGTTGCCTTGTCACATCACGGCTTTTATGACGTCCAGGGTTTGGGTGCATGCAGGGTGAGCTTGGACGTGTTTTTGGCAGAGCAAGTGGCGCGAGCCTCCCTCTCACTTGTTGGCTGTGATGCCCAATGTCTCCTCCCGCTCGGCCCGTTGGAAGGCGGTCTCCCTGCCAGCCAATATGCTGCAACACAAGGAATTTACAAGGAAGCACTTTCGAGATCTTTCAAGCCCACTGGCCGAAGGATGGAAGATCCTGCAACACACCACCAACAGTGTCCGAATCTCTCTGCCCACAAACGACAAAGTCTGCAGCATCACTTCGGAAAACAACCAGCGTATGCTGAGTAGGATGCACTTTGATCACAATGACAATGATCACACTTCTAGACGGATTCTCAGGCCTTGCGACTACCCGCTCAAAGAAACAGAAGTGGCTTCCCCCAGCCACTCATGGCCGAGGTTTTCGCAAACAAGTTACAGTGTTAATACTGATTCCATAGATCTCTGAGCTGGTAGTCCTGGTACCGATGCCTCTGCACATCGTTGCGCCAGCGCCCTGGCCCCAGGCGCGGCACAAAGTGGCGGGGGCGGACTCCTTCGCGTCTGCAGGCTCTCCGCATAGTCAGGGGCATGGGAAGCAGAGTGGGGGGAGGGGCGGGGGTTGCAATGTGAAGGTGTTCCATATGTGTTCTTTTCAAGAGGAGCGACGTCAGGCATCCCTGAGCAATCCGAACTGTAAGGCTGGCGGCCATGCATCGACTTGATAATGACAATGTACATAAACCGCACGGACACAAGAGCCCCAACTAGGCCTTCGCCCTGAGGCGCATCGAGGTGGAGAGCCTTCTCCAGGCCTCTGGCAGTCTCTCGAGCCAACCCGAGACATTCTCCGTGGTTTCTGCCCCACTCCGCAATCTTTTGTCTACATGTGCACCTTTCGCGCTTACACATCTGGAATGCTCTGGTGCAGCACATGCGGGCCCCCAGAGCGCCTTGGAATGTGTATGTATATATATATATATGTATTATGTATGTATATATATGTATATATGGAACCCCCCTGTTGATCCACCCATTTCGTGAAGACTTTTGTCTTTCTGTCAGGTATCGGCATCAACAATACGCTCCTGCATCCAGGGCCACAGGATTTGAGGGTTCTCGGGTCCGGACCTTCAAAAAAACGTTGGCAAAACCAGCATTTTCCAGCCTGGCCTTCAAAAAACTCGGCCCTACCAACAACAACCAAAACCGCACGAGTTTCAAACAACATGCTTTCACCTTAAGAAAAAGTGGGAAAGACCAACATTTTCGAGCCACGACCTTCAGAAAAAGTGGGTTTTCCCGACATTTTCGAGCCTCGAACCTTCAGAAAAAGTTGGTTTTACCGACGACAAATAAAAACCACGATTTTGAAACTACCAGTCTATCCTTGCAACTTCTAGAAATATACTCAATCACATAATTCCTGTATACTATTTCGATTCTGAATTTCGCTTACTGAAACAAGCGGAGGCCACAGTTAAGCGTACATAAGTTCTACTACTTAGAAGGTCGGGAATTTGGAAGCCCCGCCCCAGCTTACAAATTTGCCAAATTCGCTAAAAATAACTGGAGGTCAGCGATTATCTGGAGTTATCCGCCGGCCCCCCTGTTGTGGTCCAGCGCCGGGGAAGCCGTTGGCATGGTAGGTAGCCCGAAACGACGGGATGGTTTTTGCAGAGTAGGTAGTTGAGTTTGGAACCTCATATATTCAAAATGTATTCGATGTCTGAAAAACATGAGCACATTCTGCTTTTGCAGCCAGAGGTCATGTGTTATGCAGAGTCAGTTGCAAAAACTCCTCGAAGCGCAGGTCGCTTGTGCCACATGTGTCTCGTAGCATACTGCTCGGTACATGGTTAACGTGTTAACAGCTTCTTGGTGATATGAGCTCCGGCTCTCTTCAAGCATGTCGAACTCTATCCTGCCCATATACTCAGCCTGCCACCACAAGTAAAAAACTTTACACCGCCTGGCCTTCGAAGCATGCCTGGAGGCTGACATCTTCCTGGTAGGAGGCTGTGAGCAAATGAAGGGGGGCCATGCATCGCCCATAGAGGGCACCAAGAACGCCAGGAGGAACAAAGCAGAAACAAAGTGCTCAAGGGATCCTCATATCCATCGAACTTGATCACCCACAGACACCTGGACAGGTTGCACGATCATCGAGACGCAATTGAAATCAAACAAGCGTTCCTGCACACCTGTTGGGGCAGAGGTTTCTTATCCAGCGCTGTCACTGTACTTAAGGGCACACTCCGTGCGCAACCGCGCAGCACCGCCTGGTGTCATCATCCACCGGGGAGCAATCCACCTTGATCGCCACCAGGTCTTCCAGGAGCCTTCCAGCTTTTGGGGGATGGGGGGGGGTTCAGGGTTTAGGGTTTAGGGGGGGGTGGGGGGTACCTGATGGTTTCGGTGACTCAGCCCCGACTCTTCAGAATTGTGCGGCTCGAAGCCTGTCTGCTTCTGGATGGTAGCTCAGCAGCGCCTTCATGGCCTCCTCATCATCCTGCGGGTTTAGGGTTTAGGGTTTAGGGTTCCCACATCCGATGCCATGCCACAAGAAAACATGGGCCTGGAAGCGGAGATGCATGCCAGGCTCCTTCGCACATGTTCAACTCAAACCCTAAACCCTAGATCCGTCGTTCTCTTTCTTGGGTTCTAGAGAGGCCCCAGCAACCCTACCAGTAGTATGGTGGAAACCCCTGTCGAGGAGTTCAAAGGGTTCCCTCCAAGGGTTCTTTGTTCGAGTTTGCTGCAAGCTTGATGTGGTCCTGCTCCAGCAGAACCTCCACCAGCGAGTTCTTGAGGGTCATGAAAGATGCATACCTCACTGCTTGTTCGAAGGGCGATGTGCTCAGTGTCAGCTGCATGTGTACCACAGTTTAGAGGCTTGTGGAAAATAGAAACTTGTTTATATATATATATATATATATATGTGTGTGTGTACACACACACACACCCAAGACGTACACAACAAATAGTTAGGGCAGGGACTTGCGTAGGGGACCCTCGCGAGACTCCGGAAATGACGACAGACTCAAACATGCGTGGCGTTATGGCGGCCTTCATGGCGACTGCCATCCATGAGACAGCAAAACGCTTGTAGAACCAGTCAAGCAACAGAGCCCTCGGCATGGCGTTTGCACAGCTAACTACCGCTTCCATGGCCGACAGGCGTCCGCAACAATCAGACCAGGGGAACCCTCCCTATAACAACCGTTTCCTTGCACGGCGCAGATGAAGGAAACTGCCTGAGCTATCACAACCGTAGTGGCTTTTAGCGGCTGCTTGACATTGCGAGCCTTGCATAGCTTCAGCCTCTGTTCATCGTCAGCAGCATCAATGCGTTACGAGCATCACAGGACCCTCGGGAGGCTGTTGGGATGCTTTGGGAAGGCCTTGGAAAGCCTTTGAGGCCTCCAAGCAGTGGATCGCACGCCCCGACGGCGCACGCAAGCTTTAAGATTCAAGCTATGGGCTATAGCAAAAGACATATACATGTATATACGATATATATATATATATATATATGCTCTCTCTATACATATATATGTATGCTTATATATGTATATATGTATGCTATATATATATATATATGCTGCGTGACAGTATGTGTATATATATATATGCATATCATATGAGCAAATCCTGAAAAAATCTGATTCCACCTCCGGCGCCCTTTGAGCTGCTGGCTTTCGCCCTGCAACGATGATGGCCTCGCTCTGAGGCCTCTCCTGCAATGCCTGCGAGCAACAAAGGGTCATAAATCAAGGGCGGAGACGGGAATTCTGAAGCCAGGTTCGATGGTGATGCATCTAAGCCTTCAAGGCAAAGGCCACACGAGAGCGCTGATGATGGGGCACTGTCTCTAAGCACGGAGCTCACAACCTCCCGTAAATCACCCGAAAAAACCCATGACCTGAGCCCTTCAGTTCAGCCGTCCATTCCAAGCACCCCGCGGCCAATGCCGAAGCAGGCGACATGAGCGCGGTCATCTGCGCAAGTGCATGCTCGATTCTGCTCCATGGTGGCTTGGATGACAAGCTGGGCTTGCTGGACAAGTGCAACGTCCACAGTCGCCACTCAGCCCGTGGCGACATCTGGAATGTCAGCAACATTGTCCCGGTTGAGATCGAACAGGACCTTGCAAGCACAACATAAAACATGAACTTTTGATTACAACTGAAAAAGCTAGAGCAGTTGCGGGACATGAATGCAGATACTCGAACATCCATCATGCCGGGCGCTGCGCGTACTCCCCGGGACTGGCGCCGATCAAGGACCTCTGCAGGAAAGCTTGTCCTGCTGTGGTGATGGAACCTCCGATTGCCGAATTATTGGGATCACATTATGAATATCATTGGCCCATGATATCCTCTAGGAATAATTGGTATATTGGCCCATGATATCCTCTAGGAATAATTGGTATAGGCCCTTGGCTTGGGGGTTTAAACGGTGCAGAGACCTTGCCTCCTGACCACTGTGGCAATCTGTGGCACAAGGAATGCACTCCACTCCATGGTCCCTGGGGTGCTGACTGCGGCACTATCGCCGAACCTTCCCGAGGTGACGTGGGTTCGCGTGTGTTTCAAGCCATGGTCATGAGGTCAATGTGAGAGTTCCCTGCAGTGCCCTCCCACTGGTCTCCCGAAGCTGGACAGATGAATGGCCTTCATCATGGCCATTGGCATGTTCTTCTGGGGACACCACCTCATCCTGCCATCGAAAGAAGAGCAAGCAGCAGCCCGTCGACTTTGGTGAAAGGGTCTTTCGTCTAGAATGCCCCCCCTCCCTCAGAATCCTCATGAGGAAGTTACACAAAGAAGATGGACAACCGTGTGATTCTTGAGATGAGCTCGCCTGCGAGTCCGCCTCCGACTCCGACACCGCCTCCGGCAGCGCCTCCGTCGGGGTGTCCTCGAGCACCTGGGAATCTGGCCAATTTTAGGGGGTGGTTCTTTTATTTTTGATTTAAGATATATTGTCCACATAGCGCCCCTACTTGAAGCTTAGGGTTCATACTGTGCCTGACACCATACACCAAAACAATGCAGGAAAAGGGGGTGCATTTAGCTTCCGGAAACCTGCAAACTGTGGCTCCTTCAGCTGTCTCTATGAGGTCACGTTCCTTCACAAGACAGGTGTGACTTGGGATATTCTGTATTAGCAGTCCTTAATAGGGACGACAAGAGGGAGTACTATAATCCCCATTGAGGACTGTTAGTTTAAGGGGAAACATCCCAAGATGTGACTCGCAAGCCCAAGCATGGATGCAAAGTGCATGAAGCTGCCCCCAGACTTGGCCTGATGCGCTAGTTCATGAAAACCGATCGCGCCTGGTGTGCGTACGGCCAGCCAGGTGGCATCTCGTAGACCTGCAAAGAGGTCCAGGCCGAATATGCTTCCTATGCGCCCAGATCAGTACATAACGTACGTGTGGACATCCGA
Organism: Symbiodinium natans; assembly: GCA_905221605.1. Classification (NCBI taxonomy): domain Eukaryota; class Dinophyceae; order Suessiales; family Symbiodiniaceae; genus Symbiodinium; species Symbiodinium natans. The sequence goes on from CAJNDS010002365.1 coordinate 152,248, forward strand.
CCCAAAGGTGCGATTCCTCAAAAAATGAACCCCATCACTGACAATCATGGACTAGAATGTCGAATCATAGTATGTTAGGGTGGCACGTAGTGGCACTGTAGTCCCTGAAAACCTTATAAGCCCCAAAACCCTAAACTTTGTGGCCCTAAACCCAGAGATGTCCATGAGGCTCCGCACCTCGGGCCGGTTCACGAAGCGCATGACAAGCCCAAGGTCGGCCTCACTGAGCCATACCTGAAGAGAGCAGAAGCCACAAGAGGAGCCGAACCCCCCCTTACCCCCCCACCCCCTTACTGGGCCCTAGTGTTCAACATCGTATGCGCGCTGTCTATGACGTAGTTGCGTCGCAAGCATAGCCTTCTCTCAGATCTGTCGATGTCTCGATCTTGGCCTCTACCCATCTACAACATTCAGGTCTCCGAAGATGCCTCGATGGCCGTGGCTGCATTGCAAAGCACCGTTGGCAGCGCTGTCTCCTCTGCAGCCAGAAAGGCCTCGCGAGAGGCTTTAAAAGTTAGAGGATCCGACCAAAAGCATTCCACTCGGCAGACTCCCCATACGGCGCGTTCACAAAGGGCGGCCTGCGAGCGCGCACTGGATCCGGCGCCAACGTAAAGGCACGTGACGCGGTTGCCAGGGCCTGTCATCTGAGGAGAGATGAAGAGAGTCCGAGACTTGACATGACATGCCTTGGAAGTGCTGCACCCCCCCCCCCCCCCCCCCCGCGCATGCACAGGTCCAATTGCAAAGCAAGTACGGCCATTCGAGCCTAAGGCAGCGTAGGCAGATCTCAGCCAAGGGTTTGAGCTGTCAAAAGCACTTCCTGCACAAGGAGGGGATGTCATCACTTGACTGTATCTGCATCCACTTGTTTCATCTTGCTTCATGGTGCGAATGATCTGCGCACATCCTGCGCAACAACAAACCAACACTCCAAACGCGTTGACCATCGATGAACACATGAGATAGAAAAAAGAAGGGGAAGTTGGAAAATGCCCACCTCACCCACCGTCTTCCACCAAAACCTTTCCCTAAACCCTACTTCCTTAACCCTAGACCCTAAACCCTAAACCTCTAAACCCTAAACCCCCATAGGTTTAGGGGTTATAAACCCTAAACCCTGAACCCCAAACCCTATGAACCCATTAACCCCCACATTTCAAGAGGGCGTACGCATCCGGAGCTGGCCGAAGGGAAGCCGCGGGTCGCTGAGTACGAAAAGGACCATGGCCTTAGAGCATATGAGAATATGATGTACACATGTATATAATATAATGTATATAACATACTGTATATAGTATAATGTATATATTGCTTATAATGTTGTAATGTGTGTATATAATGTATATAATGTATATAGTGTTATAATGTAGATAATGTATATGATGTATAATGTATATGATGTATAATGTATATGTATATGATGTATATATGTATATGATGTATATAACATAATTGTAACAACAACTTTACGGTACTTAATGGTAAGCGTAATTGTTGTAATGCATACATTTTGTAATATAGTGATAATGCTAGTTCCACTTTGATTTTTCGTAGACAGAATTTTATAGTAGAATGCTCATAGAAGCATATAATCACTGTACAATCATATTAAACAAACTCATGCTATCAAACAGACAGCGCGTTGTGAATGTTCCAAGTGCCGCAAGTGGCGAGGCAGGGCTTGCCAAAGTCAGGTTTAGGGTTTAGGGTTTAGGGTTTAGGGCTTTTTTGCGTCATGCAGACCACTTTCCAGCATGATGCAACCAGTCGTTAAACTTCATGCACATCTGAATCTCCGGCTCAGCAAAGCATTTTGCTCTGCCGAAAAAGCTCGGAGCTCTATGGACGCGCATAGCTGGTCCCTTGCTTTGGGGCCGATGGTCCGAGGGAATCTCAGCCGAATCCTTTGCCTTTGGTGGACTTGCGTTTGCCTGTCACTGCTGAAGGGAGGCGGGTCTCCTGGACTACTTAAGGACTCAGGGATGTGGGCTTCAGGGAGGCAGAGGCAGTGTACATTTTGTTGCCCTGGGTTTGCGAAGTATTTACAACATCATTCAAGCCCCATAGTAACATAAGAGTCAGCATTTAAAGCAGGTTCCCCAAGCCCATATAGCACTCCCAATAAGCAGACGAGGTTTCCAAGCCCTCTATTTGCCCTCATGCTCCTGTTTGGCACGCTCGCGTCTCTGCACGATCTTCGTATCGGCTTTGTCCTTTGATGCTCAACTGTTGTGGAAGGATCTAAGGCTCGGAGACTCTAAGGATGCTTTTGGAGTCTAGCTGTCAACTTCCAGAAGACCGGTGAAGGCTTTGAATTTGCGCACCTTGCACAGGAGCGCCGACAGCTTCATCGCGATCATGGGGGTTAACAGGGGGGAGGGCTCTTACTTCCACGCCCCTCGACCCAAGAAATGAACGTCCCGTCCGTCAGTTGCACCGCACATCATCAGAGGAGGCTCCAATAGTGCGAAGACATCCTGCAATATCCGCTTTTTGCCGAGCCTGCAGCCACTGCAGGTTGAAACCGTCCAAGTCTTGCGTGGTGACTGCTTCTAATGCCCAAAAAATCACTGCTGAGCTGCTAATCTCCCCTGTTTGCAGCACAGCGGCACATAAGCACAGCAACGACACGCGTCTTGCGCAACTCCCGTTACCCAGACACACAGTACTCTCAAATACGACAGTAAACGACAAGCATCTCAAAGCCTGTGCATGAAGTTCTTATATGATTTCAATAAGAGTTCGCTTCCTGCCGAGAAGCGTCTAAAACAAGCAGTTCCCCCAACCCTACCCTTCCCCATGCGAAATTGTGACGACCCCCCCTGTGGGACCCCCCCCATCGCTTGGAGGAGCTGCAAACCGCGATACCGTACCACACACCACAACCGCCCCAAAAAAGAACAAAAACCCTCCCACCCACCCCCCCCCCCCCCCCCCCACCCCCCACCCTCCAACACCCTCGACCCGCTTTGCCCTCCCTTCGACCCCGGACCTGGACCCTTCCTCCCCGTTTCTTGCAGAAACCCTCTTTCCTCCTTTCCTGTCCTGGGGCCGGCCCGGCTGCCGAGGCGGCGCGCGCAAGCGTTTACAATTATTGTGCTTCGACACTAATATTAAATTAACAACTTGCCTGTATGCTGCGGCCACACGCTGGCGCTCGTCACCTGCCAGATGGATGGCTTCCTCGAAACACCGCATAAAGTTGTGGGGAGACAGCACTTCGTAGCATTCAACGAGTAGTGCAGGGCTCAAACACTTACCTGTCGGGATTTGCGAAGCAGAGTCCTCATCATCTTCGGGACTGGTTTCGAAGTTGTCCAGAGCGCCCTGCGGCGGTGGGAGTAATGTTGCAACGAGCCATCTGGAGAAGACATTGCAAACCTTCACTTTCGGACGTGGCCTGAACCGCCTTTTTCAGCACCCAGAAGGCACGCCGCCGGTGGGTTGCTGACACACCTTAAGATGCATCTTTCGAGGTGAAAAATCACCAATGATCTTGATGTGCTTGACAGGTCGCCCGCAAGTGCTATGCCCGCGCTCTCTCTCTCTCTCTCTCTCTAAATACAAACACAGATAAGTAAATATTGACAAATACATACATACATATATATATATATATATTGTAGTGCATTTTATACCGTGAAACATGAGACACTTTGCTGCTTTCTGCAAGCTGCCATCCAAACCAGCGCGCAGAATCTCTTCCCGTGATCGCAGATCCCACTCCTGGCACATCTATAAAATTTCTGTAGATACATATACATACACACACACACATATACATATACATATATATGTATTCATGTATGGCTGGCTACGATGACCATGAATGTGCTGGCTGTTTATAAGCCCAGATCTTAAGCCAATCGCTGTCAGACATATTTCTTATCCCCAAAACCCAAAACCCACAACCCTGATTCTCAGATTTTCAACTCAAGGCCGGCGCCACCGCACCCAGCGCTTCGGTCTTGGATCCGCCGCCAAGGATGCCTTGGAGAATGACCGGAACTTGGGCTTCAGGGTTTAGGGTTTAGGGTTTCGGGTTTAGGGATACTTGTCGAAAACCCTTAAATACAAGGGTCTCAGGGGGAGGCTTGTAGTACACAGGGTGTATGCCAAGTATACCTCTCAAGCATCAGCAGACGTACGTATGTGTAACGCGGGTTCTATCATTCTTGGTACTCAGACGAGGGCATCGTGGGCGTAAATGCATGCTTCAATGACAACACTGCCCTGTCATCTTCTTCCCCACTGCTGTTCACTTGTCAAAATACCGATTGTCAAGCACCGTGAACCATCATCAGAATTCCTCAAAAATGAATTCCTGATCTTTGATTTGGTGTTCAACTACACTTGGTATTGGGATGTTTCTGGCACCGTTTGGGCGCTTTTTGTAATGGTCCATGGTGCGTGCTGCCACCCAGAGGTTTTGGTCCAGGGCGTCGCGAAGCGAAGAGCTCCTGGTACCATGGTCACGCGCTTCCGGGGTTTCACACTTTGGCGGCTTGAAGCTTCAGGAGGGGTTATTGCAATGTAGCCACGTTTTCTACATATCATGTAACTAGTCATGGAAATAACCATGGTACCTAGAGCGCCCTTCGAAGCGGTGAGCTATAGTACATACTACAGTGGCCTTATTAGTTAAACTTAGTCAAGTCCTTGGGAAACCCAAGCATGGTAAATAGTATGTGCGACCCCAGTCCTCCTCACCTTTGCCGAAGCCACCCAGCCGCCATCCTCTCCAGGTCGAAGTTCCAAGAGCTCTCCTGGGAACGACTTCAGCTGCTTAGAACACTCGCAGTGCAAGAGTACTCGAAGCGACGTATTTACAAACAGGGGTGCAGAGCCCTTCTTAACCTCCCACCTCCCCAAACTGTGCACATCCTCGCGCGCACACCACTGGGGACTAATGTCCGCAGCTCTCAGTTTTTGTACCCGAATGGGGCATTGAAGCCAGACAGATCCCCCGGGCCGGCATTCTGGGATTAGACTTTTCGAGGCTCACTCACACGCCCAAACCCAAATTTATAAAGTTCTAGGAAGCCAGGAACTGAATACTCCAAAACCACGCGGAAACAACGACCCGCCAACCAAAGCACTAAGTTCAGCGGGGGTTCGCAGCGCAGAGACTTGCCAAGACTGGGCCACGTCCTTCTTGATGCCTACCTTAAGGCTGCGAATGATGTTTGTAAAGGGTTTGGGGCTTATTATAGGGTTTAGGGGAACTTGGCATTGCCGCTGAACTTGCCCAAGCTGGGCGGCGTGGATTGTGACGTCGTCTCTCCTGCCAGCATGCGGGCGTGTCTTGGCGGAGGATTTTTGTTTGCAAAGGTGTGGCTCGGCCATGTTTCCTTTCAAAGATGTGGCCTTGGTTGTTGGTTCGGCTGCGAATAGTGTAAATTGCAGCATTTCTGCGCAGAGGCTGCAAACACTGTAAATCTTTGGAATGCCCACCGAGATTCAAAGGACTCCAGGCTGGGGTTGGGCACTCCAGGGACATGCTCGGGATACTCTGGGGTGGGATACGGGTGATGGGCGAGGAGCAGACCGGGCGAGGAAAACAGTTGGGATTAACATCTCACAACCTGTCACCGAGGGTGGGGCATAGTAAGAGAGCAACGGCAACGGTAGCAGCAACCATAGAGACAATAAGAATGATGCGGCGAGGAGGAGGATGAGGATATGATTCTGATGTGATGTAAAGATGATTACTGTAGAAGAACCATGAAGAGCCCCGCAAAATAGCAAAACAAGCATCCAAATACAACATATAGTACTTAAAGCATTCTCTCTGTCTCAGGTTAACTGTGCCTTCGACTCGAAGCCAGGCCCCAGTCCAGGAGCAGCGAGTCCGCGCAAGCATCCACGTCACGACTCAGGAAGTCACCTCTCCAGAGATCGACTTCTCTACGACTCTACGACTTTCTGGGAAGTCAGATCACAACTTCACGCGATCCCTTCATCTCTTGGCAGTTCTGAACCTTGAAGCTTAGGAGGCTGCCAGCACGCAAGTCTCTTGCGGCTGTGACGACAGCAATGGCGCGGCCACCCGGGCCTGCAAGAAATTGAGCCAAGGGCTGTGTTTTCCTGTTGCCGGGTTCGACTGTTGATGCCGCTAAGCCTGCTGATTCTCATTAATATCGCAATGCGCTTGCTCTAAAGCCCGCAGACGGATGTTTAGGTCCAAGATCAGGAACAGAACTGCAAACACATTTGTCGTAGCGCCAGCGGCGTCCGTCCTCTTTTTCTACGATCTGTCTTTTTCTTTCTTTCATGGGCTTAGGGACAACTCTCGTCCGTCCGTCCTTCCTTCCTGTCTGAACCCTCCCCCCACCCCCTGAAGAGGAGGGGCCGCCCGAAGGCGAGCAGTATCGAGCAATACCAAATCCGTCTGGATCTCTCTCTCCCTCTCTCTCTCTCTCTCTTTCTTTCCTTCTTTCTTTCTGCGCACCTAACCCCCCTCTCTGTCTCTCTCTGTCGCTCTCTCTCTCTCTCTCTCTCTGTCGGACTTTTTTCTTTGCACTCTGAAGGAGGATGTCAATGCACAGCAAGAGCCCCCTGTACATGCTTGAGCAGTGTACTGTACGACGGCTTGGGTCTAAATGTGGCAGTTTATCTCCTGCGGGCCTAAATCTGGATATAGAGCTTACTCAGATAAACAGCGAGGGGCCACTGCCAAAGGAGCCACTGAAACTGTTTCCACTTGTGCTGCTTCATGCTGCTTCTAACTTGCAATGCAAAAAAGCTCATGCCAAATAAATACACTTCATATGCAGCACCCTTCATCCCATCTCATGAGGGGTAGACTACGGTGGCTCTACGGTGTCGCGGTGGGCGCAGGGGGATGCGAAGTGCATCGTCGAGAACTGCACAAGAGCCATGCAGAAAACCTGCTGGGCCCAAGAACATCTTATCGCATGTCCGCTAGATGTTTGCACATGCCCAACCTGCAGTACCGAGAGATGAAAACATGCCAATCGGTAGTGAGCGAATTCGTCAACTCTCATCAGAGTACTGAACCAAGTTGCTTAACAGTACGTCTTTGGTCGCTTGCCGAAGAATCATACTCAATGCGGGCAACTTGCCCATGCTTCCGCAGGCCTCTATAGATAGAAGTACTTACACACAGATCCTGTCCAAAGCATTGTGGCAAGTATGTCGCAGGTGCTGTACTGCACGGCTCTTGTTGACAGCCTTCAGCCCCTGTCCTAAGCATGCCTGCGCAAAAGTCTGCTCCCTCAGGCTGTTTACATGGAATGCGATATCCAAAGGGAGGCAACTGAATGGCGTACCGCATGTGTGTTGACGAACCTGTGGGAGCATACAAAACAAAACCGCACCGACTTGAATCGATGTCACTCATTTTGGAGAGAACATGCTAAGCAGCAGCTTTCATCAGTTCTGACTCCCTCATCGCTTCCCTTATCATTTCTTGGTCAGATCGCCAAGGGGAATCAGCAAGTAAGGTTTAGGGTGAAGGATTGACTAAGGCCCTCAACTACCACTAGTACACAGACGGCTTGATAACTAAAGAGTCACACACAAAGTGACGAGTGGCTCTGGCTTGATACCGCCCGAAGGCACTGGCCACCATTTGACGATTTAAACACAGCATTCTTGCCATTCGAGCCTGGTCAGTACAAAGGTCCCCCCCCCCCCAAAACAAAAACAGGTAACCGGTCTGCCAGCAAACATCAATGCGAGGGAAACCATGTAGCAGGTCCATCGCTCACCAGGCTTGTACTCTGAAGCACCCAACAAAAAATCAACAATATGTATCCGGCATGGCTGCCAAATTGAAATCGGGGTCTCGGAAGCTCGGTCTCGACCCCTGGCAGCATGCTCCAAGGCCGCTGGCAGCTCTTCGTGCAGATACCATGATGCAAAAAAGTCCTTCTGTACTGGAAGAGTACTGTAGATAACCTGAAAACTCTGCAAGGCGCCGGCAGCGAGGTTGTGAGGCTGAGAGGGGTGCATGCACTCACTGATTCCGACAAAGAGTTCGTCACTTAGTCCTGTTCTTCGCGTGCCCTGAGGCTTCATGCCGTTGGAGCTTCCAGTGTATGTCACGCCCATACCACTACGTGCTTCACGGCTCACTAAGGGTTTAGGGTTCAGGGTTTATAGGGTCTATAGTATACTATAGGGTTCAGGGCAGAGCTTGCTGTGCCGAAACGACAAACGGCAACAACGGCACAGTCATGGTGCGGAAGCATGAAAACGGATGAGACATCGGGCCAGACCCAAAGGAGAAGAGCCACAACTGGGCTTTGCCATCCTAGTCATAGTCTCGTCCACGGAACACTTCATCACACAGTCCGTGAACTCGTGCGACGTCGGCCGACCAACACCCTTCTACCTATATAATTTACAGCAACTGTGACTGCAAAATAGGCCCTTTCAGAATATTCAGCAATTCCGGCACAAAATGCACGCTCCGGCAACAACGGTCCGGTACAAGTGAACGCATTATGGACCTCACAAACTTACGTATGCAACCCGTCACAGAATGTCATGGCGACGCAATGCGGCACGTAATAGCTGCACGAGCTGCTGCCAGGTTTCAGGCGACGTTTCGGGAGCTTCCGCGAATCCAGAAAAGACCCTCACACATTTGTGTTTCATTGAAAATGGATATATGAGTTGTAAAAAGTCTATTGATTACATTGAAAAGCATAAACACCATTGAACTACCTATAATAACCTAAACCGTCATGAGGACCGATAAAACACACGCACAAATGGAATAACCAGTGTTTCTTGGTTGGAACTCTGGTGGGTTTATGGTTCTTATGCTTGTCAACTTTCCGAACTCATTATCAGCCACCAACGGCCACTACACTGGAAGCCACAAGGCCGACTGCCTCAAATTGCATCACTGAAAGCATCTTCAAAAAGTTCGTCTTTCCATGTTTGTCCTAGGACTTCTTGAGCCGTCTAGCATGGGAGACCAGGCTCAAGAGCAGCATTTGAGAATTCGGATCCTGTGCAGACAAGCTGGCAGCCTCGACGGCGATGTTCTCAGTGCGTGACCGACCGAAGCCATGGAATGATTGGCATCTTGGGCCACTGGCCGAGTGAAGTCGAACGAGGTCGCGGTGACACTGGGTCCTCCACGTTGCGCAAATACGAGCACCACATTGCAACAGTCCACCGGAATCGCTCAGAACGCTCACTAACAGGTTCACAGCGGCACAGTTCTTTTTGGGACTGCTGGGTCTGCCGTGTCGCCGGGAAAAAAAAGTGTTGATGTCAGCCTGACTGCCTGTCCTGCACGCTGTCGAGTAGATCCTCCTCCTCCTCCTCCTCAAAGTCCCGCTGCCGGCGTGACGCCACGATCTGCTCCAGACTCTTGGGGGAGAGCCCGGTCTCCTGCTTTATGGAAATTTTCGGGCTGCACAGAACCTCTTGAAGCCTCTATTCAAGTTATGACCCCCGGCAGCTGTCCCGCAAGAATTTCGCAAGACGCTTCTCATGTTGTAGATGCATCGAGCGCTCTGGGGCCGTGAAGACCTGTGCAACATCAAGAGCTGCAATGTAGGGATTTGTGACATGCGTAGATCGTATATATGCATATACAGAAAAATTCTGCTTCTCTGTGTGTGATATATGAAGCAAGCAAGAAGGCAGAAAGAGAGCGAGAGAGAGGGCCGCAGTGTTGGTACAAGCATGTACAAGCAAAAAGGAAGCCGGGCCTTGACGGGCGGTCTGGCTTGGTCACGGCCAGCCCAGAGGTAGAAGGAGGCGCGGGGGCTCTTGGAGCCATTTCGAGTCCAGTCTTCTAAGATGGACTTAATGGAGCCAGAGTGCACCAGTGTTGCCCACATAGGGTCGGCCTGGTCGTCTTGGAGTTCCTCCTCCGGCTTTTTGGGTGAGGGCATGTTGCCTAACATTGCTCCAACATCGGAACTGCCCATCATCATCATCATCTTCGTCATGGCGGCGGGCAAGCAGGCAGAGTAGAAGTCAACAACAACTACTACAACTGTGCGTGTAAGTGCCTGAGCCACGCCTGTGCATTTGCGAGAGCAAGCATGCATCAAGCCTACAAGCAGAAAAGCAGGGAGTTGGCAACTTGAAGCTGTGGCTTTGTAGGGTTTCTGCTGTTGAGGCTGCACGGTGAATGTCCACATGCATGCCTCCAGCTGGCTCCACGGTCAAATGGCAGTTTGGCTCTGGAGTCTCCTTCAAAAAAGTCGCCGGCTTTGCAATCAAGGCAGAAGAGCTTCGATCTGGGGCCGAACTGAGTACCCGGTCCTCACCCACAGCGGCTGCTGCCTGATGAGGCAGGGAAGCAGCTGTGCATGATGCCAGAGCGTGACAGCGCCCTCGAGTCTCAGACCCATTGTGTGATCATATTCAGGTTCGCGCATGCAAGGGCATGGGATTTTTCAAAGACCTTTCTACTTTACTTCCTGTGGCACTCTGGGCCCGTTGGCGAATGTGCGGGCCTGAAAGGGTTACCAGGACAACCCCTAACCCCACCCCATCCCCCTAGCGATGCTGGGCACCTGTGTATGCCTGAAGTGCATCCAGCTGCATCTATGATCCAAACAAAGGGTTTGCAGGGGCCTTCCACGTCTGTTCTCCCGGGATAAGGTAAACATGGCCTCCCTCAAAGACTACAGAGAAGGGGCCGGCAAAAGGCCTCTGCTACTCCGTCCGCTTTGTTTAAGCCTTTTGAAAACCGAAGTTGGGGGGTGGGGGGGGGGCTAGAACCCAAAACTCGAACAGAGAACAGTGGGTTGGCTTGGGTGGGGAAGGGAATACTTGGCGCCCCTGGATCTACAGAAAGGCGCACTCCCTACACGCGTCCACTGGTACACACCCTAAACTCGACTCGAAAGACCCATTTAGGGGTTTCCGAAATTCGGGGTACCTTATTGGGGGTCCTTCGTATAAGGGAATCCTACCAGTTTAGGGGCCCCCTATTCTCGTAAACCCCCCCATTTTCTTGGGACAAGTGACCTCCGCCGGTCCGATCAGATCGAGCACTGGGACGAGCGCCTTCAGCCCTGGTTGCACCTTGGACCAAAATATTTTTAATGCACGTATCATGTCTATACTTATCTCTTTCTTTCTTTCTTTGGGGCTTGGGGCAGGACATGGCAGAAGTCCCTGAACCTCCGCATGCTGGGCGCGCCCGTCAAGTCACGGGTCACGTCGGCGTGAGACGAAAAACACGGGAGTTGCACTTGTTTCCCTCAACCAAAAGGGCACCACCCCCCTAATCAAACATCATCCAACAGGCACCGACAAAGGCCAGAACTTCTAGGCTCCTCCCGTGGTGCTTGCCAGGCAAAAACGTGCACTGATGTAAGGTTGGGTCGACGTCGGATTTCCCGCTCTCTCTCTCTCTCTCTCCCTCTCTCTCTCTATCGTGTTATTTGTCCCTATACGACCGATCACCAGAAGAAGGACATGCTGTACTGCCCCTAAAACTCCTAAAAAGCAAACAAGTCCGGAGGCCTCTGCAGGGGGATTGGATGTCTTGTGGCGCTACTACCCTCATGGCCCGCAAGTGCTGCACACCCCCCCCCCCCCCAAAAACCAATCTCAAATAAAATCAAGCACTCAGCTCAGCCACCTCCACACCACGGGAAGCCGCCACAGCAACCGCACATCCCAATTCCAACGTCGAGGGCGCCGAATCGCGCAGGGCCTCGGAACCAAAGAGTGGATGAAAACTGAAGAAATGCAGGGCTTAGGGTTTGATGGGGTTCTTCTTTCTTGCTTGAAGACATCCATAGCATGGGGTGATGCAGTCAGGGAACTCGCGGCAGACGAAACTCAACAAAGGACATGCGGCACATGAGCCATGGCATTCGGCGACCTATGTCCCTTGGAGAGCTAAGCCTACCATTTCTTACAAGCACGTGGTACCAATGTTTATGTCTGGCCGTCCGCTTGAAAAACTGCAAAAGAACACGGTGTCTTTGTCGTTAGAGTCCGGTGGCGGGGTTGGGCAGGGTAGACTTTTCTGGAACAGGCCTGCAAAAAGAAGCCTAAGCTAGCATCTCCTCCGTGGTCGTCCAAGGATAACCGCCTCATGTCGGGGTCAAGCAGCTGGCAGGACATGATCTCGATGAAAGCTCTGCAGTGCCTGAGCAAAGGGCAGGGGATTGCGGGTTTTCGTATGTGTTGTTGGGTCCAAGCGAGCGGGGGTAGTTCGGTGTCGGTGAGAAGATGTCCAGAATCTGTGAGGACGCTCTGGTGGACCGATTGCAGGAGCCTCGAGTCGACTCTTCAGCGCGGCCTTGACTTCCACATCTTGCCTCAGGGGCATTGACTCGGCAAAGGCAAGCATGTGGCAAGCCAAAACCCCCATCTGATCCCAGCATCCCCCTGACAGAGTCTGTATTTGTCTCTTATTATTGCTCCAAGCCACAGCTCGCTGGCCTGCTCCACGTTCCAGAGAAGCGCTGACGCGGGCAGCTCCGGCACACCTCCGCATGTCTCCGCATGACCGCTTGGGCTAAAACTTTCTGGGTCAATCTGTAGCAGATCTTCAGTCAAGTTCGATCAAGTTCGTGCAAATATTACAAAGTACAAAGGGACAATGACAAGCAGCGGAGTTGGGATCTCGGACGGCATCTCGCAGCAGCACATACTGAAAAAACAAATCATTCTTCATCGCAGGTGTAGTTGCAAGGTCATCTGCAGCCCCTCTTTGAATTTGCGTCCAAGGCGCTCTGCTGGTAGGCCTGCCAAACTGGCGAGGAGGCCTCATCCGACGCATCGCCGGAGGCATGCCGCAAGAGCGGGATGGCCAGGTGCAGCGCCCACCACTCCGGATGCTGCTTCTTCGCAGCATCGTAGAGCTGCTGCCAGGAATCCTCCGAGTCTTCGTAAGTGAGGAAGCCCTCTTCCAAGACTCCGAGGAGTGGAGTGCCGGCCTCCACCGCGACCGAAACCGAGAGCTTTGCGTTGCTGGCCGACAGCACTGGATGAACTTTCATGAACGCCTGCTTGCGAGCCCAGGTCAGCAGCCTCCCCAGGCTTACGTTACTAGGAAGCCGTGTCGCGGCCTCAGGGCCCACCAGGAAAGTTGTGCCTTGTTTGTCTGTTGCCAGAGTTGCCCAGCATAGACTCCTTTGACTGCGGGCTCGTGCCCTGCGCGCGGCTGCCCAAGCTGAGGTGGTCGCAGCCACAGCTACCAGGGGTCGAAGGCAGCTAAGGTCCCCCAATGCCAAGCTAGCTGCCGGCAGAAACTTCGAGTCACCAATGAAGGAACCGAAGATGGGAGCTTGCCTTGCTTGGGCTGTGCGGCAAAAACCAGGCTGGGACCGATATCTCCAGGGCCAGCTCGCTTGCAAGCTGGGATGTGGATGCACGCAGGCCATGGCCAGTTTTTGCAGACCCTGACGCAAACTGACGCATGAAATCGATGTGGCTTGGTGCTGGCATGTGCTCAGTCGCTTGCTCCTGCATTGGGTTTCGCACGGCTTCCCTCCCATGAACTTCACTCAAGAAATCCCAACACCTTTCTTGCTGAAAAGGGAGGGCACTTGTAAGCTGCAAGCTGCAACCCAGAGACGGCGAATGACTGCCTAGCAAGCTGCCTATGCACTTGTCAAAGGTCACACAGAAGAGTAGTCAATGTTTGTGTTGCCAGATGGCACGGGGCACTGGGAGGCCTCTTTCATTCTCCTACCCGTGTGCCTGTGGTGAACTTCTGCACCCTGTCCAAGAACCGAGCCTTATCCAAACGCGGCTTGGCCATCATCTTTTCCAGGGCATGTGCCACCTGAGGCAACGCGCAGAGGCACCATCTCACGACTCGTAAAGAAGAATCCGTTTCAGCCACTGCGCTACGCACGGTCTGCATCAGTGTCGCCGACTTAAGGTGGCTCCGAAGCTGCATCTTAACTGCAACCAACCAGTACATGCTATTCTCTTTTTCCCGCTCACGCCAATTTCGACTTTGGCTTGAATGGCTGGAGCAGGCGGAGGAAGGCACCGACCCAGCGCACGAGGGTCCAGGAGCCTCAGTTCAGATGAGAAACGTTTACATCACAGCTTCGCCAGGCAGTCTCAGCGTTTGTCAGGCGCAAGTGGCTCAGCATCCGAAGGAAGCTCTCCCCGGCTGGAGGTGAGCTGAAGTGCAACCTGCCCCGGGGGCTTCGGAAGCTGACCAAGCCGATATGCGCAGATAAGTACACACAACAAGATCAGATGTGCACATGCATTTGCACATGCATTTACTCATATATATATATATACATATTTCAATATGTATATATATATACTTGCACATATGTACATATGTGCTTATGCACATATGTATATTGCAGTTGGGTTTGCATATGTACACGTGTGTATGTACATATATATATATGTTTTATTTATTTAGTTATGTAGCATATACATACACAATGCTTCTTGCCAACATTATGATTACTTCCATTACTTTGTTTAGTGTTGACGTTTGCTGCTACTGTTGTTATTGCTGTACATATTCGTTCGATTATGTTCGTAGAAATGCGGCCGAAATTATGACGATCTTTGTTCATAGATGTTGTAGCTCCCTTGTCTCATAGGGCCCTCACGTCCCGAGCACCAAGCTATATTTATGATTCATACGGCTTCGAAGCAGTCTCGCGCCAAGCTACGGCAGCCCATCGTGCACGACCACCCGCTCATCTGGGAAGCAGAGTGTGATAGCCTGCGCAGCCCCGGGCCATGAAAACGCCACACCCCGCTAGCTGCCGTCATGATCGGGAACGGCCTCCCGCACATCAAGCACGTCGACGAGAATGCCTGCAAGCAGAGAGATGAAGTTCACTTCCGGCCTTGCAAACTTGCGACATCCGGGGCTGATGTGCTCTGGCTCAAGTCAAGGTGGTACCCACACAGACACTACATACAGAACTGGTGAGCTACAACCACATTCATGTGAAGAGCACAATGACAAAGAATCAGAGCTGTCAAGTCTGACAGTGGCACCGGGCCTTCAGACGAGCACCGAAACTGGACATCTGCAGACTCGCGTATGAAAGATGTCTTGTGGCAGGCGTGCACCTGACTGGAGGCCCCGTACACTGGGAATTTCTTCCTATCTTGTCAGTTGCCAAGCATCGATGAGCATGGACTATAAGCCCAAAATCCAAGGATATAGGCGAATGTTAGGGCAAGCCTGGGATGACAAATGGTCGTACCTGGCCATCTTCCGGAAGCGAGAAGGAGTCGAAACCACTGGCCGCACGCTCGATGCTGAGGAGCAGCTCTGGGGACGCCTTTGGTTCTCCGAGTTGAGTAGCCAAAAGCAAGTGCATGCAAGTGCTGAAATGTGCTGAAGAGACCTCAAAACTGGATGACTGACATCGGATTCACGTCTTATCGTGCTGATCCAGACCCCATGCGCCTCGGACTTTCGCCGCAGGTGGATCCGCGCCTTGGTGAAGCCACCTGGAACACTCGATTTTTTTGGTTTTCAAGGCGGAGAGCAGAAAACTCGGGCGTTCTGGATGTTGGTAAGCTCCTGGCTGAATGTTGTGCCCTGATTAGTGACTAATGCAACTCCCGGCCCTGTCCCCGCTCGACAAGCGGGCCTCCCTCACCCCACGAAATTCTCGCAAACCCGAAAAACTTTAAAACCACTCCAGGAAACCACTGTGATCCTGTCGAGTACTTCGTTTCGGAAAGATGGCAGCAAAATTCCGCCGGTGGCACTGACTCATCAGGATTCCGAGAAAGGGTTGTTGGCGCTGTTGCCGATCTGGGACCCTACATGGGCATTTCCCAAACTAGGGGTACCCCTGTTATACCAAAATAGAATGGAATCCGTTCAAGGGACCCCCCAAAAAGGGTACCCCTATTTTCGGAAACCCCCACATGTGCGTTTGTGCATTGAATGTAGACCTTGATGCGGGCAATGAGCCAGGCAGCGCGTAGGCATGAGGCCCCGTGAAGCTGACCTCGCTTCTTGGAATCATTGATGAGCAGTGCTGGGAGGCCTTTGAAGATCTGAGGTCAATTGTTGGGCTCCTTGTGGTTTAGGGGTTAGGCGTGTGGCTTTTGTGACAGGTTTGAATCAAGTTGTCATGATATGTGTAGACAAAAATCTCCTCCGTGGCTTCAAAACGCATGCCTTCGAAGTAGGACGTTTAGTGCTGGCTAGTATGCCAATGACATCCAATACATACACTCACCATAGTAATTTCATGCTCATGTAGCAATGTGGTGTTGCGAATCTGCTGGGTGCAACCCGGTCACAGTTGCCAAGTGCGCCATGGAGATCTGCGAGCATAGCGCCGAAATAGCACCTTAAAACACACGGCAACACATTCCCTGCAGCTGCTGCTGCTGCAGCTGCAGCTGCAGCTGCTGCTGCTGCTGCTGCTGCTGCTGCTGCTGCTGCTGCTGCTGCTGCTGCTGCTGCTGCTGCTGCTGCTGCTGCTGTCGTTATCGTCGTCCTATATTCTTATATACCTTTTTGATGTTTTGTTGTATTCACATATTTCTGGACTAGTAGGTCGTTAGATTCCTATGAAATTGTATCGGTGTATTGTTATATTGCTATAGCATTCTTGTGTTATAACGTTATATGGCTACGTGTCTAGATTAGTCTATTTTTATCCGATATTGCCTTGTATTCTCTTCATCATTTTGTGTGTGAGTTCTATTGGTTCCAGCTTTACACGACGAGCATATTACAGTTTGTTGCCTTCTTCACATCTTCGCTTCTTTTATGAAGGCCAAAGCGCGGACTGCCGCAGCGCTGCAGGAGCACTCCTCACCTCAATGAGGTTCGGGGAATATAGGGTTAAGGGAGGCTAGGTTGTTGGTTTTAGGGCTTGTAGGGCTTCTCCCCAGGGTTCAGGAGGGCTTCATGGGATTGAGGTCCAGATTTCGGCTTGGGGTTCGCGGCTTCATGGGAATTTGGGCTTTAGCTGCTACGGCTTGAAGGTTCAGGGTTTCAGGATCGAGGGCGACACTTCATGTACGGTACTTGCAGCAAGGGCCCCGGCACAGCCGCTCAGCAAAGCTTTGCCGAGCCTAGGGTTCAGGGTTTTACGGAAGGTTTAGGGTGCCAGGACAAAAGCTGGCCCAACGCTCAAGGACCTGATGATGCCACTTTTGCATCTCTGTGCCCCGAGCGTTTTCGATATCCCCAGAGTCTGCAGCTTGCCCAGGCTGGTAGCTGCAGCTGCCGATCTCAGGGGCTCACTATGACTGTGTTCGGATATCTTCGGCTTGGGTGTCACAGTGGTTTGCCGCATGAAAGGTCGGTATGCAGATGGGCAGGGCATCGGAAGTTCCAAAGATCACCGCTTCCGTCTGCGCGTGGCAAGCTCTGCACCGGTAAACGCAAGAACCGAGGAACCGGACCTGGTATGTGCATCGATCGAAGTCCTTACACGAGAAAGCAAAAGCGTAAACATGCATCAACTATCTAAACAGCTCACAAAGCACCCGAAGATGGCAGATCAGTGCCCCTCACATCATTCATCATTCTAGCACGTGTTCCCCTAGGGAATGAGGGAGTTAGGGCCCTTTATATGCCCTTCAAGGGATTCTATTGAGTACCTCATTCCCTGATTCCCTAATAAGAACCCAGTGTTGTGCAGAGGTGTCCTTCAGGCACTGCGGATGCACATCCTTGGCCGTGCCGGGCTCGTCGCATCCGGCAACGGCCTCCTTGAACAGAACGCGGGCCTGAGCTGGAGGTACAACTGGAGGTAGAAGGGATCTCAGGGGGCCCACAGTCCAATCTTGCCCTTCAAGGGTTTGTTCTCCCCGATCCCTAAACGTCGATCATCCTCAAGATCCACATGTACCTTCGTCATTGTTGCTGAGGGCTGCTACACCTTCAGCGCAGTCTGCCAGCCTCGTCCTGCAGCGATGCGCGAAGCCGCTGGTGCCGAGACTCTGCGAAGGCCCGCAGCCGCCTGGATCCAAGCTCGAGAGCCGCACTTCCAGGAGCTCAAAAGGGGGGTTCTACTGTACATGGCCCCAGTCTTAGAACCCATTACAGAAGAACCCGATTTGGGGTTCCAATGGGTTCTAACGTAGGGTGGAAGTACGGCGATGACTCGAAAAAAGGCGCATCTCAACTTACAAAAAAGCAGATTCAACAACACTGTAACCATTCAGGTGAGCACATAAATGTCCCCTCTCGACCCTCGATTGGAGAAAGTGGCCTGTCACCAGGGCCACGCCGACAGCAGAGCCGCATGCCCGGTGAGACTTGCCGAATAAGGGCCGTTGCAGTGCAGCGTCGCTTGGGGCAGAGTCTGGTGGCTAAGGGGAGACGATAAACGGCGTAAGGTGAGCGGTGCAATCAGTGCTCGTGGGAGCAGGCAATTGCTCTGGCTTGAGCACTACAGCTCCGAATGGGCCGGGCACTCAAGCCTCCCTGATATAAAATTTATAGAACTGACGACAATTGCTTGCTGATCAGATCAGCCTGCCTGGGGCCTACTCTGAGGTTCGCACATCGGTGTCGTGCTCCACGAGGGGCTGCATCAAGTGAATCTTCTGCACCCCCGCGCGGCCCGACTTGTCAAGGCTGGCACGGCAGGTGGCCACATACCTCTGAGACGCCGGCATGCTCCGAGATCTAGACCGGGTTTCTCGAACCCAGACAGGATGAATATTTAAGCTCATCTGTTCTCAGATGCTGCATATTTTGTTGAGTACTTTCGAGTTGTAACTGTAGGTCCAGGTTTGGAGTGGCAGGACGGATTCTCCCAAAGGCGCGCTGGCTAATTAGACCTAGACTCTGCCGAACTTTGTTGGCCCACAACAACCTCATCTGGGTTCAGCTCTGGTATGCTTTGGTCCATCTGGACGAGAATGATGCAAGAATTGCGCTGGCGCACCCCTGCACGTCGGCATCGAAGAAAGTCCGGATCTGGTACCGCCGTTGCAGGGCCTGCCACAACATCACGAATCTCAGCACGGGAGCGAGCGAGTTGGAATCCGTTGGCGTTTTTCGTGGCTCTTCCTGTAGCGTGACGGAACTCGTTCTCGACCACCCTGAATTTTAGCTACGAATCGTGCCTCCACAGCACCTGCCCCAAGCCGAGCCCGAGGACCGTCATCCTGGCGTTTGAAATAGGCGGAATTTGGATTTGAACTCAGTATCAATGCAGATAAGACCTCCTGCCTCATCAGCCCGGAGCCGCCTGCCCAGGCCCACCACGAGAACCTGCTCATCACAGGTTGTGTTAATTAGTGCCCACACAAAAGAAGCTGCACCTCCGGCGCGGAAATCGGCCGAGGTCCTGGGGGCGCCCAAAGGGCCTGGCGGTGGGCGTTCGAACTCAGGTGCTAGAGTAAGAAGCCTAAGCATGGAGCAGATCGCAGATCACTCTTCATCCGTTTGCCTTCCGATCTCTTGGTGGGGCTTGCGGTCGGACCGGGTCATCCGGATCCTTGCAGGAAATTCCTCGCCTCAAACTCGCGTCGATTCCGGAGAACGAGCACACAGCGAGGCAGGGCCCAAGTCCTCGTAGCGGCTCAGCTCCTTCACCATCCGCTTCTCCGGCCGGTCGGCGATGTCAGGGGAGGTGTCGAGCTGGATCGCCAATGCAGCTCGGGGATGTATACATAGACATATACATATATATATATGTATATGTATATGTGAGAGAGCGAATGTGTATGTATATATGTGTACATGTATGTACACACATATATATATATATATCAGACGTATGTAGAACTCTATGCCTACATACACATACATACATATACACATCTACAAAATCACTTACGAGACGTGTATATAGGCCGCCGACCCCCACCCACCCACCCACCCCACCCCCCACTGTGGTGTGGTTGGGGGTTGGGGTTCGGGTCGGGTTTATGGGGTTTAGGGCTTAAGTTTTAGAATTTTCGGGCCTCCCGGGTTTAGGGTTTAGGAACCAAGGTTTAGGTTTTTGGTTCAGGGTTTAGGGCTTAGAATTGGCCTGGGCCGGTGATTCGCAAGGCCCCTTTACATCACTGCGTGTTAGGTATCACCCCACCCTCCCAGAATCCTGTTTCAGTTGAATTACACATGAAGACTTAGGAGTACGTGCTTCCAAAAACTTCCTCCGTCCGGTTCCTTCATAACGATTTGATTTAATGTCTGTGAGGGGTACCCGAGATTCGGGAAAGGGTCAGCACCGGGTATCCTGGGCACGCAGAGTCCCAGAGGTTTCCAGAGTTTCAGGGTCTCAGGGGAAGTCCCAGACCGGGAACACTACATTGGTCAGGCGTCCAGACACCTTGTCTTGGGTAGACCTGGTCTCGGGAACGGCGAAGGGGCAGGACCCACGTGGCTTGGGGCGCTGTAGGACCCCTTTGAGGGCTCAACAGAAGGTTTAGGTTCAGGTACGGGGGGTTTAGGGTTTGGGGAACCGGGATAAACAATTTGAAACTATATATGACGTGTTCAAAACAAACATAAAGAAACTATCTGCCCACCCCCTGGGCGGCGTCCAGTCATGCAGCAGTTGTGGGACCGCAGAATCACCGACAAACCCTGAAGCCCAAAACCCGAAACTCACCTTTGGGTCTAGAGATCCGTCGCGTGCCTCCAGGCCGGGAGGGAAATTATAGGCCACTGTTCGGCCTGAATCGAAGCGAAACGAGTCATAAATAAGGAACAATGCAGTACGAGCAGACGGCACCAAGCTCCGACTCTTGCTATCTCTTTCTTCCTTGCTCCCTTCCTGTTTCGTGTCCTCCCTATCTCACTGTACAGCACAAACAGCTGCCACGAAACTCTTTCCTCAATGTAAGATGCTGTGCTACCTCCTCCAAGACCCAGGCTGCTCTGCAAGGATAAGTTCGGAATCTACATCTGCAGACCCTACGACCTCAAACGCCCCCTGCCTCGCCAGCGCCGGCGGCAGGCCCAGTGGAGAGTGCAAAGCACAGCTGGCGTAGCAACACCTCTTGCAGGAATCTGACAAACGTCCAGGTGCAAGTTGTCGGCAAGCTTTGCTGGGGAACCCCATCGTAGAAATCATGTCGTCTGCCAACTATGGCGCAGCTTTCGCACCTTGGTGGAACTTGCTGCGTAGGCAGCTGCCACTGGAACTGCTGCTGCCACCTTCGAGATTAAATAGATGCGCAGCGCCAGCCAACAAAAAAAAACTGGGGCCAGTAGATGTCGTTGCTCGATTCAGCAGTGACATTAACCTCCCCCCCCCAATAATTGTTGTTCCAATCACTCCCCTCCCCTCTTCATCAACAATTGCAGAGCTCCCCCGCCCTTAGCTGATTTATACGGAAATGCAAACAATCAATCCGTAAAAACTGAAGACAGCGTGCGAATTCAGTCACTGCGTTCCTTCACTGATTATCGAGCGTTTTTGGTTCTGTTCACGAAAGTAGAAAGATGATGAGCATTGATGATTTCGACGGTTGGTGAGCTCGGTTTCAAATTCTTCACGGTTTGCGAGAACCCTTAGTGAATTCATCCAACGGATTTAACTCTGAGATGGACTAGCGATCAATTCTCAATAATATAGTCAGCAGTTGGTGTTTGATGGTTGGCTGGCGGTGACCCCCTTCCCCCCACCCGCCCCCCGCTCGAATCAGAGGCTGGGGTCTCCCAAAAAGCCTCTAAAAGCAGAGTGGCCTTTAACAAGCAAAGGAAGCTGTTATTGGCATTGCGCTTTCTATATGTATGCTTTTGAGGTAGAGCAAGCATTTCTCAAAAGCAACTATGCTTTGAAACCCGATTGACGAAGCCTGATCGAAAGACAATGTGACACCACTGGTACCGGGCATTGCTTGAATGCGTAGCGCCTGCCGTCCACCCTGGAAGCTTCAAGGGGGGTGGCTCTCTGCGCGGCAGCAGAACCTTCGGAACTGTGGATTAGGCACAAGATGGCACACACCAGCCCACGATGAATCTCAAAACCGTATGGCTGAAAGCCGAGGGTGAGGGATCTGTTTCCACTCTCTGGCAAACTGGACCGGGAGTTCCAGTGCGAAGGCACCTGAGCTCCCGGAGGGCGCCCTGCTCGGAGCTCCATGTCCTCGAATGGAACGGAGCCTGCACGGAAAAAGAAAAGGGGCTCTTGGCTCTCTTGAGATGGCACAAAAATCCCATCACACGGAACATGGCGTGCCCGGCCTCAAGGCAAAATTGTCCACAATCTGGCTGTCACTAATGTTGAGCCAAGATCGGACAGCGACTTGGAGTCCGATAAGAGCGGACGAGCTAAAGGAAATTCAAGAGGTGTCTCAGCTTCCTGCCACTGCAATTTTTTTGAGGATATGCTGCTGAGTAAGCTCATGCTTGCAACCGAATCTTGTCAACTTAACTCAATAAACCTACAATTGATGTGCTTCCTCCACATGCTTCTGTCACTTCTGTCAGCTGGAAGCTTGCCAGAACCCGGCGACTCCGGCTCTCCTGTGTAACGATGTAGCCAACGCACCACTTCGAGTCAAAGACGCAGACTTCAATGGCAGACCTTCATGTGCAAAGTTGTGCGCCATGATGTGACACATGCCGGCTTTGACCAGGACACGGTTCGCTTATTCATGGGACATGACGACTACGAGCTGTCTGTGTGTGTGTGTGTGTATGCGCATGCTTGTGTGTGTGTGTGTGTGTGCTTTTGGGTGGGTGGGTGTCTGGATGTTCATTCGACACACCCGAAGGTTGGGGCGGGTTTGCAAGAGGTGGCACTACTTTTTCTTGGGACTGGGGAGTGAGGACTGCCGAACAATTTCCGCACCGAAGGGTGATACATCGATTTTGCCTTTGTCTGTGCAAAAGCATATAGGGGTTTACGCTATTAGGGGTACCTTATTAAGGCCTACTATTTGATACTATTTGGGGGTCTACATTCGGGGTGCCCTATTATCATAAACCCCCATATGATTTCAGGTAGGAACCGATGCTGGGAGCTGGGCCCTGGTCGCCACTGCTCCCTTGGCCGGGCCTCACACAAGCCATAGAAGTTGTCGAAATGTGGAAGCGGACACCAAGCTTTGCCATCATCAAACACACTACACACACATCAGCTGCAACATTTCAATGCGCAGACGGCCTCATTGCAATAGCTGTCCCTTGTCGATCAGATCAACCAAACCCGAAGCAAGCATCCTACCCCCAACCACAGCGCTATCCGTCTTCTCTCATGACAAGGAACGAAAAGGTGTAATTCTCCTACACTCAGAAGGAAACCCACAATGGATACAGCTTGAAGTTGATTGCTTGCCTAATAGGCTGCCGCAGACGTTGCAGGTGCATGCAACCCTAAAATCGTGCCTTCAGCAGCTGTGGATCCTGCAACGCCATTGAAGCCTCCGAACGTCCTCATGCAAGGAGCATGCATTCATGGGGAGACTATACCTCATCCATCTGTTGAAAAAGCTTCTTGCAGCCGGGAAGCGTTGGCATGCAGCGCGTCGTCCAATTAAGCGTCGCTGCTACATCAACCATACACCGTGTTTTACACCTGCTCTGTGCGCTCGCAGAACACTGACCTGAATGTCAGTGCTTGGCTGCTCAAGATGCCGAAACGCAAGTCCAGTCTAGTCGGACAATAAGTCCGGGTACACTGAAACGAAGGTGTGTCGTCGCCCTATGCTGCTCCATGAATGCTGGAGCCAAGACATGTCTTCGCCGAGCACCACTTATTTGCACCAATAGTTCTGGTGTACAGGTCTTTCATCTTGCATCTGCACTGTTGCACCAAGCGGAATAAGTAGGAATGTGTTCTGCGCTCAAGCGAGCATGGATGAAATTGCAGTAGCCATCATTTTCAATGGACATCAGGAAAGCCATAAAGCACAATGTTCGAGCTTTTTTGCAGACTCGATGAGCAGGTGGTTACTCACTGCTCTTCCGGACACAGCAGCGTCGCCGTCAAGGAGTGCTCCAGCTTGCTATTCTCATGTTCAAGAATAGCAAGAACAAGAGAGAAATCGCAATTTTCATCGCAGAAATACATATGTAGTCGAGCAACACCACGAATGGTGACGATAACAATCTTAGTTTTTATATAACAGACCAAACAAATATTGATTACAATCATGATCTTCAAGTTACGAAGAAACTAGTGATAAGTCTACACGACAATGAAGGCAACAATGGTCGTCATGACAAGAACAGTAGCTGTTCAAGCATAACTATGAAACACTGTGCCATCACCAAAGGATTCTACGGTGCCACACCAACACTGTGCTTCATTCTCGCGGCCTGCTCGCGTTTTAGGCCTAGACCAACATCGCGCTCTCGCCCACCAGGCGCCGGTGTGGCCGTGCTTGCCGCCCTCCAAACTTTCTGGGCTTTTGGATTTCTGGACTTGCGACCTGCCCAACTGTCTGTCGTTGCTTTTGGAAGTCTTGGCTCGCGATATGAAGCAGGGTATATATTTCTTGTACACCCAAAAGGACACCCGGTCTATACACTCACCAATATTAAAAAGGAACCTTATATACACTCACCAATAAAAGCAATATAAACCCTACTTCATATGACTTCTGGGGCTCACAGTCTCCCAGTGTTTGGGGTGCATGCTGGCAGCATGATGGTAACAGGAAGATGTGACAAAAAGCGATCATGATAGAACTCATCATGAGCACATCATCATCCAACCAGCTGCAGGGAGCAGATTCCTTCCCACACCGTTGGGGGAAACCGGATATTCTTGAGCCTCTTGGTCTTCCATGGCAAAAGGACAGTCATGGTAGTAAGAAGCCAATAAGAGCAGTGTTGGGAATAAAAGTGAAGAGTGCGAGCTCTATCTAGGCCAAGCCGTCTCGTAGCCACTCCTGCGCAGAAGAACATGACCAGCGCAGAAAGTTCTTTGGAGATAGCAAGAGATGTCGTCCCGAACTCCTTGCAGACACACTCGCAAAGGGCATTCTTCAGGTGCCAGTGCTTGGACCACACTTTTCAACGACAAGTTTCCAGCACTAAGCCCTCCGAGAATGCACACGTCCGGTGGCTTCCCCATCATTTCGCCTGCCACATGCCAGGGATGATGCATGTCACAATGCCGTGCAACAAGCACAAAAACCTGCAAATGACAAAGATACATAACTACATGCTAAGCATTGCATGCCCCTATACACCTTTATGGTGCCACGAACATGGCATGGCAATTTGACAAGGTCCTGCAAGCCTGCCAAACACGAGAGATAGTCCGTTTTGCGCCCGTCAACACTTCCTTGTTCATAAGTGCTCGAACACAGCTTCGCCGTGCAGCTGAAAACAACAATGCCCTGGCTCGCTGAAACCGGAATTCCACACCGTTCTCACGGAGCATCAGGAGATGGAATGAACCTCCCTTCAGGGCTTGAGAAAAACGTCGGTGATGCATGCCAGTTCGGCGAAACTGTTCCACAACGGTTCCGCAGTGGCGATTGTTGCCAACTCACTCCTTGCCACTCGCCCAGTGGGCTCAGTAAGCTTTGTCCTTGACGTGGCACTGAGCACCTTCAGCCGAACAGGTTGCCTTGGAGAGCACTGTAGAGTGACGAAGCATGAAGGGGAGAGAGTCTTAGTGGCAGGGCGAAAGCTCCCAGCTTCGCCTCTCCGAGCCTAAAGTACTTAAAACAACCTCTTGAGATGCAGCAACGGCAGCATGGATATCTTAAAGCTTCTCCAAGCCTAAAGAATTCAAAGCAAACTCTCGAGATGCAAATTCACTTGGGTGAGATCTCTCTTCAAGCCAAGGTGCCACGACGAAGCCTTCCATGCCGATTTTGGAGATGCAGTCCAAAATGCAGAGCAGGGCATCTTCCATTCCTTTGGAGATCAGCCCTGCATGAGCCCGTCCCAAGAGCACCACGACCGGATAGCCCGACCATGAGATGATGGTCAGCCATTCCAAGCGGGAAAAGAGCAACTGAACGTCGGCCGGCCTATTCTTCACGGTGCCGTTGGCGACATCGACCTGCAAAGCTGCAATCATGAGGGCGAAGAAGAACACGGATGAGAAGAACCAGAGGTACTTCAAGCCCACTTTCGCTTTGGGCACAATCATTGCAGCCACAATTCCTCCCGTCAACATCATGAGATCGCAGCCGATGACCATGAAGAAGGTGTGCTTTTCGGCCCCGCCAATCATGCACAACTCGAAGAGCATCAACGGTGTAGTGGTGATCCAATCGATGTATCTGATCACTGGGACCTTTCTGCCACCGATTGTAACATCACCCATGCCAGTGACCTTTGCCAAGTAGGCCAAAGCAGCGATCACCATCACGAAGAAGGTGACCACATAGGCTTCGGGATGCACATGCCGGATCCACAGTGCCAGCAACACCACGGATGCGAGGGTAAAGAGGATCTGGACCACCCAAGCCACAACGTGAGCAAATTTGTAGGTCCACCATTTGTGCTGGCTGCTGTTCACCGTCTCCTGCCGCTGCGACAGCCTGTGCCCGATTGTTTCTAGGGGAATTGAAAGAAGGGATGGCTTCTTCGACGGGAGCTCCGCGGGTTCTGTCTCCGATGGCTTCTTCGAAGTTATTTCGGTGCTTCCCGAATCTTCTTCTGGAGTCTCGAAGTTCATCCTTTCGATCATTGCCTCAATGTCTTCAACCTCTTCCATCTCTTCACATGACCAAGACTCATTCTTGGCACCCTTCATGATCCTCAACCGTAGGGCTCAACAAGGTCTGAGATGCAACTGAAAACTGATGAAACATGAATCACTTGAGCCGGAAGCATGCCCAAGAGCACTCATCATCCTGAGGCGTCCCTGAATTGACGATCTCCAGAATGGGTTCTGCACTTAAGCAACGCCGCTAAACACGCCACATTCATGACTGGACTACTGGACAAGGACATGCAAGCGACTTTTCGTTGCGCATCTGTCTGTTCTTGCTGGTATAGAAGTGCTCGAACACAGCTTCGCTGTGCAGCTGAAAGCATGATGCCCCGGAGATGACATGTACCTCCTTGTGAAGGGGCTTGAGAAAATCATCTTTGCTGCCAGTTCTTCGAAAATCTTTGGCGAACAAGGTTCACGGTGGCAGACTTCAAAGCTGTGTTGCCAACTCACTCCTTGCCACTCGCCCAGTGGGCTCAGTAAGCTTTGTCCTTGACGTGGCACTGAGCACCTTCAGCCGAACAGGTTGCCTTGGAGAGCACTGTAGAGTGACGAAGCATGAAGGGGAGAGAGTCTTAGTGGCAGGGCGAAAGCTCCCAGCTTCGCCTCTCCGAGCCTAAAGTACTTAAAACAACCTCTTGAGATGCAGCAACGGCAGCATGGATATCTTAAAGCTTCTCCAAGCCTAAAGAATTCAAAGCAAACTCTCGAGATGCAAATTCACTTGGGTGAGATCTCTCTTCAAGCCAAGGTGCCACGACGAAGCCTTCCATGCCGATTTTGGAGATGCAGTCCAAAATGCAGAGCAGGGCATCTTCCATTCCTTTGGAGATCAGCCCTGCATGAGCCCGTCCCAAGAGCACCACGACCGGATAGCCCGACCATGAGATGATGGTCAGCCATTCCAAGCGGGAAAAGAGCAACTGAACGTCGGCCGGCCTATTCTTCACGGTGCCGTTGGCGACATCGACCTGCAAAGCTGCAATCATGAGGGCGAAGAAGAACACGGATGAGAAGAACCAGAGGTATTTCAAGCCCACTTTCGCTTTGGGCACAATCATTGCAGCCACAATTCCTCCCGTCAACATCATGAGATCGCAGCCGATGACCATGAAGAAGGTGTGCTTTTCGGCCCCGCCAATCATGCACAACTCGAAGAGCATCAACGGTGTAGTGGTGATCCAATCGATGTATCTGATCACTGGGACCTTTCTGCCACCGATTGTAACATCACCCATGCCAGTGACCTTTGCCAAGTAGGCCAAAGCAGCGATCACCATCACGAAGAAGGTGACCACATAGGCTTCGGGATGCACATGCCGGATCCACAGTGCCAGCAACACCACGGATGCGAGGGTAAAGAGGATCTGGACCACCCAAGCCACAACGTGAGCAAATTTGTAGGTCCACCATTTGTGCTGGCTGCTGTTCACCGTCTCCTGCCGCTGCGACAGCCTGTGCCCGATTGTTTCTAGGGGAATTGAAAGAAGGGATGGCTTCTTCGATGGGAGCTCCGCGGGTTCTGTCTCCGATGGCTTCTTCGAAGTCATTTCGGTGCTTCCCGAATCTTCTTCTGGAGTCTCGAAGTTCATCCTTTCGATCATTGCCTCAATGTCTTCAACCTCTTCCATCTCTTCACATGACCAAGACTCATTCTTGGCACCCTTCATGATCCTCAACCGTAGGGCTCAACAAGGTCTGAGATGCAACTGAAAACTGATGAAACATGAATCACTTGAGCCGGAAGCATGTCCAAGAGCACTCATCGTCCTGAGGCGTCGCTGAATTGACGATCTCCAGAATGGGTTCTGCACTTAAGCAACGCCGCTAAACACGCCACATTCATGACTGTACTACTGGACAAGGACATGCAAGCGACTTTTCGTTGCGCATCTGTCTGTTCTTGCTGGTATAGAAGTGCTCGAACACAGCTTCGCTGTGCAGCTGAAAGCATGATGCCCCGGAGATGACATGTACCTCCTTGTGAAGGGGCTTGAGAAAATCATCTTTGCTGCCGGTTCCCCGAAAATCTTTGGCGAACAAGGTTCACGGTGGCAGACTTAAAAGCTGTGTTGCCAACTCACTACATGCCACTCGCCCGGCAGGCTTAGTAAGCTTTGTCCTTGACGTGGCACTGAGCACCTTCAGCCGAACAGGTTGCCTTGGAGAGCACTGTAGATTGACGAAGCATGAAAGGGAGAGAGTCTTAGTGGCAGGGCGAAAGCTCCCAGCTTCGCCTCTCCGAGCCTAAAGTACTTAAAACAACCTCTTGAGATGCAGCAACGGCAGCATGGATATCTTAAAAGCTTCTCCAAGCCTAAAGAATTCAAAACAAACTCTCGAGATGCAAATTCACTTGGGTGAGATCTCTCTTCAAGCCAAGGTGCCACGACGAAGCCCTCCATGCCGATTTTGGAGATGCAGTCCAAAATGCAGAGCAGGGCATCTTCCATTCCTTTGGAGATCAGCCCTGCATGAGCCCGTCCCAAGAGCACCACGACCGGATAGCCCGACCATGAGATGATGGTCAGCCATTCCAAGCGAGAAAAGAGCAACTGAACGTCGGCCGGCCTATTCTTCACGGTGCCGTTGGCGACATCGACCTGCAAAGCTGCAATCATGAGGGCGAAGAAGAACACGGATGAGAAGAACCAGAGGTACTTCAAGCCCACTTTCGCTTTGGGCACAATCATTGCAGCCACAATTCCTCCCGTCAACATCATGAGATCGCAGCCGATGACCATGAAGAAGGTGTGCTTTTCGGCCCCGCCAATCATGCACAACTCGAAGAGCATCAACGGTGTAGTGGTGATCCAATCGATGTATCTGATCACTGGGACCTTTCTGCCACCGATTGTAACATCACCCATGCCAGTGACCTTTGCCAAGTAGGCCAAAGCAGCGATCACCATCACGAAGAAGGTGACCACATAGGCTTCGGGATGCACATGCCGGATCCACAGTGCCAGCAACACCACGGATGCGAGGGTAAAGAGGATCTGGACCACCCAAGCCACAACGTGAGCAAATTTGTAGGTCCACCATTTGTGCTGGCTGCTGTTCACCGTCTCCTGCCGCTGCGACAGCCTGTGCCCGATTGTTTCTAGGGGAATTGAAAGAAGGGATGGCTTCTTGGACGGGAGCTCCGTCAGATCCGTCTCTGACGGCTTCTCCGAGCCCATCATTGCTTCAATGTCTTCAACCTCACCCGCTTTTTGGGGAGAGCTCGTCTCGTCCTTGGCACCAGTCATGATCGGCGGGCGAAGGGCTTGTTTACAACAGCTGAGGAGTTGCAACTGAAAACTGGGCCGCTTGAGCCCCATGTCCAGGCGCAAGAGTCTTGAGGTGCAGCTGACTCGACAAACTGCCATCATGAGTTCCATGCTGATCGCCGGTTGCTAACTGTGATTTTCAACGACCAGTTTCCAGCGCGAGGCCTCAGTTTCCGTTGGCTTCCCCTTGGCCGCACCTGCTAGCTGCAGGGTCGTGCATGGAAGGCTCGTTCGTCAGCTCTAGCACAACAAGCGCATCCCAAAGGACAACCGTGCCACCTAAGGATCCAACAATGGCACCAAAAACTGCAGATGCGGTGACTGTGGCTCATGATAGCATTGGTTGCGGAGCATGGTTCAAGGAACTTGCCCCATGAACAATCCGAAGAAAGCATTCCGCCATGTTCGGCCTGTGGGTCTTCTCCTCCTCATTTCCATAGCACATTTCAGACTTGACCTGGCATGCATCTATCGGGATCGAAGTTACGCGAAGCAACGCCGCCATGTAAACATTCCACAACCATGAATGGGCAAGGACATGCAAGCTTTCGTTGCGCGTCCGTCCGTCCTTGCTTGTTCATAACTGCTTGAACACAGCTTCGCTGTGCAGCTGAAAACATGATGCCCTGGCTCGACAGAATCCGAATTCTGCACGGCCTCCGGAGATGACATGTACCTCCTTGTGAAGGGGCTTGAGAAAATCATCTTTGCTGCCAGTTCCCCGAAAATCTTTGGCGAACAAGGTTCACGGTGGCAGACTTAAAAGCTGTGTTGCCAACTCACTACATGCCACTCGCCCGGTAGGCTTAGTAAGCTTTGTCCTTGACGTGGCACTGAGCACCTTCAGCCGAACAGGTTGCCTTGGAGAGCACTGTAGAGTGACGAAGCATGAGGGGGAGAGAGTCTTAGTGGCAGGGCGAAAGCTCCCAGCTTCGCCTCTCCGAGCCTAAAGTACTTAAAACAACCTCTTGAGATGCAGCAACGGCAGCATGGATATCTTAAAAGCTTCTCCAAGCCTAAAGAATTCAAAACAAACTCTCGAGATGCAAATTCACTTGGGTGAGATCTCTCTTCAAGCCAAGGTGCCACGACGAAGCCCTCCATGCCGATTTTGGAGATGCAGTCCAAAATGCAGAGCAGGGCATCTTCCATTCCTTTGGAGATCAGCCCTGCATGAGCCCGTCCCAAGAGCACCACGACCGGATAGCCCGACCATGAGATGATGGTCAGCCATTCCAAGCGAGAAAAGAGCAACTGAACGTCGGCCGGCCTATTCTTCACGGTGCCGTTGGCGACATCGACCTGCAAAGCTGCAATCATGAGGGCGAAGAAGAACACGGATGAGAAGAACCAGAGGTATTTCAAGCCCACTTTCGCTTTGGGCACAATCATTGCAGCCACAATTCCTCCCGTCAACATCATGAGATCGCAGCCGATGACCATGAAGAAGGTGTGCTTTTCGGCCCCGCCAATCATGCACAACTCGAAGAGCATCAACGGTGTAGTGGTGATCCAATCGATGTATCTGATCACTGGGACCTTTCTGCCACCGATTGTAATATCACCCATGCCAGTGACCTTTGCCAAGTAGGCCAAAGCAGCGATCACCATCACGAAGAAGGTGACCACATAGGCTTCGGGATGCACATGCCGGATCCACAGTGCCAGCAACACCACGGATGCGAGGGTAAAGAGGATCTGGACCACCCAAGCCACACCGTGAGCAAATTTGTAGGTCCACCATTTGTGCTGGCTGCTGTTCACCGTCTCCTGCCTCTGCGAAAGCTTGTGCCCGATTGTTTCTAGGGGGATTGAAAGAAGGGATGGCTTCTTGGACGGGAGCTCCGTCAGATCCGTCTCTGAAGGCTTCTCCGAGCCCATCATTGCTTCAATGTCTTCAACCTCACCCGCTTTTTGGGGAGAGCTCGTCTCGTCCTTGGCACCAGTCATGATCGGCGGGCGAAGGGCTTGTTTACAACAGCTGAGGAGTTGCAACTGAAACTGGGCCGCTTGAGCCCCATGTCCAGGCGCAAGAGTCTTGAGGTGCAGCTGACTCGACAAACTGCCATCATGAGTTCCATGCTGATCGCCGGTTGCTAACTGTGATTTTCAACGACCAGTTTCCAGCGCGAGGCCTCAGTTTCCGTTGGCTTCCCCTTGGCCGCACCTGCTAGCTGCTAGCTGCAGGGTCGTGCATGGAAGGCTCGTTCGTCAGCTCTAGCACAACAAGCGCATCCCAAAGGACAACCGTGCCACCTAAGGATCCAACAATGGCACCAAAAAACTGCAGATGCGGTGACTGTGGCTCATGATACCATTGGTTGCGGAGCATGGTTCAAGGAACTTGCCCCATGAACAATCCGAAGAAAGCATTCCGCCATGTTCGGCCTGTGGGTCTTCTCCTCCTCATTTCCATAGCACATTTCAGACTTGACCTGGCATGCATCTATCGGGATCGAAGTTACGCGAAGCAACGCCGCCATGTAAACATTCCACAACCATGAATGGGCAAGGACATGCAAGCTTTCGTTGCGCGTCCGTCCGTCCTTGCTTGTTCATAACTGCTTGAACACAGCTTCGCTGTGCAGCTGAAAACATGATGCCCTGGCTCGACAGAATCCGAATTCTGCACGGCCTCCGGAGATGACATGTACCTCCTTGTGAAGGGGCTTGAGAAAATCATCTTTGCTGCCAGTTCCCCGAAAATCTTTGGCGAACAAGGTTCACGGTGGCAGACTTAAAAGCTGTGTTGCCAACTCACTACATGCCACTCGCCCGGTAGGCTTAGTAAGCTTTGTCCTTGACGTGGCACTGAGCACCTTCAGCCGAACAGGTTGCCTTGGAGAGCACTGTAGAGTGACGAAGCATGAGGGGGAGAGAGTCTTAGTGGCAGGGCGAAAGCTCCCAGCTTCGCCTCTCCGAGCCTAAAGTACTTAAAACAACCTCTTGAGATGCAGCAACGGCAGCATGGATATCTTAAAAGCTTCTCCAAGCCTAAAGAATTCAAAACAAACTCTCGAGATGCAAATTCACTTGGGTGAGATCTCTCTTCAAGCCAAGGTGCCACGACGAAGCCCTCCATGCCGATTTTGGAGATGCAGTCCAAAATGCAGAGCAGGGCATCTTCCATTCCTTTGGAGATCAGCCCTGCATGAGCCCGTCCCAAGAGCACCACGACCGGATAGCCCGACCATGAGATGATGGTCAGCCATTCCAAGCGAGAAAAGAGCAACTGAACGTCGGCCGGCCTATTCTTCACGGTGCCGTTGGCGACATCGACCTGCAAAGCTGCAATCATGAGGGCGAAGAAGAACACGGATGAGAAGAACCAGAGGTATTTCAAGCCCACTTTCGCTTTGGGCACAATCATTGCAGCCACAATTCCTCCCGTCAACATCATGAGATCGCAGCCGATGACCATGAAGAAGGTGTGCTTTTCGGCCCCGCCAATCATGCACAACTCGAAGAGCATCAACGGTGTAGTGGTGATCCAATCGATGTATCTGATCACTGGGACCTTTCTGCCACCGATTGTAACATCACCCATGCCAGTGACCTTTGCCAAGTAGGCCAAAGCAGCGATCACCATCACGAAGAAGGTGACCACATAGGCTTCGGGATGCACATGCCGGATCCACAGTGCCAGCAACACCACGGATGCGAGGGTAAAGAGGATCTGGACCACCCAAGCCACAACGTGAGCAAATTTGTAGGTCCACCATTTGTGCTGGCTGCTGTTCACCGTCTCCTGCCTCTGCGACAGCTTGTGCCCGATTGTTTCTAGGGGGATTGAAAGAAGGGATGGCTTCTTGGACGGGAGCTCCGTCAGATCCGTCTCTGACGGCTTCTCCGAGCCCATCATTGCTTCAATGTCTTCAACCTCACCCGCTTTTTGGGGAGAGCTCGTCTCGTCCTTGGCACCAGTCATGATCGGCGGGCGAAGGGCTTGTTTACAACAGCTGAGGAGTTGCAACTGAAAACTGGGCCGCTTGAGCCCCATGTCCAGGCGCAAGAGTCTTGAGGTGCAGCTGACTCGACAAACTGCCATCATGAGTTCCATGCTGATCGCCGGTTGCTAACTGTGATTTTCAACGACCAGTTTCCAGCGCGAGGCCTCAGTTTCCGTTGGCTTCCCCCTGGCCGCACCTGCTAGCTGCAGGGTCGTGCATGGAAGGCTCGTTCGTCAGCTCTAGCACAACTAGCGCATCCCAAAGGACAACCGTGCCACCTAAGGATCCAACAATGGCCCCATGAACTGAACGTCAGAAGGTGATAAGTTACAAACTCCTCGGACCCCAAAGTTGCTTCGTTTTGCAGGCGAAACAAGCTGCCCAAAAAACTGCAGATGCGGTGACTGTGGCTCATGATACCATTGGTTGCGGAGCATGGTTCAAGGAACTTGCCCCATGAACAATCCGAAGAAAGCATTCCGCCATGTTCGGCCTGTGGGTCTTCTCCTCCTCATTTCCATAGCACATTTCAGACTTGACCTGGCATGCATCTATCGGGATCGAAGTTACGCGAAGCAACGCCGCCATGTAAACATTCCACAACCATGAATGGGCAAGGACATGCAAGCTTTCGTTGCGCGTCCGTCCGTCCTTGCTTGTTCATAACTGCTTGAACACAGCTTCGCTGTGCAGCTGAAAACATGATGCCCTGGCTCGACAGAATCCGAATTCTGCACGGCCTCCGGAGATGACATGTACCTCCTTGTGAAGGGGCTTGAGAAAATCATCTTTGCTGCCAGTTCCCCGAAAATCTTTGGCGAACAAGGTTCACGGTGGCAGACTTAAAAGCTGTGTTGCCAACTCACTACATGCCACTCGCCCGGTAGGCTTAGTAAGCTTTGTCCTTGACGTGGCACTGAGCACCTTCAGCCGAACAGGTTGCCTTGGAGAGCACTGTAGAGTGACGAAGCATGAGGGGGAGAGAGTCTTAGTGGCAGGGCGAAAGCTCCCAGCTTCGCCTCTCCGAGCCTAAAGTACTTAAAACAACCTCTTGAGATGCAGCAACGGCAGCATGGATATCTTAAAAGCTTCTCCAAGCCTAAAGAATTCAAAACAAACTCTCGAGATGCAAATTCACTTGGGTGAGATCTCTCTTCAAGCCAAGGTGCCACGACGAAGCCCTCCATGCCGATTTTGGAGATGCAGTCCAAAATGCAGAGCAGGGCATCTTCCATTCCTTTGGAGATCAGCCCTGCATGAGCCCGTCCCAAGAGCACCACGACCGGATAGCCCGACCATGAGATGATGGTCAGCCATTCCAAGCGAGAAAAGAGCAACTGAACGTCGGCCGGCCTATTCTTCACGGTGCCGTTGGCGACATCGACCTGCAAAGCTGCAATCATGAGGGCGAAGAAGAACACGGATGAGAAGAACCAGAGGTACTTCAAGCCCACTTTCGCTTTGGGCACAATCATTGCAGCCACAATTCCTCCCGTCAACATCATGAGATCGCAGCCGATGACCATGAAGAAGGTGTGCTTTTCGGCCCCGCCAATCATGCACAACTCGAAGAGCATCAACGGTGTAGTGGTGATCCAATCGATGTATCTGATCACTGGGACCTTTCTGCCACCGATTGTAACATCACCCATGCCAGTGACCTTTGCCAAGTAGGCCAAAGCAGCGATCACCATCACGAAGAAGGTGACCACATAGGCTTCGGGATGCACATGCCGGATCCACAGTGCCAGCAACACCACGGATGCGAGGGTAAAGAGGATCTGGACCACCCAAGCCACAACGTGAGCAAATTTGTAGGTCCACCATTTGTGCTGGCTGCTGTTCACCGTCTCCTGCCTCTGCGACAGCTTGTGCCCGATTGTTTCTAGGGGGATTGAAAGAAGGGATGGCTTCTTGGACGGGAGCTCCGTCAGATCCGTCTCTGACGGCTTCTCCGAGCCCATCATTGCTTCAATGTCTTCAACCTCACCCGCTTTTTGGGGAGAGCTCGTCTCGTCCTTGGCACCAGTCATGATCGGCGGGCGAAGGGCTTGTTTACAACAGCTGAGGAGTTGCAACTGAAAACTGGGCCGCTTGAGCCCCATGTCCAGGCGCAAGAGTCTTGAGGTGCAGCTGACTCGACAAACTGCCATCATGAGTTCCATGCTGATCGCCGGTTGCTAACTGTGATTTTCAACGACCAGTTTCCAGCGCGAGGCCTCAGTTTCCGTTGGCTTCCCCTTGGCCGCACCTGCTAGCTGCTAGCTGCAGGGTCGTGCATGGAAGGCTCGTTCGTCAGCTCTAGCACAACAAGCGCATCCCAAAGGACAACCGTGCCACCTAAGGATCCAACAATGGCACCAAAAAACTGCAGATGCGGTGACTGTGGCTCATGATACCATTGGTTGCGGAGCATGGTTCAAGGAACTTGCCCCATGAACAATCCGAAGAAAGCATTCCGCCATGTTCGGCCTGTGGGTCTTCTCCTCCTCATTTCCATAGCACATTTCAGACTTGACCTGGCATGCATCTATCGGGATCGAAGTTACGCGAAGCAACGCCGCCATGTAAACATTCCACAACCATGAATGGGCAAGGACATGCAAGCTTTCGTTGCGCGTCCGTCCGTCCTTGCTTGTTCATAACTGCTTGAACACAGCTTCGCTGTGCAGCTGAAAACATGATGCCCTGGCTCGACAGAATCCGAATTCTGCACGGCCTCCGGAGATGACATGTACCTCCTTGTGAAGGGGCTTGAGAAAATCATCTTTGCTGCCAGTTCCCCGAAAATCTTTGGCGAACAAGGTTCACGGTGGCAGACTTAAAAGCTGTGTTGCCAACTCACTACATGCCACTCGCCCGGTAGGCTTAGTAAGCTTTGTCCTTGACGTGGCACTGAGCACCTTCAGCCGAACAGGTTGCCTTGGAGAGCACTGTAGAGTGACGAAGCATGAGGGGGAGAGAGTCTTAGTGGCAGGGCGAAAGCTCCCAGCTTCGCCTCTCCGAGCCTAAAGTACTTAAAGCAAACTCTTGAGACGCAGCAACGGCAGCATGGATATCTTAAAAGCTTCTCCAAGCCTAAAGAATTCAACACAAACTCTCGAGATGCAAGTTCACTTGGGTGAGATCTCTCTTGAAGCCAAGGTGCCACGACGAAGCCCTCCATGCCGATTTTGGAGATGCAGTCCAAAATGCAGAGCAGGGCATCTTCCATTCCTTTGGAGATCAGCCCTGCATGAGCCCGGCCCAAGAGCACCACGACCGGATAGCCCGACCATGAGATGATGGTCAGCCATTCCAAGCGGGAAAAGAGCAACTGAACGTCGGCCGGCCTTTTCTTCACGGTGCCGTTGGCGACATCGACCTGCAAAGCTGCAATCATGAGGGCGAAGAAGAACACGGATGAGAAGAACCAGAGGTACTTCAAGCCCACTTTCGCTTTGGGCACAATCATTGCAGCCACAATTCCTCCCGTCAACATCATGAGATCGCAGCCGATGACCATGAAGAAGGTGTGCTTTTCGGCCCCGCCAATCATGCACAACTCGAAGAGCATCAACGGTGTAGTGGTGATCCAATCGATGTATCTGATCACTGGGACCTTTCTGCCACCGATTGTAACATCACCCATGCCAGTGACCTTTGCCAAGTAGGCCAAAGCAGCGATCACCATCACGAAGAAGGTGACCACATAGGCTTCGGGATGCACATGCCGGATCCACAGTGCCAGCAACACCACGGATGCGAGGGTAAAGAGGATCTGGACCACCCAAGCCACAACGTGAGCAAATTTGTAGGTCCACCATTTGTGCTGGCTGCTGTTCACCGTCTCCTGCCTCTGCGACAGCTTGTGCCCGATTGTTTCTAGGGGGATTGAAAGAAGGGATGGCTTCTTGGACGGGAGCTCCGTCAGATCCGTCTCTGACGGCTTCTCCGAGCCCATGATTGCTTCAATGTCTTCAACCTCACCCGCTTTTTGGGGAGAGCTCGTCTCGTCCTTGGCACCAGTCATGATCGGCGGGCGAAGGGCTTGTTTACAACAGCTGAGGAGTTGCAACTGAAAACTGGGCCGCTTGAGCCCCATGTCCAGGCGCAAGAGTCTTGAGGTGCAGCTGACTCGACAAACTGCCATCATGAGTTCCATGCTGATCGCCGGTTGCTAACTGTGATTTTCAACGACCAGTTTCCAGCGCGAGGCCTCAGTTTCCGTTGGCTTCCCCTTGGCCGCACCTGCTAGCTGCTAGCTGCAGGGTCGTGCATGGAATCTTTCGTTGCCCAAAGCTGGGCACGTTCGTCAGCTCAAGCACAACAAACTTATCCCGGGGATCACCGGATCCGAAGAAAGCATCCCGCCTTTGGTTCTTCTCCTCCTGGCCCGCGCTTGGTTTCCTTATCAGATTTCAGGACATGGCATGTGCCAATCGAAGAAGCATTGCTATCTGGGGTCCAGATCCCACAGGTGAAGGTCCCCGGAGTTTTGTATGGCCCTCATAGAAGTGTGAAGCAATGCCGCAATCTACTCACGTCATGGTTGGACAACGTCATGCGCATTGAAAGAAGGGATGGTTTCGTTTTCTCCGAGATAGGCATTGCTTCAATGTACACAACCTCGTCCGTTTTGTGAGGAGAGGTTGCCTCCTCTGGCTCATAGCTTGTCTACAAAGGCTATGAGGAGCTGCGGCTGAAAAACTAAATCTCTTGAGGCCCAAGTATGTCCAACAGCAAAAGTCTTGAGGCGCAGCGGACATTTGACACACTTCCAGCATGAGTTCGTCTACCTCCTCCCCCTCCCCCTCCTCCTCCTCAGCCCGAATTCCGCACGTTCACATGTCAGAGAGCAACGGACTCTGAAGTACCAACCCTAAATGCCGAACAGCACCCCGGAAGTCGTGTATTTCATGGACCAGACTCGGCCACAACCTTCATTGTGGGGCAAATGGAGCCAAGAATCTGCGGCTTGAGTCGACCACATTGAAATACATTGAAGCATCGAGTAGCAGCACAGGTGTGCAGGATGCACATCTTGGGGCAGCCCGCCCGACACGATCCACGGCCCCTTCATGTCCGACACTACTCACATCTTGTAGCCGTGGTCACGACTCCAGCGGCGAAAACCGCTGCCGCAGAAGCAGAGCAGTGTGAGCCCGCTTCTTTCTTTGCCTTGTGCTTGGTGGTGGTCTGGCGCAACGCGGCCACCAGTCCAACAGATCACAGATCGAACTCTCAGAATCACAGTGCAAGGCAGCTGCAGCAGCTAGTCCTTCACTTTTCACTACCACCAGGGAAGGTTGCTGAAGCTGCGGCGCAGAACCACTCCAGAAAGAATTCAAGAGGATGAGTGCTTGGCAAACAACGCTTGTCATTCGGTCGCCACCGATGTCCACAAACATCTTGAAGTTGCTTGCCTCTGTCTGCATCCTCGGACAGCTCCACAAGGATTCGACAGATCGCAAGGCCGAAG
Organism: Symbiodinium natans; assembly: GCA_905221605.1. NCBI lineage: Eukaryota > Dinophyceae > Suessiales > Symbiodiniaceae > Symbiodinium > Symbiodinium natans. The sequence goes on from CAJNDS010002365.1 coordinate 191,453, forward strand.
ATCCCAATATGCCCAATAAATAAGTAAATGCATAAATGCATAAAGAACATTATGTATATACAATATGCCTTTGCCAAGCGGCTCCCGGCAAAGTTTGCGCAGGACCTCTGGCTCCTGGAAGCAATCCACCAGTTCAAAGCGGCATTCTGGGCAACGTCGTCGGCTCTCCTCGCATGGCTCTACTGGCACACGAATCAGCGAATCAGCGAATCAAGCAACACAAGTGTACTATAGTGTACTATTGAGCGTATCCTCCACCAGCTCGGAGCTGTTGTCCACACCAATCACGGATGAGGCATGGGAAGCTAGGATGCGGGTACATTCCTCAGGCGCATCACAGCAGCCTATGGCTCATGGACTCCGGGGCTTACTTGCGACGCCGTTTCAACAAGCACGCCACGCCTAAGACTTTGGACCAAGGCGGCCGAGGATCACCATAAGACGAGCCAACCTCCAGAACTCCGTCTCCCTGGCGCGCAAGAAATCCATACGTTAGCTCGTCCACAGTCCTATTTTCAGCACGGCTTGACGTAACAATATCTCAAAAACATGTCGCGACATGATAGAGGCAGAAGACAGAGCAAAGATTTCCAGGCGAGCTTTCTCAATAGAGCGGAACTGTATGGCAGAGAGTGATGTAGTTCAGCATGGCTTGCGGGAGCGTTTCACCTCAACAAAACGCTATTTGGAGTCCTGAAAAGTGCCTGCTTCCGTCTCTTTCCTGAATCAAAGGGCCCCCTTCCTCGCTCAGTCCAGGTAAGCTCCAGAAGCCCTAACCTGTAAAAACCTTCGAGACAAGAACAACCGCAAAACACATCCGGAAAGGCTAGCTCTTGCGAGGCCGCCCGAGACCAGCAACAAAGGGTGTTTTAAAGAAGGGTTCTCGATGTTTAGGGTTTAGGGCTTAGCCACACTGGCCCCTTTCTGATGCAGAGGGGGGCTCAGACTTGAGGGTTGAAGGATCAGCGACGACCCCCGACCAAGTGTCGCCTCCCACCTTCAACCAGAAGAGGCCACAAAGTGGCCTGGAAGAAGCCAGAGGAGGCCCAGAAGAGGCACCCCAGGGTTTTAACGCCACCCCCCGGGTCCCCAAAATTGTTGCTTTGGCTCAGCGCTAGAGCAAACTCTGGGTGGTTTTCAAACAACCCTAACATTACAATTTTCATCCTCGCCTTTCCGACATGCATGCTGGCATTCTTGACTCTGCAGTTGCGAGCTCCCGCACATGCAACATGATCTGGCCCTGCCTTTCCTACTTGTGTCTTGGCCAGCCGCCGATACGTCACAGTATCATGCACCAGAAGAACTCTTGGCGGTGTAGCCGGCAAGACTCGGACCACCCGAGCTGGTGAGCAGAGGAACCCATGGCCATCAAATGTCTGCAGACGAATTCGGCTTGCCAAGCCACACCTGCACCAGTCGGTTTGCACCCCTAGGTCAGAGTCTCGCTTACGTGATGGCAATTGCCCCACAAAAAAATAATGCTACCCTAAACCCTTAGCCTAAACCGCATAAACCCGGAACCCTCAACCCTGCACCAGCCCTAAGCCCTAAACCCTAAACCCTGCCGGGCGGCGATTCTGGGAGTTCGTAACTCATTCTCAGGAATGCTGGGAGAAGCTCGTCATGCTGCAGCATCGAATCGGCTCGCTCATGGCCTACAGCAACACAATGGAAGCCGGGGGGGGGGGGGGGGGTGAAGCATCACCAAACAGTAAGCTATTACACCAGCCTCGACCCCAAACAGCACAAACTACAAAAAGGAGGAGCTTACAGGTTGCAAAAAGTAAAGAACAGCCAGCAAATACTCCACGCGAGGGAGTAAAACACATCCCACCCCAAAGGCGAAATGCAGAGCTAGCTCAGCATTCTGGTCGCAACACGATAAGGTTCGCGGTTGAATCGTAAGGGTGTGAGGGAACTGGGCATGTGTTCACATGCTGGGTCGAGACATGAGGGACACAATAGCACGCTATGAAGGGACAAACCCTGATCCCCAGAAGCGCGTCACAGCATCCGGCTGCACGGAGTACCGCCACAGGATTTCGGACGACAATTTACTGTCTTGCACGAGCAGTTGAACAGATCTACAGACCTGGATAGCAGCGCAGTCCGAAACAACGAAAGATTGAAACGTTGAAGCAGCGCTGAGTGGTTGGCATTCGAGTAACGCTGTCATCTAAGGCCCCATAGGAATTAGAACACACATATACCAAATATTAGCAAGTAGTACCTAGACTCCAGACATACGGAACCCCCATGTCCCAATGCCGAAATAAAAAAAAGTAACATGCTAGATAACTGCAGTGTGACGGGGCCGTGAGGCACCCACATTTTACAAAGATAACGGCACCCAATTCAATCACATTCTAGAGAACTGCAGTGTGACGCCATTATGAGACGCCTTTTGCCTACGCGAGAAGCTCTACGTCCATCACCTACGAGTAGTAAACTTGCCAGGCAATGTGATGCATTTTCAGAGGTGGTCTTAACTACCCCCGAGGAACTGGTACTGGCCATGCACACCAAATTCATAGTAGCCCCCTGACTGCACCTGAAGCTAGCCAATCACCGCTTAATACGATGATACGTGATACGTGCGAAAGAATTTTGCAGGCTTGAACGCTTGAACCTAGGCGCTAGGAAAATTGAGCCACCAAACAAAGCTTGCTGGATAGCCTTCCTTCACGTTGTCCACCACAAGAGCATGGCAATGCCTGTTGTTGCTGCGACAGTCCACAGCCACAATGTCTCCTGTAGGGAGGACTGCAAGGATGCAGGGGAGGGAACTCCTGCAGGTTTCAGGCTGGAGAATGTCCAAGGAGTTCAATATGTTCAATGATCAGGAGTCTGGAAGGTGCCAATACAAGACCGAAGAGGAGCTTTCCTGAGCCGCTAGCGGCTAGCGGCTAGCCACAAGGCTCTGTCCAGTTCGTACAGCTTTCGACGGAAGGCGAATACCTTGCTACTCATCTGGAGCCTTACAGGATGACAAGCCAGCCGTGCTGCCGGCCTGGGGTAAAGAACTCGAAGAGGTTGTGCTGCCAAGCAGACGAAAAGGTGCCACGCTTGTCGCTTGGAGTTTGGGCGCACTGCCACAGAAATGCACCAAAAGGAGGCATGCAAAGCTCTTCCACAGAGACTTCTGACATCACGGCGTGCTAAAGCTGTGATGTGGACTGTGGCATCTTGAACGTGTCTTCGATAAGCAACGTCTGTGGAGTTACTGCAAGCAAATTATCCTGACGTATGATTGCTTGGGCTGTGCTGTCATCATGACGCCTATAGGTCCTTTTACATTTCATGTAGTGCAACATCGTTGGCAAGGCCGTGCAAATTCATTACATGCAAAGGTCTCACACAACTTGCAGCTTTGAACCACGCAGCACTAGATCCTGCAGCCAACAATGGCATGCAATTAACTGAAACCCGTAACCCTGGTTTCAGCTTCACCTAGCTGGTTCTAGTTGCGCTTGGTCAGTACTCGCAGGGGCGAAGACATGTTCACACGATCTGTGGGACTCCAAACCTCTCTGAATGGGTTGCGCCGGGTTGCGCCTGAAAAGCCGAAGGATGGGTCGATGCTTTTGTTGAAGGGTCTTTTGGGCCGAGTCGTGAAAATGCAAAGTTGGGCATGTACAGTATTCGCCGTGCTTCAACAGCGATGACACACACACACACACACACACACAACCCCCTTTGTCCAGGCACGCTGTGTTTTGGGCGTCACCTTCTGTGCCGGAAGCTTGTCAACACCAGCAGCGTTGGTGCGGCCACTGGTGCAAAGCAGCCACAAATGCTGGCAGCACACGAAAGTTGATCATGTTCAATGGGCTCGGCGTCAAGGTGTAACCAGGGCTCTGGTGAAGGAAAATCATTGGTGAGAGCTGCCAGGGTCGCTTCCCAGGGGTCGAGTGCATGCCGCTGGCCCTGCTGCTGCCTTCACTGTGGCTAAGCGACTGAAGCCATGCACAGCTGCAATGCATTTACATCGCACCCGCCATCCCTACAGCATGATGAACCTGTCTACAAGTCTACGACAGATTGAACAGCGGCTGGCAACCATCACAAGGTGCTCGCGATCTCGCTGCGCTCGCGCGGCAAACGCCTGGCATCTCAGACTTTAAGTGCAACGAGCTTCGGTCGCATCATGGTCAGCATTCATCAGCAAGTGCATCAATTGGTCTTCCCGCGGTTCGTGCAGCAAGTCGCAGCTTGCAAATACCCAACCTGTACATGGGCGAGCCAGCTGCTGTGGCTGCTCCTCCTACACTATTAAAACGTTCAATGCTGCAAAATACTCCCCACAAGGAGCTGGCAGTCACGCAGCTGTTTCTCTTCACATCCTGGAGGTTGGGATGTCCCCCTTATACTAACAGCCCTTCATAGGCATTCTAGTACCCCCCCCAATCCTACTCCAGGGTTTAGGGCTTAGGGCTTAGGGCTTAGGGTTTAGGACTGCCAGTATATGGGGGAACATCCCGACCTGGAGAGGCCAAGGTTTGCACCAGGAATCAGCGAGCGCTCACCCCCAACAAAGACCAAACAGCCTATTTTCAGGTCGAAGCAAATCTTTTTTTGTTGAAGAGATACTCCCACTTTATGTACTTATATACTACTGTACGCAACAAGGCAAAACATGTCACAGTATTATTTGTGATTTCTTGCTTGTGGTAGAGTATGGATATCCAGTCAAAGCCACTTCTTCGATTCGATCGACAGGTCCACATCGGATGGGGTGTAGTACAAGCTCGCATTGCCTTATTTCCGAAGCACAAGACACAAGACATGTTTTCATGCCTCTGAAATGCTAACTTGAGGCAAGGTGCCCTCGGAAATGCAGCTCAATGCCTCATTCTTTCGGAGCACTTGCCAAAGTGCGATACGGTCTTCCAGCTTCTCCACCTGCACCATGACCCATCGGTCGCAGCACAGAAAGCAAACATCATGGAACCATCTCAGGGTTTCCGAAATGAGGGGTTACCTTTGTTGGGGTCCTTATTAAACGGTGAATCCTACTATTTGGGGTCTATATTCAAGGGTGAACTCTCAATCTTCGCTTTCACCTGTACTTGGTCAGACACTGCCTTTGGCTCCAGGCCGGCGATGAACGCGGAGACCCTGTTGGCTTCTGCACGCCCAACCACCTCGGCCTCCGCCTCTGAATGCTGGTGCTTGATGGCCTTAGACTTTCAAAGACTTTCAACATTCACAGCGGCTTGGGGTCTTCGACATGCCGGTCTGCGATCGCCTTTCTGTTATCCTCCTCACTCTCACACAAGGCCGGCAAGGCCCTTGGAGTCTTAGGTTTAAGGACCTTCTCCTCCCTCATCTCCAGACTCATACGGAACCAACAACCGTGGACCACTGTCGACAGGAAAGCTGAAGAGTCGCAGCGAGACACAGCCGGACACATTCTTGGAATCGACATCCTCAGGAACCCTTAAGAAGAGGCGCACTGCAGACGTACGATCAACTTTTGACCATCATATTCAGAAACATACGGTGCAACGAAGTAGAATGCAGAGTCTTTGCGTCCAAAAAATCAATGAAAACCGTGTTTCTGTTTACCGAAGTTCGCCTCCCAGCCTCCGACTTCTCGTGTCAAATCCCAGTGTTCCATACAGTATCATCGTCTTGAAGATCAAAGTACGTGATCACATATTCCGTTACTTCAGCAAGCATACCGCCATGGGCCCCAATATCCCAAGAGACAGATCTGTCTACTCCAGTTCTGAAGCTAGCTTCATCGACGAGCTGCCAGCAGTTCGCCGTTAAGACGCTCCTGCTCGATCTGGCCATGGGTACGAAAGAGGCTGACCTGAATCGGTGGCTGGTGGAGACCAAGTGCATGTCACAACACAACTCCGAATGCTGCCAAGCAGCCTCATTCTCTGACTCCGCTTGCGAAAGGCGGTTCATGCGATTTGTGGTCTCCTCCAAGTCCAGTTGTGCTAAACGGCACAAGGAACGTCGAAACACGCTGAGAGTGCCGTGTTCTCATGTCTACGCAGTCTCCTGAATAATTTGCTCCAGAATCTCCGAGGTTCGAGAATCCGCGCATTGGTAGCGCGTCACCTCCAAGGAGTGGATCTTGACACCTCGAGAGGCGTAGAATTCCGTGTCCTCCTCCCAAACACGCTTGGCGATGGCATGGGAGCTGTCCATGAACTCCTTCAAAGTCACTTTGGCGACGTGCCGGATGAACTGCGATCTCGCATGGTTGCAGAGATCACCACTGGTGTCCTGTGAATACAGCTTGTAGGGCTGGAGGCTGCAGGGCAGGCCGTTTAACGCGGTTCAGACCCTGGGAGTTAGCAGTTGGGATTGCAGGTTTGGGTTCATTATTTGTTGCCAATGGCTTACAGATCACGCTGTCCCCAGTGCTCTTGACCATGGCTGGAAGATCCACAACTTCCCAGAAGAAGGTTCCCTCAAGGATGAGCTCCACATTGTCCGACGTGCGGCAGTTGAATTCGAAGGACATAAACTGAGCACGACAGTCAAACCTCTCAATGAAGAGGTTTCGGGTCTCTCGCCGCCGGCCCTTGCTCCAGCAAAGTTTCACCGTCTCTGCATACGGCTCCAGGAAGAAGGCGCGAGGCTGCCCAGGTGATCGTTTCTCCTCGCTGCCATAGAAATACTGAAACTCACCTTCTCGGTTCTTCACCTCAGGAGGTCCATTGACGTGGGTGTACATGAACTGGCGCCCCTTACACGACCGCCTGCAAAAAATGCTGGATGCTTTTTCTCAGGAGCAAGCAATGAGAGCCTCGTGGTCTGCCAGCCGGATCAGCTCCTGCACTTTCCTGAGGTTGAAGGCAGCAAGCCAGGCAAGCCAGCCTACACTCACCTAATACGCAACCTCTCTTCAAAAGCATCAAAAGGCTAGACAAGGCAAGGATCTCGATTGTTTCATTGGGACCTGGGACAAAGAGCTGCTTCTCAGTGACCAGTCGCACTTGCCCGGTACTCTTGTCCCGCACGAGTACTGCATGTTCGTCATCCACCTCGACGGCCTCAAAGTACAACAGAAATCTACCAACAAAAAGACCACTGGGGGTACACATCACATGGCAGTAGTAGAAGTGCTCCACTTCGGAGTCTATCACACTCTCTCCGCGTCGCCTTCTTCTTCCCGTTGTCCAGCACTTTGTCATGAGGCCCAAGGAAGACTTGCTTGCTGGAGCCATTGGAGCCAGATTCCACGCGGATCACTCCCGTGGACTGGTCAAGGAGCTTGACATACTCGTGGACCTCCACTTTGAGTACTTCGGTGTCGCAGTAGCAAGTCGCGAAGTCAAGTCACAACAAGGCTATTGAGCTACAGACTTGTGGAACTCACCCTGATTGCTTTGATTGTGATGTATGTGGCGAACACTATGGCAGGAACTCTTGTGTCTTGACTCGCGCTGCGCCTTGAGGTCCATGGCTTCCATGACACCACCGTCCAAGAGTTCATCGTCCGGGCTAGGGAAAACCGTCTGTTCCCCACGGTACGACGCAACCTGCGGAATGAGGGGATATGAGGGATCATCTTGCAATTTTATTGCAACCCCCACCCCGCCCAAGTTGTGTTGCACCAAATTCTTACTCCCACTTCGGAGTCGGGCCTTGCCCGTGACCGTGTCCATGAGGCGCACAAACTCGTATGATTTCAAGGCCTTAAAGGACACTTCAGAAGCACATGCAGAGGTCGAGACTTTCAAGTGTCACTCGCTGCAAGTGAGCCGCCCAGGCTTTGCAAATCCCACTGCATTTTGCAGTGGCACCTTCAACATGCCAAGTGGGCTCTGGGAACACCAAGGCTTTACCTTTCTCAATCCATCTCTTTCCAGAGGACCTCAGAAGTATCAGAGAGTTTGAAAAGCTTGTCACTTTGTTCCGTGCTCTAGGAAGATCTTTGAATGATCTGGTCGGGGCACGTGTCCTTCACCTTGATATACTCATCTTCCTGCAGAGCGATCGCCGTGGTCTTGGCGCTGCTTCGCTCATATGGGCCTGGAAACCAGACTGCGGGACCTTTGACAACCTTTTTGTCGCCGGTGAGCTGATCCTTCAGGGGTCGGATACTCGGCAGCCACGACAAGAAGAGCAACAGCAGTAATTGAAGCGACAGGGCAGCCAGTGACAGAGTCTGCAACTCAGAAAAAAGGAAGCAGTCCTCGACAATGAGATATTCGATGCGGCTCAGGCTCACTGCCGCACCCCGATTGGCATCCTCATGCGGGCCCGGAAAGAACATGCATGGACCTTTGACGATGCGCCGCTCACCCGTGAGGCGGTCTTCCACAATGGCAAACTCCGTGCTTCCAAGGCTGAGGCCCTGCTTTCTTTCCACAACTTGCTCATAGGCACTGAGGAAGAAGAGCTTCGGACCTTTCTCGACCCGCTCTTTGCCCTCGAGGCTGTCCCTCACCTTGACATAGTCCATGTTGCCCAGAGTCTCAGCCTTTCGTCTGGTTGCTAACCTGTAGGTGAGCGGATTAAGAATTGCAACGCCTGGCCCATTCTGTACATAGGCTCCGGTGAACCCTTCCACCCACACCTGTTCATCCTGGCCAAGGCAGTGGATTGCCCTCTGGCCAACTGCTATGCACACACCGATGACGCTAACAAGTCCCAGAACGAGAACGAGAGTGGGGAGAGTGATGAGCTGAAAGCCAAATGAGGCCAAGCCCGCCACGCCAAGCACCACCAACGAAGGCAAGATGGGAACTGCCATTGCGCGCAAGGTTGCGTAAAGCAGTGAGATGGGGGTCGTCCGCCTTGATTGAAACAGCTGGTTCATCGGCGGACGTAGAGCGCAGGAGTTACGGGCGAGTAAATGCGGGATGGGGTATGGGTGGGAAGGTTGGGGAGGGACGGGGTAAGGGAGGGAGGGTGGGGGGAGGGAGGGCAGATGGTTGGCCACCGCTGTCAGGTGGACGTTTTTGGCAACTTCCTTATCTTCTCAATACCAGACTACCTTGCCCTTTGTGCGGAGTCTCAATAAGCAAGATGATGGTCAGGCTATTCTTTTGTGGGTGCTGTGACTGGAATGTACTTCTTGCAGTATATCCAGCTGCATATCTGCACAGCGATGGGTAATGACGGGTGTGTCTAAAAGAGAGTTTCTAGCACAATCCACTTATGACAGAGGGAGCGGCAGTGTGATCGTAGCAGGACTGTTGCTCTGTACCTGTGCACTTTCCATGGTTTTCATCCCGATTCAAGAGGGTGACGGTTCGGTCTCCCCGCCTCAGCCCTGGTCAATCTTCTCAACCTCTGGCACCTGCAGCAGCGCTGCAAGCAACTCCGAGAGAAGGGAAGGCTCATGCAGCTTTCAGATTTCAGCACATGCCACAGGCATCGCACTAACGGCACGTTGTCCTGTCGCCAACAGACTCTCAACTCTCAACTCCAAGCTCGCCCCAGCCTTCATTAGCAGGTCTGTGAGGCGGGCATCCTCCACAGGATCCGGGATCCAGTTGAACAGAAACTCGCTGCAAGGTCTGGAGAAGAAAGAAGCCTTCTCCTTGCCACTTGAGAGAATAATCTCCAGCATCTCCTTGCAGTCCGCACACCGCAGGGATTCTTGGGCATTCTTAGGGGCTCTATTCACAAGGGTACGATATATGCATCTATATATATATATACATATCTGCATTTCTTTATTTCTTTATTTCTGTATCTCTTTATGTGTTTATTTGTGATTATGGAGGCTTCTACATTTAGATGTGTATTTGTATTGATATGCCAGTATGTGTGCACATATACCGCAAGTAGATGCCATTAGTAGGTCCTTTTATTTTTGAGGGGCACACTAGCCAGAACTAGCCAGACATCTCATTGACAGCCGACTTCCAGTTGTCCCAGTCTTGTCACCTCTTCGAGCTTCTTCATTGAGTGCTTGGCGCACGCTAAGCGCTCTTCCGCCTGCAGCGACAGCTTGCAGCACCCTCTGAAATAGAATTCTTAAACACCACCCTCGATACGACTTACGACCCTCTTTAAACACAATAAGGGAAACTGCAACATTGTCCCAAAGTCTTGCGTATACCGTAGAGCCCCTTAGCGCACTCTGCGGAGTACCGAACCAATAAGGCATAATTACAAGTTGCACGGAGTGCAACTTGTACGTAGCCTGCATCCCAGACTTAAACTTGAAGTCGAAACACCATGATTCGTCATTCGAGGAGGCGTGTCCCTGCAGCATAAGCCCATCAAGACCTTGCTACGCACAGGCCTCTATGTAGGCGTCAGTTGCTCTCTGCATGGTATCCTTCTTTGAAGACACCTGCGCCCGACACATTTGCATGAACCTCCACTTGAGAGCAGGGCGGACGAAAGCCAGGCCCGCACAGATGGCAGGCGGCAACTTGCCAAACCGTATAGCGTATGTCAGCATAAGTTGAGAATCCCCAGGGGGCAGCGTCGCATGTAATTACAAGAACGTCTGCGTCGTGTGTGCCAAACCGTAGTATCTGTCAGCATAAACTGAAGATCCCAAGAGGGGGTCCAAGGGGAGGGTGTGGGGGGGGGGGGGTGTAAGAGTCAGGGGAGGCCTCGCCCATTTTGGGTAATTGCACCACCGTGGCCCAGATCATAGCCATAATCTCCTAAAACACTTTACCCTATAGAAAATAAGGTGCAATTATCCAAAATGGACAAGGTAATGGGGTCGCCCCAGTTTGGGGTATTACATCACCGTGAACATATAAAGCACAACTAGTAGCCCATTATCCTTAAAATACTCTGTCTCATCCTATTTATCAGGTGATGTGACATCCTAAACTGGGCAAGGTTAGGTTTATTCATTTTATGGGGAATAGTATGGGGTAGTTGGGTGGGGTATTCAATAATAATTTACTTTTATTATTAAATTATCATTGGTTTAACATTTATTGTTTTAAGCATTCGCCGTAATCTTCTTCCATTTTTTGAATACTTATATTGATCCATTTAACAGCATGTTTTGGTTTTGCATCTAAATATTTAGTGTCCTTGCTTCCTCCGTTCTGACATAGTATTTCAATATGCTCAATCAGTTCAGAGTATTTTTTAATTAACTGTTTATCTTCTGGGACTTTCCTTCTAAAAAAGAGATATCATTCTTAACATTACAAACATCTTCGTCATCAAATATACCTTCGTATTTTTTCAGCTAGCTTTCGTGATAAGTTTATCTAGCTATTGCTTGGTTGGTGTACTTCGCTACATGCAGCGTGCTGAAACAAGCACCTCGCGCTCGAGCGTCCGCACGGCGCGCCCGCGCGACTCGATGGCAGTGCGCAAGTCCTGAAGAGCTCCCATCAGGCTTGAACGGGCAAAGCCGCACAGCTGGACGTCATCAAGTCAGTGTCGCTTTGGCTGCAGTTCAATCGTTCAAGAGCTACAGTATGTGACTGCCGCCAAAGCCGCCGAAGAATCAATCATGACTGTTGACTACGTCGAGCATCGAACAGTCCTGCACCTTCTTCTGCTCTGCCTCAGTGAATCCCAGTGAAGTGTGCTGGTCTGGCGAGGGCTTGTCGTAGGACTGGCGGTGCAGCCAAGACCGCTACGAGGGAGCACCCCGTCTTAAGCTCCTGCTCGAGGCCGGCCAACCTCCTCTCCTGCGTCAGGCTTTTTTGCAAGTCATACTCATCGTCTATCGTCTATGTATCCTTTCATAGTAGTGTCCTCCTCCATCAACTGCAGCTCCTTCTCCCGCATTTGGGCCTTCGAAACAGCGGGGGAGTTTGAAGGCAGTCAAGTCATGTCGAGCTCTTCGGGCCTGAAGCGCTGCCTTTCGCGCTTGTACCTCCCAAAGCCGTGATGCCTAGATCTGCCTATAGGCTACCATCACAGGAATGGCGGAATGGCGGAATGGGACAAACTCCGCAGATATGCCTCATCTCGCGCGCGAACGATGGAGTCCCTGGCCAGCTGCTCTTTGGCCCGAGTTGCCTTCGAGTCTAAGCTGGCTGTCCCCCCCAAAGAAATTTTTAGAAAACCCGGAAGTTGCTGAATTTAGATGTTCAGCATTCAACGCAGCTTGTGCGGTGTTCACTTCTGTCGTAAACCCCAACAAGATTGACATGTACGACAAGCGCCCGTCATGCACATTTGTCATCTGCCATGCGTCACGAAGGCAACTTGTGCCAGAGTGTGTCTTGGAGATGTATGGCCGCCGCCCGCCTCATCTACCGAGCGCGCAACCTCCAAGACATTCAAATCGCGGCCTGCCACGAGGTTGGATAGTCGGGGGACAACTGTGTTTCCATCATGTGCCAGTACACCTGCAGAGGAAGCACGGAACAAACCACGGTATGAGAACTCCGTGGGCGTGCGCTCCGGTACCCTTGAGAAGCCCTAAGGCCGTCGCTTTGAGTATCCTTCTGGAATAAGACCCAACCCCCGAAAAACCGCTCCCAACACTGAACATTCACCGGTGCCCGGTTGCGTCCCCGACTGCTGTACATTCGAGAATCAAGATCGAGTGTGTCGCTTATTTTGCTTTTGTGGGGCGCCTGTCGCTCATGCGGGGCAGCTTAAGCGGCTGGGCATTGAGCGTGCCTTCGGGCGCGGCGCTTGGCACATGAGTCTGGACTGCTTGGCCTGGCAAGGCCAAGGCAAGGCCAAGGCAAGGCCAAGGCAAGGCCAAGGCAAGGCCAAGGCAAGGCCAAGGCAAGGCCAAGGCAAGGCCAAGGCAAGGCCAAGGCAAGGCCAAGGCAAGGCCAAGGCAAGGCCAAGGCAAGGCCAAGGCAAGGTTAGGGCCGCATCCTCCAACCTTTTGCCTTATCGCCCTTAAGCGGATACACCATGAATTTGGGTTAGGCGGCAAGGGCTAACAGACTTGGCGCCTGGCCTTCGACTGCAGCATCGCTGCCTGCACAAGAGAGGGCATTGCCATTGAGTGGGGCGGCCATGCCGTTACAGCCAGCATCATGTCAAGGGAGGCCCGGGTGTGTTACACTTCTCAATATCCTTCTTTCCGCAGCGCAGCCAATAACAACCATGGCTCCACAGCTCGGGCAAAGACATGACAATCTCCGTTTCTTGCCCTTTTGAGCAGCTTCCTTTGCCTGCATCCTTGGTGCCACTGGAACCGACATCGTTGTCCTTTCCGGTGCCTGCGAGCACAGGTCGCTTCCTAATTGATATGGCATAGGCAGCGGAGACTTCCATGGACTTACTTGAATTTTGTACTGGTTGCTTGCACACAACTTGCCGAAGTCCCAATCAAGTCCTTCAGGATCCTTTGCTTCGGAAGCTTCTGGCGTTGTCGCCTCCTCTGATTGCTTTTGCTGCACCTGCAGCCATTCCAGTACGCGCACAACTGCCAAAAACGACACTGGGGCGAACACACCTGATGATGCTGCGTGCTCAAACAAGCTTGTTTGTGCCGAGCCTTTTCAGGTGTTTTTGGGGTGCTTGGCGGCTTTGGTCTCTGCTTCGCGCCTTAACTGGAGAATGACTGCAACCGTCTTGCGGATGTCAAAATTCTCGGTCTCGCTGCATCTAGCAAGCTGAGCCGATTGCAGCTTGGTTGATGCAGCTGTTGGACGAGACAAGATGACTCAGATGCTGACCGGTCGCCCGCGACTCTTTCGCAAGCGTCCTCAAGCACACAACTAGCATCAATGCTGATTCAAACTCTATGCACACGTCAGATAGCTTTAAGTGAAATGCCTGCTGTGCCCACAGTTGAAGTAATGATCATTCTCAACCAATGAAGTCTCAGTCAATCTGTCATAGTGTGCACGGACATGTTGCCTTTGATCTTATAACGCATTATCATAGTCGCCTACGTGTAACCCCAGTTGCAACTACCCATGAACCTCCACGCAGTGAAGTCTTTCAGGATTTCCATCAGGAATGCTTGTGTCACAAGTTTCTCATTTTGAGCAACTCCACGTCAACTCCTGACAAAACACTCTGGGCAGATCAAATGCTTTCCCAAGGCTGTTTGAGCGCTCATTGCTTGAGTCTTAGAAGTGCCGCTAAGCCTGCCAAAAAACTTTTAAGTTTAATGTCCAGCGTAAGCTCTGTGATCCTCTCGACGCTTGGAGAATTGGGCCCCCTATACCAAGCTGCATTCGCTTGTGGCTAAGGCTAGGTGCCCCCACGGCGGTGCTGGTGCCGTTGCAGGTGGAGGCGGTGGCTTGGCCACAGCCCGCGGATCCTGGGAGAATCTCCCATGGCTGCCTACTCACCTGGGACAACAGTAGTGCTCTACTCATGGCTACGAGTAGCGGCTAGTGGTTCTCTCACTCTGCTGGTCTGATACCTGCTTATGTTTTGCATGTGCGCGGAGACGCTTGTTCAGATACCTCCCATGATGCCCCCTGACTTTCTTGGGGCGAGGCATACCAGTCCAGCCCGGAGACCCCGCTGCCCGCCATGGCCCGGACGATCACTATCAGTCAAAGCCTATACGCATGTATGCATGAAGGAAAATTTCATATTTATCTATTCATGTACTTTTCCTATTTGTATACGCATGGGATGCCTGTGCAACACGGTCCGATAGCCATGCTTACCGCGAGGACACTTAGAACACTGCACTTGCAAGATGCCTCCTCCAAGTACCGATATTTCCGTGTGCCAAAACCCGGTCCACGTGCTTTCTACAGACCTCTGCAACGCCTGTACTGTACTCTGGGACAAGAAACGACCCTGACAGCAGCAGGTAAGCCCTTTCCCAAAACCCGGGCAGTGATGCATACCCTCTGAAGCGTGGCATGGCGCGCATGTGGGCGGCGGACATGGTACAAACCAACAGTAAGTATTGGCACGCCACCCAACATGACTGCATCCATTGAGTGTGGGAACTGGCCGATGGGGCAGACAAGCATGGCCTGACGTTCCAGGAATGGGCGCCTCATACTTTTGCGGCTGGGCGCATCCAGGCGCTTCTAAGCCGTGGTTGTGCAAAGAGCAATGTCATCTGGAAGGGTTACCCTCCAAATCTTCATTAACAAAATCCAACCTCCGCAAGAGCAGTCAGACAATGTCAGACGGCTGCAGCGCGCTAAGCGCACCGAAACCATCATGTAAGAAGCTGTTATGTAAGGACCTGTTGGCTGCTGCAGCCACGATGGTTCAGGTGAAGTCCGTGTGATTCGCGATGCCGGTAAGTGAGCTGCCTCCATTATGATGACATGTTCCTCTGTATCCATCTCTACATACTGTCGCTTGTGCCATATTGCGGAAGCACAGTATGACCTTACACCTGGTCTCACAGCACGCCGTGCAGGTGCGTTCCATGACACCCTGCTCAGCGGTCAGAAGAGGGCGGGGTTGGACGGTCACAGAAGTCAGCTCAGTCGTTTGGCAGCACGCCCTTGGTCCGACAGCGCTCCTCAACAGAAGGCTTCTCAAACTTGTCACGCCTGAAGAGGGCAGAGACTTCTGGCGATCAGTGGTTTCACCGTTTCACCATCTGTCAAACCACTGCGGCCCTGTGAGCAGCCACTATCCACTGCCATTGAACCCTGCTGCAAGCCAACCCTGGCAAACCATTAGAAAACCATATGCACCCATGTACCGTTTCTCTCTCACACACACACACATATATATATATATGTATATATATATATATTATCTATATATATATAGATACACATACATATATATATATAGACATATGTATGTCACAAGAAACTGCTGCGGCCTGAAGGTCCTTTCGACGCTCGGCGCTCCAGTCCTCAACGGTTTGAGCTGCGAAAGTTGGAAAAGTCGTGAAGCACCATGAGATTCTGCTGAGCTACGCCGTGAACTCGTGAGCTGCTGCACAGCAAGATGACGACTTCTTGGAAACCTGGCAAACCTATTGACCGTGATTAGCTTGCGCCTGGTTCTCGCGCTGGATCTCAGCCTTCTCCTGGCGGGAGCCAGGTCTCCGAAACGAAGCAAAAAAACTGAGGAGTTCATCCTGGACCACAAGCCGACATCACAAGAACACTACGCCAGCTCTAGGTGGGTCATGACAAGAACAGGCCATGCAAACTGGCATTACGTCCTTTCATGTCTCTCTCCCCCGGTCTTCGCATTGATCGCATTTACAATTCACCGCTTTGTAAATCGTCTTCGCTCCTTGGGACTCAAAATACGAACCTTCGTAGATGGGCTTCACCCGCTGGCCACCCGGCCCGAGCATTTGCTTCAAACAATGCCTTGGCGCGTAAACAGCCGCCTTCGGAGCAGGAAAGGCCCGTAAAGATCACCTTCAACATGTAATATGCGATTTGCAGCCAAAAAGGGATTGAGCATCTTTGTTGCAAACACTTCTACGGTGCATAGCGCGACATGACAAGCACATAAAAGAGCCCTCAAAAGCCGTCTTCGCCTGGAACATCGTCTTCAAAAAAAAACGTCTCTTCGTTCAATGTTGTCTGCAAGTCTTCGAGACGTCAACCGTCTTTGTGATCCAGCAAACTGTTCCCACATATATCTTCAAATATTCGTCTTCCCCCGGGAAATGGGCGTCCGCGGCAACAAGCTTTAAACCCTCGGCAACATAAGCCTGCAAAGGTTATGGCTCAAAAAAAACGGCCAGCAAGGGTTTGTCGGGGACCCTCTCTTGCCTCCTGGCTTAGATTCCGCACGAAGCTCACGAGGTCATTGTAGTGTGACTTCAGGGTGTCCAGCGAAGATCCCTGACAGCATGATTGATGGTTTGCAGAGGCCGAACAAGGGATCCAGATCACGAGCTTTTGGCATTCTTTGCCCGCGCACTTCTCGATCGGCGCGAACCGTTTAACTTGTGAATGCGTGATGCAGGAGCTTCAAGGGTACTGTGTGAGCAGAGACGTTGCCAACATGTCTCAGGCCGGACGTGCAAAATGCTGGCTACCCGAGCATCATTCCGAACGGCCTCGTTCGCCAGGGAGTTGTCAAGCGTGTTAAGGAAATAATTATACCTGCACACGGGCCAGTCCATCGCGGAGAAAGGAAGTTGCATGCCCAGAAACATCCACAGACTGCAGCTAAGCAACTAGGAAATCTAGGAAGACTTCTTTAGCAAAGCGGCTGACTGGGTTGCTGGCACGATGCGGGATGCTTCGTTCACAGGTACGCTACTGAAACTACAGCATCCGTGCCTCAACACCAGGCTCTGCCTCAGCTTGATACACTGAAGCGGTGATGGTGCCCACAAGATGTTGAAGTGCTTGAATAGCTGGACTGCCGGCATTTTTCGAGACATTCCCACCACTGCAGTCATGACGCAAGTTTCTCGAGCCGGCACCACTCATCGCTGCCCGGCGTCAAATGATCCAATGCGTTCTAGGATGCACTGCGCAGTCAAGCTTGCAGTGGATGCGGAGATGCACTACATGGAGTTTGCTCTAGAGTTGACCCCTTCGAGGCGGAATAGATTGATTCCTGTCATCACAAGACTGCTAGTACTAGGTCCCAAAAAAAGAATCCCCTTTTAACTGCGTTACATAAACAGGCTGTAGGCAAGGCTGCGCAACATCGACTCCTCCTCTTTTGCCGCTAATTCACGGGCTTGTTGCTTTACGAGCTGTCCTTCCCTTTAGCTACTGTGCATGGTACTGCGTCTTTGACTGTTTCGAGGATCACTAGAGTCAACTTGTCGTCCAAACTGTGCCTTTCTGCTTGCAGTCTCGCTTGCGAGATGGCTGCACTTGGCCGAACACGCATGCTACTTCAGAATAAAGCTAGCTTCGCTCCTGCACTTGGAGAAGTGAGCGCAAATGAAGAAAAAGACTGCACGCTGTCCTGCCCCGCAGAGTGTGGGCTGGACCATTTTCTTCGCTCCTTGGCGTCTTGGCGTTCTCACAGCTCATCTCTACCGCTCAGCTCAGCTTTGGCAGCCTGGTCGAGGCAATCAATAGCAAAGAGAAACACGAACTCTCAAAAGGCAGCCCCGGTGGCCCTACCTCACACGCTCTGGTTGCAAGCAAGCATTGCAGCCCCTGTTCTCACACCTGTCCCAGAGGCACGAGTGCCTTCATGGCTGCTTTCAGAGCGTTCTTGAAAGCCTGGGCAGAAAGAGCGGGAGTGTAAGTGTTCTGCTATATACGTCCTTCCAGTTGCCTCCTTTAAATGTCCGACATCAATTTGGGCAGTCACTCTCACATGAGGAAGAGAGGTATCGGGATAGCCAAAACATCACAAGAATCTAAGAAATAAGCAATTAAGTCACTGAGCCACCTGTTTTAAAGATCTTGGACCTGTCCAGGATTGGTCTGGGGTGATACAAATCCTGGGGGGGAGGGGGGCTCCACAGGCCTGATGCGGACTCAGGCAGCTTGAACACCAGGCCATTGAATCGCAACATGATACAGTGGGGTATTTTTCGTTAGAAAGGGTATGCTGGGTGGGTTATCAACATTTGTTAAATTTTGAGAAGGGATATGTTGTTGGGATTAGATGGGTTATCAGCATTTGTTAAATTTTGAGAAGGGACATGTTGGGATTAGAAGGGGAAAAGAGTGCGACTGTGTCTCGCGCCTGTCGATAGGCCAGGGCCATCTGCCGATGCCGGCCGCCGATCGGCTTGGGCTCGAAGGAGAAGGGTCTTAGATGGGGGTTTACGATATGAAGGGGCGTTATGTTTTAAAAAAAGTTGGTCCTTATTATGAGGGGATCCTACTATGTGGGGGTCTAGATACTAGGGGTCCCTTATTATCCTAGACCCCCAGATGTGGTACTTCAAGTCGTCTACGCTCGATCCTGGGACTGGGATGCATGGAGTTCAGGTTTGGGTAGTGATGGTACAAGTTGCCACGGGTGTCAGCCGGATTTTTGAGACACCGAGGCGCTGGTCCTCGCTCCCTGGGCCATAGAGCATGCCAAGGCGAGCCTCCCGCACCTGTCAGGATGATAAGGCATGAAGACCGCCCTGCTCCGCCGAGAACTTCAAAGTCCCATGGGGTCTGCTTTCTGAAGTGAATGTCTCGCACATGAAAGTCACGTCGGCCTGCAGATCTTCAAGCAAGTCAGCGCCATCTTCCACCAACCCTGTCAGGTTCGTGCCTGCAAAGAAGGCGGACGACTGGACTGGAGCGAATTGGAAAGCAATCGCAAGCAGAGGCCCCCGAGCGCATGAACTCCCTCAAGAAAGCAAGAGACGGGATACTCCACTGAACAGGGTCAAGCCAAATTCCCGCCACTTTCTCTACACTCTGGAACCCTATGCAGGACGCCGCAACAGGCCCATGCAAAGAAGTGGATGGCAGAAGCAAGGCAGACCTGCGGAAGGGAATCCCTCTGCCAAGGGCTCGCTGCAGCTGCAACCAGCGGCAACACATGTGGGAGCACAAGTGAACGCACACATGACACCTTATGTCGAACTATTGGGGCCAAGAGGGCATCTACGTCTACACTTCCCATCTGCAATGAAGCAGCAGCGTTGGTACCCAGAAAGGCACAGTTGCGGTGAACTCCCAGATTTCGCCAGGTCTGGGCACAATTCGGGCCACGCTCACCTTTTCACAGACCATCCCAAGCCCAGCCCTCTTCACCCTGCGGTGCCAGCTCGCTTCAGGAGCAAACAGCTAACAACGGTAACAACGGTAGTTCTCAAACGCAGATGCACTGGGGTACAAGGGTAGGATCCTGCAATAGCCTACCGAGCCGAGGTCCCAGCCAGGGCCGTGATCGTCGGTGTCTGCAAACCAGGCGGGCGTGCCTAGGAAACATACAAGATTCAAGTCATCACCAGATTTCCTGTCACTGGACAGATGTGACAAAAAACATTGCAATGCGCTCAGCCTGGCTCGATGGTGCTAAGGCAAGTGTTGAAGAAACGTGGTATGTCGTTGAAGGCTGTTGACATGTGCTCGAGTCTCAACTGTTCATACCTTCGAATAGGCCTCTGGGCTCACTAAGAGATGCTGAAGGCAAACTCATGGCACCCTTGCTAAGAAGCACAACACACATCCCCGAGAAAAAAAACATTCGATTCGGATTCCTTGAGCTCTCAAGGTGAGGATCAGCCGAGGCTCCCTTCGCATCCATCTGGATCCAGGCATGGCGCGTGCCGGATGCCGCGCTGTCAAACCACCACATGACGGGTGGATCTTCGATGAACCCATAGTTCCTGCGGCCAGGTTTGGAGGTGCCCCCTGCAAACCCTAAAGAGCCCTAAACCGCGCAAAAACCAACACTTCTGAAGTTCGGCCCGTCTGAGCCAAGGGACCTAAAACTTTCGGGCGCCCCGTCAAAGTCATCGGCATGCATGCCGGCGGCCTTGGCAGGGGGTCGCGTCCCCTTTGGTCGTCAGAGGGTTTTTTTGGGCAACTGAGGTTCTCAGGGTGGCAAGGGACCTAGTGGTACACACTGCCAGGGGTAGCTGGGCAATGAGGGTTGTAATTAGAGTCAGAGGATTTGTATGTATGTTCGGGAACTTGGGGAAGGCTCACACCAGACCCGCACAGGTGCAGGCTCCTTGATCTCCAGCATTAACTTCTAACCTAGTTACCCAATAACTCGCCTGGTACCAGGGGGCAGGCTGCCTGATGACCTCTGTCTCTGCCCCTCTTCACTTTCACGTGTGAACAGGGCAGCGGCCAAAGTTGGGCGAAAGGCCACTCCATTCCTGAAGAAATCCACAAGCACAAGAACACTTGTGAAATGTCATGCCTCCAGCTGTGTGACTGCACTTGCGCGCGCAGCTGAAGTTGCGCGCCGGGGCGCACCATTGAATTCAGAACTTCGCTGCCGGCTTTGATCTCTGACGACGCACGAAACCAAAAGGTTCCTGCACGCATTGCCATGCTCCCAATTTTTTATAAAGAAGAGCCTCGAAATACTTCAATGGTTTCCCCATGTGCTGACACTCACTCTCCAATGCAGCTCTCACTTCACAGTTTCGTGATTCGCGATGCCTCTGCCATGGGGCTTCGAGAAATCCTCCTGATCGAATCCGTGCCAGGTCAGGTTGTATCCTTAGGCTGCGCCATGACCCCGATGTCTCGAAATGGGACAATTGAGACATGTCTGAGGCCTCAGGCCATGATTCATGATGTCGGCAACAGGGGTCATGCCTGATCATGCACCCATGACTTGGGTGAATGCAGCAAAGGCCAGGAGGGACGGGGTGAGGGTGTTGGACTCTCTGGGTGCCTAGAGGCCCAGCTCGCGTATGGTACAAAAGCAGCGCTCGCAAGGCCAAAGCATCCCCATCCTTGGCATCGTGTCTGTCTTGTGGTCAGTGCCGGTACTGTCGCCCCAAGAAACCCAAGTACCCTTCGTCCCTTTACGATACCCTAAGATACTCCATTAAGGTAGACAAGAGGGCCCTTGTTAAGGGGGACTTTTGGGGGGGAATCCACCCTAAACCCCAAACTACCAACTCCCTCACACACCAAAGCCTTGAACGCGCCCACGCAGCGCCGTAGTTGCAGTTTGGGCTTCAGGGCTTACCTGAATGCCCACGTATGCTGAAATAAAGCAAAGACCCCAAATGCCCTAAGCCTAAGCTATACCCTCAAACCCGATGTGCTGGGGTGTATGTCTCGCGGACTGAGCTTGGCCAGTGAACCCCTGCGATAGATCTTGACTGCGTGAGCGCCTCGGGACTCTGGCTAGGATCCGGGGCAATCTGTGGGTCTCTTTAGGTGCCACCTTTCAAGAACTCGGACTCATTTCTCGAACTTGAATGAAGCTGAAGGCTTTGAAGGCTTCGAAGGCTTTGAGCTGCACCTGTCGGCTGTACGAATCTATTTGCAGAGGCATTTGCAACTGAGCAACGGATTCGAGGCAATCCCGGAAGTACTGCTGGGTATAGCTTTGCCAGCCTAGGGGTCTACAATCCAAGACTGCGCCGTACACCCCGCAACGTGTTGAGTTGGGCACGTGGGAGCTATGTTTGCAGGCATTACATAAGAACTCTGCGCTAAGGAGCCACCTTTCGGTGTTGGAAGTCCATCTAGCAATGCCACATCCTCTACTGACCACACTGCCGGCACGTTGATCTCGAGTCCATGCAATGTCTTCAAGTAAGGCCAAAAGAAGGAGCATGTACCCTTCTGCAGCTCATTGCGCAGGCGCTTGATGGCCAGGCATGGCGATCGACCATCCAAGATGATGAGTTCGCTGGGCAGCGACACCAAGACCTCTGAGACCTCGAGGTCCTCTGTCGCGAATAGACCTCGACCCAGCTCTCCACTTCCGATGCGGAGGCGAGGGCTGAAGAAGCCCCCGTGACCTGTCGTGGTCAGAAACATGTGTCCCATGTGTCATGTGGTATTTAATATATAAGGACTCCTATATACACATATAATATGTATGTATGTATATGATAAGCCGTGAACATTTATTAGCATGTTCTATATGTTTAGCAGTCTGAGCTGCTGGTGATCCATTCGATGAGGTCCTCCTGAGGTTCTGGGCAGCTGGAAGGTCGTGGGAGTGCCGTGCATCCCAGCACACAGTCGGCTTCGAACCCATCTGGGCAGCTCAGCCAGATCGCTTCTCCCTGATAAGTGCAGGCGGCAAGCGCAGCACAGCCCAGTGAGTTCTCCTTGCTGTACAGCAACTGGGTACCTGACATTCAAGACATTCTCGAACATTGACAACAAACATGTGCGCATAGGGCTGCCATTGGTGAGTTGCGTCGGTGGATGCTACCCGGCGGCAATAGGCTGCTTGCGCTGACGTATTGGAGACGTTGGCCCACTTCACAGGACGCGCAGGGCCGTCGCAACATTGGTCTGGCGGTGGGTGCACCCCAAGCGCGCCAATCAGTAGCGAAGCACTCACGCACAAAGCACGCGCAGCCATTTTTGCTTTGCGAGAAGTGACTACCTGTGCCGCGCGTGTTCACCATCTTTGCTGCTCGTGTCTTAACAGCATGGTCAGGCACATGTCCCACATCACGCTCCCCATACAACAGTATCTGATTACTTGACCTCAAGACACTAAATTAACTGCGTGTAAGGGTTGGCAATGGACCACATTTATTTTGCACCGCAGTCTTGGCAGTGCGCACCACCCTTGTCTTTTCATGGGCTGTTGAGCCTTCTTTGGCTGCAAGGACATGCTGCACAAATGTACCGCTGCACCGCTGCAGTGTCTGCAGTCCGCCACAACTTTTACCCATCGTGAAGCTCAGCTGGCTTGAGGCTGCTCCACTCCTCCCGAAGCCACAGAATGCCGCGCTTTTCGTCAGGATCCTCGCTGAGCACCACTTACTGAGTCTGACTGACGGGTGCTTGTGTCACGTGCTTTGCCCAACTCACATCAATGCCCAACTTGCTGAGCGCCTTGGACACCAGCTGCTCCAGAACGGACGCAAGCTCTGAATTTGGTGGAGACGTAACCTCCCGCCGCCTCCCTCCAAGGTCCTTGGCATGAACATGTCGCAAGACTCAAGATGTTGTTGCGCCTTCAAACGGTGTGAGGCGGCCTGCGAGCTTTCTGAACAAATTGCTTCAATGATCTGCCTAGCATCATAGAACACCAGACGGTACCGATGCAAGCAGTTGTGAGGCGAGATGGCCATATCGGCAGTGTAGGTCGCTGTGCTGGAGTACTTTCCTAAGCAGCAAAGGGGCAGGAGCTCAAAGCAAGCCAAGGCCTGACATGGCAAATTCCAGCAAAGGGGCCATCTCTCAGGAGCGGATGACCGATATGCGCACTGTGGCTGCGTATCTGATGTTGTCGACCCGTAACGATTTCAATCGCCAGCACGCTGACCGATGTGTGCATCACCGATCCATGCTGCATGCACTTGACCTGGTTGCCAAGCAGACTCATCAATCTATTGCAGCGGCAAAACACATACACTACGTCGCGCAGCAACGCTTCGCCCAGTCGGTGAATATTAAGGGTGCCAATAGCAGTGCGGTTCTGCCAGAACAGGTTTTGCAGTGGCTTGTGGCTGCTTCCCGCGTGCCTTTGTCCATGACGGCTTCCCACGGCCGCCGGCTCGTGTCAGCGGCGCTGTCCTGCAAGTCGCGGTCTGGACTCAAGACATTAAGCTTAGAGGGTCCTGTCGAGCTTGTTCCATCTGCACCCAAAGGCTGCAGCCATAAGAGCTCGGAGGCACAAACATGCAAAGCATATGTTGGTCCACTTAACTTGAGCTTCGCGAGGTCCATCCTCAATCGTTTGAAGCCTGGAGCTAAAGTGTGCTACGAAAGCCAGAGACCCTAACTTTCAAGCCCTCAACTTAAGCATCTCTCCCCAACTGAACAGTATGAAACCCCCCACGCCCGCCCACCGAGGGGCCCACCCCAACTCATAATGAATCTATAATCAGAAGATGCTCATTGGGTGCAGGGGCTTTAGGATGAGACCTTGAGATGATTTGACTCAGATCTCCACATCACTCTCTTCCCGGTGCCTCCAGTACAGCTGGGCCTGGATGTCCCGGGACCGCTGCCAGCCGTGGCTCAGTCCCAGGTAGTCTCTGAGAAGCCCTGTGTCAAGGTGCAGAGCTTCTTGATTCAACGCCCAACTATTCCCTTGGCCCCGTTGAAACCCGTCACGGGGAGTTGAGGTTTGGGGGGAGGGGTTGATGGTTTTGTAGAGATTCTACACAAGCCAGCTGGTTCGTACAGAGTCTGCTCTGAACACCACAATGCCCACTCGCATAAATGCGCGGTGCTACAACCAGCAACAGTGGTTGAGCCCAGGGTCGATTGGAGGAGAGCTGCACAGAGAGGTCCAAGAAGGCCTCGTAGCCTTTCGCCTTGGAAGTGAATGCAAACGTGCTGCCATCAGTGCCTTGGCTTAAAAACAGGCTTCTTGCCGCGAAGACAAGGCTGACTAAAGCAGACCGAATCGTGTAAACTTGGCTTCCTGCCAACAGGAGAAGTCCAGAGCTCGGCACATCCAGACGGTGAAGGAAACCTTCACAACTGCTGGATTGCTGCGAGTTGACAGGAGTGTCTCGAAAACCAGCGATCTCAAAAGAGGGTAGTACTTGTAGTGCAACGATTTCCAAGTGCTGTCAGGGCACCGCAGCCAAAGTCTGCATCCGACAAGATGGGCGCATCATAGGAGAGCACCTGCTGGAGGAACTCCGACAGCTGATGCCTCCACTTCCGGTTGTCCAGTGCAAATAGAAAGTTCCACATAAGTCTGCTCTGACTGCACCTCTGCGATGCACTTGACAACATCAGAAAGCCCAGCGGCCCGGTGCTTCCATCGTAGACCTCCCAGTCCACCGGCTTCGAGACAATTAGGCTCTCCGGAAGCTCCAGCTCCACCACTGGGTACATCTCAGACTCCTGGCATGGGAGCGCAGTGGGGCAAGCAACTTCTTGAAGCAGTCGACTTTACGATTGGCTCCACGTGTAAGAAGTCCAATTTGCGGAAGGCAGTCCGTCCTCCATTGCCTGAAGACCTGCCGCCCGCCCAGTCCACGCGCCCAGAACGCGATCACGCTCACGTCCGGCATGACGCAGTGTTGTGGTTGCAGCAGCAAGAACCTGTGCCTTAACCAAAGCAGGAAACACGCCGAGACAGTCCACGTGCCTTCCAGTGAAACATCGTGCACTGCACAGCGCTGCCGAGCCGCAGATAAGGCGCCCCGCAAGCTGGAGGCACGCAGGATGCCTGGACGGTGAAAAGCATGTCAAGAGTCACAAAGACAACAAGAATGCAACACAGGATGTCGACAGAACACCCGTTGAAGGCCGCATATTATGGTAAGTCCCAGTGGCCCAAGATATCTTGCATCTCGCGAGGTTCCAGTTCAGGCTTTGGCACCTGGGCCTCCAGCCACAGCTGCTGTATCTCGCACAACATCCTCGGATTCTTTGGATCAGAAAGCAGCTGTCACATCCCCTACCCTACGATCGCCCACACCCAACTCTCAAAATCAACTGAATGGCTCCAAGGAGCCGATGGTTCGAGCGCGATGCGAAGGCTGCAGCGCCCCATGCCACTTCCAGAAGCTCAGCAGTGCCATAGCTCTGCCTCGGGAGGGCATGCGATGTCAGCGGTGTCATGTGAGATACTTAGTGGGACGGTCGAGGTTCTTTTGCGAAACGCTCAGAAAAGTTGACCGCTGTTGCACATTAACATATCATGTGCCCTTTAAACCTCCATCAAAAATGATTCTTAAAAGTCCCGGAGCTCAATTAAGAACCCCCCTCAATTGAAAAGGCCAAAATAGGTGAACATTGTAATTACACATACTATAAGCGTATGAATATATATAAATACACATATACATATACATATATACATATATACATATATACATATATACATATATACATATATACATATATACATATATATATATATATGTATATATACACATGCATACATATTGTAGTAGATAGAAAACTGTCTAATATACAAATATAATATTAATACATATAGGACGAAGCCCTCGCAGGCGCTGCGGCCAGGAGGCGCCTCTCGCAAGGTCTGCTCGCGCAGTCGGTGCTGGAAGTGCTCGCTCAGCGCCCCCAGCAGAGCCATCGAGCGCCAGAGACGCCACAATGGCAAGCGCGTTTCCGGAGTGCCCAGGCACAGGCAACGTGCAGCCTCCGTCACGGCAGCGTGGATCACCTCAGGACCCACATGTCCTATTTGCTCCGGTCCGCAAAAGCTCATCACTTCCATCCCAGGAGATGGTGCAGCAAACCAGTTTTGAAAGGTTCGGACGTCAGAGGTGATATGCCCATGATCACAGAGGTATAGCGTGAACTACTTTGTTTTGCAACACCGAACATATAATGACACAGAGAGGCGAAACACCGCCAGCCCGAGGCCCGAGGTGGCAAATTTCCAAAAGCTCGAACACCTTGTCCCTCAAAAAGACGATTCTCCCCGGATACGAAATTCCGAAAGTACCGAGTCGAGCACCTCAGCGTCCTCCACCGCGATCCTGCTAAGGGCCACCAGAAATGAAGAGATCGGAAGGAAGATGCCGGCGTCCTGAGAGGCAAAGGCTGTTCCCATTCCCGAGTCCACGACGCTGCATACACTACAGAACTTGCTAAGCGGCGAGTCATGTGCATCATGTAAGCAGTCCTCAGCCTGCCAAAGTAGTGCAAGCCCTTGCTCATGCTGCAATGAGTTTTCGCACGCGCCGATGGCCGTACTGATGCTGACATCGGTAATCGGCACTCCCGCATTCTCCATTTGATTTAAGCATTGCAGTGCCCTTTGCCAGGCTGACTCCCCTAATCCCCATGCGAAGTTGGATGCGAAGGATGCGAGCAACGCGTTCCAAGCGATGGAGTTGCTTTGAATGCTGTCCTGCGCAATAAGTTCCAGGACGCCAAGGCTCTGCTCCCACAGGCTTGCTCTTGAAAGGGTGCTCATTGCTGCGCTGCAGCCTATCACGTCGCGCTGCAGCCGCTTGGCGCTCATGTCGCTCAGAAGTTTCAGGACCGAGCTGTTCGACGAGGTGCTCGCCGACGCCTCACAGGCACTGATGGCCTCGGAAGAGACTTATACGTCACTGCCCAAGGCCAGCCAACCTCTGGGAGCCATCATGGAACAAGAGAGGGCATGAGAGGGCCACGTGCAGCACGGGCACAGCATTGAAGCAAGCCGCATCTGCGCCTGCGGTACAAGCGGTACGCATCCCTAGAATCAGCGTGGCGCCTACGACATAAGACATAGGCTGCTGCTGGCATCTGGCCCTGCCTACCATGTCCTCCTCCATGTCACGAAGAAGCTGCAAAGCCCGAGGCCAGGACACCCGAGCGAGAACCTCGCAAGAATGCTTCATGTTGCTGCCAGGCCGCGGGTTCTATAGGTCTCCAATAGTCTCCAAATATGCCGATTTGAAAGAATGTCTCCCCAAATCTGGAAAGCCAAGAAGCGGCAATGCCTGCGCAGTACGCAGCCTCGTTGAGTCGCCGTTGCTTGACCTCCTGAGTTTCAATTGACAGCACATTCTAATACATTCTAACGATTTCTAACGGTTGCTTGCAGGATGTAGTGTGCACAGCTTTCTTCACGGCATGTTCATGCGGGGCATGATCTTGTCTGAGATCCCCGCGTCCAAAAGGGCCACAGCGGCTTGCCAGGCAAGGTGTTCGCCACATGCAACAAGAAGTGCACTGAACACGCGGCTCTCGTCCACCATTCTGAAGGGGCGAGCTTGCCGTGCAAGGCAGTCGATTCCAACCTCCTCAGATGCGCCCCCAGACATGCCCTACCGGTCCTACTAGTACCACATCCTAAGCCTTGCTGCGGCTTGGAGAACCTGCTCAGAGACAGCTCATCACTATGCAGTCAAGATTAATGTGAAGACTGCCCGACAACATGTAAGGCCTTTGGCTCGCGAGTCTCCCACATCCCGTGTGCAATAGGTGCGGTCATAGACAGGCTTTGAACGTAGCTGTCAGGCTGCAAGTTGTGAAGCACTGCCTGCTGAACCAGGCCGAGGGCCAAGTGCCATTGTTGCTGCGTTTGCAACTCCATCATGGCCGCGCCCATGCTGAACACATCTTTGTATTCTCGTGCCTCAACCAGCAACTGAAGACAGCGGGCCCATTCACCGTGAAGCTCTGAAATCAAGCTTGACAGCTTCAGAGGACGCCTGTGCCAGACTCGGAACATCTCAAGGGCAAGCACCCACTGCCGGCCCAAGGCTTTCATGGCCGAATTTCCGCAAACCTTGTTGGCCACCACACGCTGGGAAGACATCAGCCAGAGAACCCTGCCGGCCTGCTGCCAGGGAAGAGCCTCGTCGCCGGAAAGAGCGGACGAAAAGCAAACCACATCGGGTCTCATCCCCCAAAGCGGCAAGTGACAAAGCAACTCGACTGATCGATGCCAAGGCAATGAAGTCATAGTGGCGCTGTACGAGAACAAATCCGGCAGCATCGTCGGGGCAAATGCGGAGCTCAACAGATGAAAGGCACGTCCCCAAGATGTTCGACACACGCTGAGGAGCACGTTGGAGCAGATGGCGTCCTCAACAACATATAGGGTGACAGCACTGAGTTTGAGACACCATCGGATTAAGAAACGAACGCCCTCTGCCAGCTTCAATTGAGACATCGAGGCACCCCCGAGAGCCAATGTCACGTTTGGATACATTTGGTGGCTTCGCACACGGCCCGAAATTCAAACAATCTGGGTTGGATGTCAATGCAAGTTGACATTGAAGATTGAAGGGGATAGATTTCTTAACTTAGTGATGAAGCGCTGGACGTCTTCTTTCGGAGGGGGCGAATTAGGTGAATACACCTTATTGAGGCACTCACTCTTCTTTGTAAGAAATCGAACTATTGAGGCATCGAGAGTACCCTCGAATTGTGGCGGAGCTTTGAGACATACTGAAAATCACAGCAGTATTCTCATCGAAAACTAGACGCTGTCACCGTCTTAATTATTCTGCAATACATGCCGGCTCCACATCCATTGCAGCTGACTTCGTTTAAGGCTAGTTGATGGGCCTGCTGCCGAGTCGCTGGCATCAATCCGCCGCAGCGCATGTGGGAAAACAGCGACAAGCCAGCTTTCCAGGAAGCGGTGGCTTCAAAAGAGGAGATGCAGGTGCTGTAGATGATGTTGTTGCTCTGCAACTTTCGCGAACTCAACCTTGGCTGCCGACGACGAATGCCGCTTAAACACCTGCCCAACAATAGCCCCGTCATTACTTTGCCATTGCTCACAAAAGGCAGCCCAGAAGCTCACAAAGAAGTTG
Organism: Symbiodinium natans; assembly: GCA_905221605.1. Taxonomy (NCBI): domain Eukaryota; class Dinophyceae; order Suessiales; family Symbiodiniaceae; genus Symbiodinium; species Symbiodinium natans. Next base: position 221,022 of record CAJNDS010002365.1, read on the forward strand.
CAGAGTAGCTTCCCAGTAGGCAGCGACAGCGCAAGCCTTCATGACGATGCCATAGCTGACATGGTCCACTTCGCAGGCCGCTTCCAGGAGGCACTGCAGACTGATGAGCGCCAACTCCCAGAGGCCTTTCTTTTGAGAGGCTTTCAGGGCAGAGCGGATGCCAATCTGACTGGGGCTTTGTGGCAACTGCCCCAAGGTCACCGTCACAGCGTCTGCGAGCTTGGTCTTGGCGATCTTAGCGCCCGAGCTGGCCCCGATAGTCCCAATACAACACATCCGAGAGCAGCGTATGGCCCTCTGATGCTTTGTTCGAGTATTCCACAGGACAGAGAGCCTGGGGGACTACGCTCAACCATCTTCCCTCAGGTCTCTAATTCCACCACACGAGCCGAAGCTGGATTCTATCTGGAGTCTATTCATGTCTCTTCAGCTCTTCTGTTCCTCTAACAATGCCCTGCATGCATCCAAGCATGCCAGGGGGCTGCATACTTTTCTTGTCGGGCGCACGTTGAGTCTTTGGGTTGTCTTTCGAAGCCCAAAAAGCCTCGAGCTGTTTCTGAGTGTGTCACTCAGATATGGCTCTGAGGCTCTAGTTTGCTCAGAGTTCCTGGAGCAAGGATCTGATGAGGACTAAACTTTCAAGCAAAACAAGCACCTTCAGTCGAGGGCCTCTAAACATGTTAATTGCTGTTTGTTCGTCCCGTTGGTTTCGCAGGAACTCTCACTAAGCATGTACAAGCCAAGGTGAGGCTGCAGTCAGACTGAAAGAGAAATGCTCCGTTCATGCTTTGTCCCCATCCCGTCCAGCAGTTCTGTCGAGAAAGGTTCGGAAAGAATCACCATGGCAGTACAGGCTCGGCGCGTCTCAGCTTGCTTCCCCTCACGAGGTGACTCTGCACAAGTCATGTGCCTCAACTCAATCTTGCCAGTCTGGAAAAACGAGTTCTCGGGACAGCATCAGGGGACTCGGGGACGAACTCAGTGCCACAAGATGCACCGAGGTCCCTCTGCACAGAGTCACATCTGCTCTGTTGGGCGGCTCCACCCCGCATCCCATCAGCTTTCTGGCGCTCTTGTGCTAAGTACGACTGCTTAGCCACCCGAAACCAAACGAACACTGAAACTGGGAGCATATACATCATATACCCTGTACAACGATGAGCCCTATATGTTAGTAGGGTATATGAACCAGGACCACTTTTTGGGGTTCATCTGGTCATTCGGTCGAAACGTCACTTCTTCACAGAGGCAGCTCCGTTTGTTAATCCCGCAATGAATGGCGCAAAGGGACAAAGCCGAAGGACAAAGGGATTTTAGGGTTTTAGGGTTTAGGGCGTTTAGGGGTTAAAGGTTTGAGGGTTTTAGGGTTTTCTCACCCCACACATCCTTGCACCAGCTGCCAGATGCTTTCGCTGGACGGGATGCTCGAATCCAGCTTCCAAACGAGAATTTGTCAAACTTGGAGGTGCTGTGCGGCAGATATATACAGGGAGTATGACATACAGAGAGACATGCTACGCATGAGACCCTGAAAGAGCTAGCTTCCCTTGAACCTGCTTGGTGCTCTCTGATATCTGTTTCCTATAATCCTTAACATAGTCTCTCCATAAACCCGAAAAGGCATATGTGCGCTTTTTTGACCTGTAAGAAAACGCTGCTTACAGTGACCTTCTCTTGTCATCCTTCTGGCACAGACGGCAGTCAAATCTACAGAGCATCCCACGCAGGAGCTGGCGATGCCTGGACACATGCTTAACGCCTGCAGCCAGGATGCAAACAACTAGGATCAGCAAGGTTTGGTGGTGGAGTATGCATGTGACATCCTGGCAATGCAGAAAGAAAATGGATGCAATGGCAACAAGGCGACCTTCACTTCCCTTCACTTCCCTTAGAGCGGAACAGAATGTCAAAGCGCAAGCTTTCTCTTTGAGGCTACCCCTTTGTGAAGCTTCTGCTGTGATGCCACTGCCTCTGTCCGCCGCTTCACGCGGGTGAGCAAGGCCCCTACAACTGCTCGACACATCGCTAGGCTAAAGGATCCGGACTGGTTGGGCCTCGGATTTGGGCTTTTGCGTTTCTTCTCGCTCATGGAAGAACATGCGCTACTTGGTACCTGCCTGCTGAACACCATTTATGGAAGCATGGTTCTTACATATTGAGACGTATACCTCTGTTGGCACAAATCGCCCTGAACATGGCAAAGGACTTTCACGATGCCCTCACATTGCTCCGCCGAGGGCAACTTGAGCAGTTTGGAGGGCCAAGGCGCGTGGGATTGGCGTCCCAACTTTGTTGGCACATGCAGATTCACAAGGATGGGTATTGTGCTGCAGTTCGCAGTACTGCCGGAGATTGGCCAAGTGCCTGTCTTTGCAACAAAAGAGGTATACTATGCGCATATATATATATATACTTATACATATATGATCATATATGTACACATACATGGTACATATGCACATGTACATTAAAGGGATTATGTGTTTATAACTTTGCACTTCTTGAGGATGCAATCCGGAAGCCAGCAAAATGCAGCTCTGCAATGTGCAGGGCTCTGACGTACTAGCCAAACTGCGTCTCTCCAGTCGTAAGCTGGACATAAAGTTGGCCCCTGGAGGGGAGGAGGCTTGCAAATCAGCCTCCAGCCTAGAGGCCGCAGAGATCGCCCGAGAACAAGCTGAGCACCCGGTTCTGGCGCTTTGCCGGCCTGGGTTATCCTTGGTTGACCCTGAGCTGACATAGCTTCTCTCCCAGTATTTTTGAGGGCTTACTCTGCTATGAGGGGTGTCAATACCCCGAGTTCAGACTTAAATGGCGCAAAGTGCACTCAAACATGGCAACAAATCAGATCGAGCACGACTGTCACTCTCTTCGCGCGCTGTACATGTACTGTCCCATCCTCCGTCCCACTCGCGGCGCAGAGTATGGGCCTCAAAATGGCGTTTAGTTTATTGTGAGGGATCCTCTGCGACCTCCGCAAATTGCAAGAGCCTCTATACACTTTCATGTATTTCTTTGTAACACGGAGAGGATAGCCAGGATCCGCTCACCGGTGCAATCCGTATCCCTTGCAGACCTCTTGTCTGCGTTGCGAGCTTTGCTTGTGGCGGTGGCCGGAAGAGCCACTCTCATACCTGGGTGGCGAGCAGTCCCATGATGAGATGTCTTATCACATCTCCAAGCTGCACAACACAATGCTGGGTCAGGTAAGGGGTCGCCCTCTTACAATGCGGCTCTTGAATTTAGGATACCCCAAACTGGACAAATCTGGATGTTTTAGAGAACTGTCATGGTGGACTAGGTGGGCCATAGGCTCTGGCCCGGCGCCCAGGGTGGAGCCGCGGGTTTCGAGCCCTGCGTTGTCTGGTCGGGGCTCCTGAACACGCACGGCGCAATTCCGCATCCTCGACTTCCATGCTCAGCAAATCTTCGCAAGTCGGGCCCCCAGACGTCCCAAGGCGTCTTGCAACATTACCATCAAAGACTTACGAGCTCTCCCTGAGCTCTCCTGATGCCAGTGGAGTGCAGTTCATAGCGGAATATACCTCGGAGTTACACCACAACATGTCTATTTCCGCCAACAGAGCTGATAGGTGAGTTGTCTAAGCTGACCTCTGTCATGGCGATTTCCGACACAAGGAGCGACGATCTGAGCTCCAGGCTGCAGGGTCGGTGATTTGCCAGACTGTCAAAAGAGGCTGTGGGAAATCTGCGAATGCTTCGGACAGACCCTGAGACATACTATCATATTCTAGAAATTACATGTTATATACAATAGGTGTGCAAATATATATATATATATATATATATATGTGTGTGTGTGTCAATATATATATATATATTCATACATGTTATATATGAAAGTCGACAACGTATACGTAAATATGTGTGTGTGTGGATATTGTGTATATGTGTATACATGTATGTATATATATATATATATATATATATATATTTTTTTTTTTTAATAAGATTCTTAAGGCTGTTCTCGAAAACACCTAAGAAGCCACCAGAAGAACCCCCCTGCTGCCACAGCCCCAAAAGGAAATTTGCCTCTTCCCAGGCCCGGGGTGTCGTGCCCAGACAGACCCTGTTTCCCCACCTCTCCCCTTTCAGGGTGTAGGGTTTGGGGCTTCCCAGCCCAAAAGACCCCTGAATGTGCATCGCGCCCCCCCCCTCTCCGCCTGTGCACTCCTTTTGGGAGGACCTACCAGGGCACAAAGCTCTGTTTTTCCGTGCCCCTACCACCACCAAAGACTCCCTGGGCAAGTTGATACACCCACGGGCTTTCTGGATTTTCGACCGGCCGAGGCGGTTCATGCGCAGTGTTTACAACTTAGGCCAGCCCTAATTCGGGACACCACTGGAGTTTGGCACAACTCGGCTCCTGCACCAGGAACGGGCCGGACGCTGGCGACTGGCGACATGGGCATTGCCTGCAGAGAGTCGAGGCTCTGCTGACTGCTTGCTTATCGATACGTGCTTCTCTTGGCCTATATATGTTTGCTTAGGATTTGTTTGATGGTGAGTTGACCCTGTGCAATCCGGTGGCGGGGTGTGTGTTTGTGTGTGTGATCTATGAGGTGAGATCGAGTGCGATCCCTGAGTGGCATTGCCACGACGTGAGATTCGGAGGATCGCGCCATCACGGCCATCAGCCCATGAAGGAGTGGGCCAGCCAGAATCATCCGACAAAAAAGGACAAAGACGATGCAGCAAACTCGCCATGTTGCACCGACCGCAAGACAGCAGCAGCTTCATGGTGATCGCCTGAGAGGCCTCCTGTGCTCAGTCCTTGCTTTGTTTCGGTCAGAATCAGAATCACGCAGCTTTGTCAGAGAAGAAGACGGCCACAGGGTTGAGCTTCACACACATTGAAAACTTGAGTTCCACGTATGGATAGTATGGATGGCTTGCACGAGAAGCAGGTGATGAGAAAGAAACACGTGCTCGTCTGGTCAGAGCCCCAGGATGCCCCCAAGCCCCATGCCGTGTGACGTGCGCGACGTGCTTGAGCCTACGGCCTTTTATATGCAGAGCCAACACTGTGGCTAGGCAACGAAACCCAACGCATGCGGGACACCAAAAGCCCACAAAGCTCTCCTGTCTGGCACTGTTTGCGTAGCTTCGTTTAGCTTCTGATGGACTTACATGGACTTGCAAGCGCTACAAATCGCTACCAGTAGTATGCTCAGCACACCATATTTACCGCCGCAACCCTTCAGTTCACCCTGGGGCCTCCTGAGCTTGGGCGATAGGCTGAGCTGGAAAGGTCAATGTGGGGAGCCTGGCCAGAGAACGCGCCGTACCCCATGCATTTGTGCCGCGCACTGCAGGCACTCAGGTGACTATGCGACATAAAACAAAACGGCTGAGCTTCCAACAGCGGAGGGTTGACAATCCCTTGCAAGGCCTTGTCGAAAAGCCGCAAGGGTTGCTGTGTTGCTGTCGGGTAAGAGGATGATAGGATTGCTTGGCCGAGCTACCCCTTGGACAATTTCTGGAGCTGTAGATGCCCCTCCACACAACGATCTTGCTCAGATCTTGATCTCAGCTTCCTGCCGTGCCAGATCCCACCCTCAGAGATTCCGACTTCTGAATGGAATTCGTAAAGAGCTCATGCAATGAGAAGCAATCAAGCGTGACTGACAGGGAAGATCTGTGGAATCTGGAGTGCTGGGACCTGCGTAAATGACGCCAAACCCTCGGACTTGGGAAAAGCTCTTTTTTCCAGGTCGCAGAAACTCTCGTTCTCATTGCATACAAGAAGCACCATGCCATTCTGCGTGAGTGGAATGGCGGCCACCTGCTGCTGGCTAGCAGGAGCTTGCATCAGTCCACCCTATATGCAATCATATTGCGCATTGCCCGCTGGATGTGCACGCTGAGTCAACCCCAATCACCATCGTATTGAAAGGCACACTTCAGGCCGACAAGACTGCCAAAATGTTGCGCGCCTGTGGGCCAGGCTGCCTGAAAGGCTGCAGATTTCATGCGCAGTCTCATGTGGGGTTCTGGACTCTAGGCTAGGGGTCGGACCCTGGACCCTTAAGGTTGCATCCTTGGGTTTGGGGACCCATCTACAAGATCTTTAAGGTAGTATCAGAGCCATATTAGGCGGGAACCACTAGCGGCAGGAACCCTCAGAAGAATTAGAACTTTGACCCCCAAACGCATCAGTTCTGAGACAAGGAGCGGTTGCGATGGGCCCTGCACGATCGGCTGGCCTGTTAAAGACTGCTCGCTCCGAAAAGGTGTAGGGCTTTAGGGTTCTAGGGTCCTCAAGACCCATTCTACCTCGGAAAACTGTTACATGCAAGCTTTCGAGTCGTCAGGACCACCACGCTCCCACACACCAATACCTCTCAGCTTCAAAAACCTGCACACACAGTGAAGCACCTGGTGCCAAGGGTGGCGCGAAGGGCCCAGGCCTTGACAAAATGGATCTGGCGTGTTTTTCAAGGGTCTAGGGTTTAGGGCTTAGGGTACGACTCAGCGGTTCAGAGCCCGTCGAGCATCTGAGGCTGTGACGCCAGTGGGTCGGGCAAATCAGAGCTGGAGAACACCTGAAGGACAAGTTATTTCTGCAAAATACTGACTCAGACCTGTCGTCCCCGACCTGCTGCGAAGGAACACGGCCATTGCAATAGGCAGCCCACTTCTCCCGTAGAATTGGCCTGACCAATGTTCTTCGACTGGGACTTGGCCGATGCTTTTGCCCTCCGGCGCTCTTTGCACAAGTTGCATCTGAGTTCCTGGCTCGTACTTGTCACGGACAAAGCCCGGGCCATCGCACAGTGGCGAAGAGAGCATTATCTGAGGCACAACGAGCCCAATTGTGACAAACTGATTGGAAGGATAGGAAGGTGCATGACAAGCAACAAAGTTTAACAGAGATGCGTCGGCCCTTGCAAACTTGGCCTGGCGAAGGTTCTTGCGCAGCATCGACAGGGTTTGGAGGTTGCTGCATACGCCTTTCACCTCGGGTCTTGCCACTGTCGATGAGTATACAAACATATATATAATATATTATATATAACTTGGTCAGAGTCAGTATAGTCCTTGATGCAGCAATTCCGTTTCGAGCTTGTGTGATTTAGAGTGCTGGGGTTTGCTGGACTGAAGGAACTGTGAATGGGCTTGTGACTTGTGTACAGAGAGAGGCACCTTGGTCACGTACTCCTCCTGGGTGCACAATGCGGGCCAGCACATGGTTCACGATGCGACGCGCACCATGGGATCATGGCAGAAACGTGTGTTGCAGCCCACATTTCTCCTGAGTGCTTGCAGAGAATTCGCCCAGGCCAACCGCTGTCATCAACGTGTGGCAGACCTGCGCTCAGCTTGACTCAACGTTGACATGCAGTGGAGGACAGCTTGCGCACCAACTGCACAACCAGACAGGAACACCATGCGCGAGTGTGCAAGTCTTTTCTGCGAGGGCTATTCAGGTCACGAGGTGCTTAGGACTGTGACGGGAGCTGCCGAGCTTCATCCCTCCACCAAGCGCGGACATCGGACAGCATGACCTGCGACGCACTTCGCAGGCCTCGCACACGCGCGCACCTGCTTGCAGTATCCTGGCTTGCCTTGCAAGGCGACTTTGGCACTGAACAAACCGTTGGTGAAGCGTGCAGATCCGCAGTTGCTGGCTGAAAGGACACGTACAACGGACCGACATGGTTAACGAGGCTGCTGGGACATACAGCCATATGGCCATGTAGGACATCATTGCAGGACATCACGACTACACTACGACTACGCTACGACTACGGCACGACTACGTCAGCGAGCTTACGAGATCCTGAGGAACTTCTTGCGATTAAACTCTTCGTGGCGTACCGTGCAGTACTCAGTGAGGAGGCGAGCCACGTCGTCCCCAGCACCGTGGCCCAGGAAAGAAGTGGCCCCCTCACTGGCCACATCCAGGGGAGTTTCGCCGAAAACGGATTCCATAACAGGGTCCGCCCTGGCATCTAGAAGCATCTTCACCATACGAGGGTCCGCAGCAAGAGCTGCATAGTGCAGGGGGGTCTCGTGCATGGCATCGGTGGGGTCTGGTGGGAAGCCGTGGGACAGCAGCCGCCCCACCGCGGCGTAGGACTGTGCAGCAACCGCTTCATGCAACGTCGACTCCCCCAGTGTACCCTTGGCAAGCTCGGCGTTGATGCTGAAACCAGGGATTGAACATACCTCTTCAAGCTTAGCTAGTTCTTTGTCTCCGGATGCTGCCATTACCGAGACCAAGTGAAATGCAGCCCAACGCTGAAGCCGCCGTTGCAATCGTTGAACCCCTCTTCCGTTGTAACCCTGCCGGATGAAGGATAGGATATGGCATCTCTCTGATTCGCATGAGGCTGTCGTGCTCTCGATGTCCACGTTAAAGACAGCCTCTGTTATCTCACGAGGTATGGATCCAAACTTCGAATGGCCATTCGGAAAGAGCTTCGTGCATGCCATAACACCAGAGGAGCAAGCAAAATAGATGGCCTGCCCAAGGCGGGCAGCGCACTCCAGCTGATATAATCTCCATGCCCGTGACATGCTCCACGGCTGTTTTGGTGGAACGGCGTCCTTGCAGTGAATGTAAACGCCCGTAGTCAGCAGCAACGATCGGCATTCACGTTGTGACTTGTCGACTATGAGCCGGTCATCTTCGAAATTGTTGTTCTTCCTATCATCCTCTGGATGGTGTCCGCTCCTGGCCAGCAGACTCCACCAGAAGACTGCGGAATCTTTCAACAGCATCGCTTCAGCAAACCACTCGACAGAGGCCATGATGTCTGCAAAGTACATGCATAGGTGGTAATCGATGAAGGTATCTGGAATCTGCGGCTCGTCAGCGATGAGCTCCACGTATGAACATCTCCTCTTCAAGGTCTCCTGCGGGTTGATGAAACTTTTGACAAGATTTTGTGACTTACGGAGTAGTGACTGACTACAGCACTAACACATTGAAGTCACAGATGCCGCAGCATCATTTGACGTCTCCTTGAAAACGAAATGGTCCCTGACTTGTTCGGTCGTAATAGCCTCCCATGGAACCCCAGGCAAGCACCTGCCCATGGCCGTCCGAGCCTTGCGTGCAAATGTTCTGAGCTGGCCAAGGGTGATACCTCTCTCGCGCATCGCGGGCAGCTCGCAGCCCTTGCTCTTCCTGGACGTGCCAATGCGACCGATCACTGAGACCCGGACATCCATGTTTAAGGCTTCGAAAGATTTGTGGTGCTTGATGAAGAGGCTATGCTCTTCTCGGCGCGCGTCACAGCTAGTGTCCAGTTGAGGTCGTCCATCAACCAGCACAAGATCGCCATGAGGCGTGCGATCGACTGTCAAGAGCCCGGCCTTCTCTGGAAGGCCAGAAATGAAGTTGAAAATCTGACGCCTGTAGGCTGCCTCAGAAGCTGCGCTGTCTCGCACATCCCATTGAGATATGGCGTCAACTATTGGCCCAGAGGACACGGCATTGGAGCCCACCAAGCCTGCAGAAGTGTAGAGCTCCAAATCCTTCTCCAGCAGTATTGTGTAGTGAAGCCTCGGACCCAAAAAAATCTGGAAGAACGCCCTTTCAGAACCTTTCAGCACACAGTAGTAAACTTAAGGGAGGCCATCAAAAGCCATCGCGCATGGACGGAAGCATGCAAGCGTACTGAGCAGAAACATGACGTAGAGGCACGCAGGCCAGCCTGACGCATGGAAGAAGCGAACGGGTGCGCACGCGTGCTCAAGCATGCACATGATGTGCGTGCACATGCATGCAGGTTGTGCTCGTTCCGCTAGCATGGCAGAATGTACGACGGGTTGGCATTGACTCGATTTGGCGCTCGCCATGTATAGGTGCAGCATCAGATCAGAGCCGCTCTGCACGGTGCGCTGCGACGGGTGCAGGTTCGAACCTCACCAATCCACTCCATGCCGATTTCGGAAGAATGTCCCATGCCTTCGATCTCCGCCTCTGTCAAGGCCTCTCCCTTGCCCCCTGCCCCCTCCTCTTTGGATTTTTCAGGCCAGCCACTAGGGAACAACACAAACCGTGCAGTCCACCCTTCCTTTATTATCGGGGACTCGAGGCAATGTTGAGCTTATCGCGCACGATGTGTTGCGCGGAAAAGTAATGGCCAAACGCAAAGCAAAGTCTACACCCCCACCTAACCGTGCATGACGCAATGCTAAGGTGGATTGCAATTGTGGCACATTCTTGCGCATTAGTTTTCCACCAGAGATATACACCTGCCACAGTGGGGGGGCGGAGCGAAATGAGCACTGCCACTGGCTCCATGACCAACCCTGCCACTCAGAGCTCTTCCAATCGTGTGGCGATCCTGGATGTCCTGATATGAACGCGAGGGGCCCGCTTGGCTGTCACGGCCTCAAGGCGGGTGGTTCTCCCCATTCAGTCTCGCAACATGTCGAGCATCTGCGCATTGTTCCATCTCAAACATGTCTTGGCGAGCTTGCGCATTCTTCCCTTCGTCTTTCAGCGTTTTCGTCCCTTTAGACAAACTTATCAACCGCTGTTGTAGGCGGTACCGGCTATTCTCCTGCAGGTTGATCGGCAGGGTGCTTGCTCGTCACCCGTTTCTCTAGCTGGTGCGTTCGCAACGAGAAGTGCTCTGGAACTAGAGGCTACGGCTACGGCACACAACACAACCATGCTGTCAACCCCTTATATCCGGGACTCGAGCCAACGTCAAGCACGTCGCACATGCTGTGTTGCGCGCAAAGTAATGTCAAATGCAAAGTAACAACCAATAACAACCACACCTTTCCCCCCCCCACCCTTCCTGGCCGAACTTTCTCTTTGATCCCTGCAACCTGAGAACTCTAGAAAACCACGTCATATGTGGCATGGAACTCCAGACAGCACCAGCTTCTCCGAAGTGATCCAGCGTCGCGATCCACCATCAGAATAGTAGCCTCTGCAAACTCCACAGCCCTCACAAAGGGAGTGTCCACGATTCTGGCACCAAAATTCTCACCGAACTGGTTGTTTGCGAACGTGCAGACCCAAAAGGTCGAGCAAATGCTCAGAGCGCGGTCATCTATGACTCTGTCGATGGCAGTCATGAAATCGCAGAAGCGGCCTTGTCAGAAACCGGACTATGTACATGACCGTACATAGGGGTTAGAGCTGTGCGGGCTGTGGCTCTGGGTCTATGGGTGGCTATGGTGTAACATGGGCCTCCCCACCAGTGGCTGACCATCAGCTGCGGGCGCTGTGGCACCGCGCTGACCAGCTCGGCCCAAGAGTAGCCCGCAAACTGGCCTGAGAAGTCACGCCAGGATGACTGGCGCACTGGCGCAGAGCTTGAGGATGCCTTTCGCATCTCGCGGAAGTGAATAATCGGCTTGATGACTTCATCTGTAACATCGTACAAATTCAGATCGTGCCAATTGAGCCGCGTACCTCTGCCTGAGTCGGGTGACCTGTGTTTGGCATCGGAAGTGCGTCTGAGAAGCTTGGCTTTGCAAAGCCTCTGCAAAAAGGTCCGCAAATCAAACAGCTGCTTGATGGTTAAAGCCCGCTCTGCAACATCCGGAATACATATGTGATCTCGGTCTGACGGCCACGGGACAGGCATCTGCAATGGAAGCAAAGCTGCTGTCTGCTAAAGTAAACCACGCCGGATGATGTGGCTGATGATGCTGTATACTGAGACTACGGCTTAATTTGCAAAAGCTTGCGTGATCGCTTGATTCACAATGCAGTGAAAGATTGCTGCGCTGCATAATGGCGACATCAGCGAACTTACGTGAGTGAACTTCGCGTGGAGGGGTGGGTGCGGGAGGGAGAGAAGGACGGCCCTATGCCCATGCATCCAACCACCGGCAACCGAGCAGAAGAAAAGACCCAGCTGCAAGCCAAGTTGGGTGACTTAGCTGGATTCAACGATGTCGCAGTTTTGCATGAAACGGTCTCACGAATCACTGAATGCAATCGTTTGGGTGCTTCTGGGGCTTCGACAACTACCAGTAACAATCCTCACTGCTCTGCGCAGCTTCGGCCCACAGCTTCCCTTACGCAGAAAGAACAGGGGATTTGCAGGATGGAACGACAAACGCTTCGAGTGTGAGAAAGGATAGGGCATAGGCTTCCAAGGGTTTATATGCTTATCGTCCCTCTTGGATTTCATTGCATTTCGGTGTTGAGCCTCACCCCCTTCTCCCCATGTGCTGAGTTTGATCCCCAGGAGTAGGAGCTGACAAGGGATGCAGAGCCCGGCACCCTTGCGCCATGTGTAGTGCCAATCAGGCACACTGCCGGGACGCCTCACCGAACCAGCACTCTCTACGTCAAGCATCATGCGCAAAACTGCAATGGCACTTGGGCGACCACCCATGAAGAGTGACTCGCACGTGGTGGTGGTGTTGGAGTATGGGAAGGTGTCCAAAGCAAGGTCCACCTGCAGCAATCTGCGGACAGCAGCGAAGCCCAGTCACGCGCGGGGCTGAGACACGTGGCTGCTTCTGGATGTGAAAACATAGTCTGGCTAGGTATGTATGTGTATATACGTATATGTGTATTGGTGTATGTTCAATTTGCGATGGCCTGTCTACAGGACCTGAATTTCCAAATCTCCAAATTCCACATGCGCAAGGTCCTATGCAGCATAAGGACCCGCGGGCCCTCGCAAATTTGCAAATTTGGAGCAGTTCAGGTCCTGAAGACATAAGCCCTGGCAAATTTGGAACTTTGGAGCCTTCGGAGTTTTTGAAAACTTGGAGCCCGGATATTCTAGGACCTCATAAGTTGGGAGATTTGGAAATTCAGAGTCCACCGTCATCCTGTAAATCTAGAACGGCACATGCATTTTTACATTTAATCTCTATCATCGACTTTAACTCAACTTACAGATGATAGTCAGGTATATCCATTGCACCAGCATACAACAAATGGCCCATGGCTTTAAAAAATAACACATCTTCTCCTGTAGAGTTTGAAGGACAGCCGACGGGCCAATTGAGCTTCGGTGCTCGGGATGGCACTATTTTTGTCGTGGTGATTGCATATCAATGTAAAGATATTGTTAAAGTAGAAGTTGAACTCCGATGATAGTCATCAACTTATCCCAACTTTGCATTGTCAATGGGCTGGGCCATTCCCGACCTGTTAAATAGTAGCATGTTTTAAGAATTCAATGTCACTTCCAGGTATACTAACCAACCCACTTCCAGCGTTTGCATGTTATGCCTGGTTAGTAAGGGCATGATCCTATAAGGTCTATTCTATTCACTTTACAAACGAAGCCGCTTTCACAGTTCCAAGCCTTTTTTTTATTGCAGCCTAACGAATATAACTAGCTCTGGCTACAACATGTAAAGCAAGCCCCAAATATAAAAGGCATGTTGATGGCGCAGCACAAGGACAACAAAAAATCGCGCAACGAAGTTAAACAAGACATACGAGAAAGCAGACACAAAACAAAGCACTGCAAAAGGCTCGAAGCTCGCGTTTGGGCGATGTGAACACGAGAAAATACTGCAAGCACAAGGTGTACTTACGCGGAAATAGCAACAGAGCAGAATTCTGATAGAATTATGCAGTTATCTTAGGTAAACATGCGAAACACATCGTGAAGTACAGGGCTTGGAGTAAGTACGAGAAGCAGAACGCACAAAGACACTTCTACTATACATATATATATATATAGTACTCGTCCTTTGGACACGCACACACATACATACATTTGTTTGTATGCGACTTCAACATCAAAGCAAGCGCGACTCGCAGCGGAACTGTCTTCCGACGGCCTCGTTGTAGATGTTGAGATGCTCATAGGATGTGGGGGCAAGAGCCAGGAGCTTCAGCCTCGCAAAGGAGTAGCGGCTCGAGATGACTCAAGGGCTCTGACCTTGAAATGCGTGATTAGTTGTTTAAGTTGTTTACATCTTGCTTGCTCTTGCGATTTTGTGGTGCTTGAGGTCAGACTTGGCCACGCAGTGGAGGTGGCCCAAGGCCCATACTGTGAGGAAAGCATGTCGAGACACATGTGCCATTTGCCACTGCCAGGCCTGTGCTCCTGGATGCCGTAGGCTTTAAACTTGTTAATGAAGGTGGCCTGGCGATAGCTGAATGGTGGCAGGATACGACTTCATACGCCCCACAGCAACCTGGTACTAACCTGGTGGCCTGCGCACATGGACCTGTGGCGTACTGGTATCCCTCCTCCCTTGCTCCGTCTGCCGGCCTGAATGTCTTGGGAATAGAAGCCCTTGTTCTTCACCAGCAGCCTGCTGTTTGGAACCTGTGGGGATACGGTCTTCAGGACCGGGGTCAACGGCAGAGTGGACTGACGCGACAGAACAGTGCCCCTCCCAACCATGAAGCAGTCAAGAACAAACGCTTTGCCAATCTGGTGTATATCAGACAAAAACACACACAAAAATCATCACCGAATGACAGGCCTCCTGCAGGCAGCGTGCCCAGAGTGCGACAACAGGGTCGCCCACCTTCGCGAGGCAACTGAAGCCTCAGTTCGGGGCTGCTGTAACAGAGCGCCCGTCAGGAAGCATACATGTGTGTTGGAGCCGACTGCACAAGCGCAGTCATCAGCCATCCTGGGAGAGACTGCCGTGCGAACGACTGCCATCAACTACTCCTCGTTCGTTCCATCATCTCACGGTAGAGCAAGTTCATCGTAAAGTGGAAGACAAGGGACGACATATTCAGCAACTAGAAGCCAAGTCAAAAAGTGCTAGAACGTAGGACGTCGTGACTTCTGGTTCCTGTGCACGATATCACAAACAACTTGTATCTGAGCATGACCTCAACACACCGGAGGCCAGGCACCAGATGCCGAGGGGCTTCCAAATGTTACGAAGCCGTTCCGCAAAGCTGGCAGGTCCCTGCCAGTGTGAACGTGGCATTTAGGACATGATCACTCAAGTTGCTCCTGTCTCTGAACTCGCTGCATCTGAATCCGTCCAGCTCAAAGCTGAGGCTGTGGCTCCACATCCGGGACGCGGGATGGCGGAGTGTAGCAGAGAAAGCACCTGACATACTTCAGCGGACTGTAGGTGTGAATTCCATCTGCTGCGACGCATCGTGTGTGCAGCACACGAACATGTACACATATATACATATATACATATATACATATATACATATATACATATATACATATATACATATATACATACATACATATATACATATATACATATATACATATGTATATATATATACATATATAATAATTACCAGCACAATTGTTGTCAGCTCGCATCTACTATGGTCGAACGGACAATATCTAGTTGCAGCAGGTGTTGCGACACTCAAGATTTCAAATCTTTACATCATGCTCCTGCACAGAGGTCCCTTGTCCCTGGCCTCCCGCAAAGCCATGGAAAACCCAAAACAGGCACGAACTGAGGGCTGCACCCTGGGACGCGCACCAACTCCTCGCTAAAGGGCTGCTGGCTGTCGAGCCTGGGGATGGGGACTGGCTTCGGAAGCTTTTGGCGCTTGAGCACAGCTGCTGAGGCGGCTGCGGATCGACAATCTCATCGACCAGCCGGTAGTCAATTGTGCCCAACCTCAGCTGCACTGCACTGCATGAGACGAAACAAGGGCCCAGACGCCCTCGCCTATGATTGGATTGTAAGTAAGTTTCACAAAACAAGCGCATCGCCCACACAATTTTTGTGAACAAGACAGCTTGAAATCAACACTTCGACGGTTCGAGTTGCTTTATAAAAAAAGACATCTCCAAGCCAGCGTGCAAGCGTGCAGCGAAAACGGTGCAGTGGAGAGCAGGGCCCGGGCCCCGTAGTGTTGTTGTAGCCAATGTAGGTCATCCTGGGGAACAGCAGCTCAGGGCTTTCAAGAGTCCTTTCTTGGAAGCCTCTGAGGAAAAGATCTGAAAAGTCTGATGAAAAGTCTGAGCTTTGCGCTGGACGGGTGCTGGCTTCCTTGGAGGTCTGTTTCTGTCAGGGGCATCTCTGCACTGATGGTGCAGATGCTTGTTCCGGCTCAATTTGATCTCTTTGGTCGTATCCTGGCTTCCCTTTTTGAAGCATTACTTCTTTCAGCCAAAGTTCAGTGCGATCACGTCCAAGCGGTTGTTGGCTGTATGTCCTGATCAGAAACGCAGAGTGGAGCTGAAGGCTGTAGCTACCCGTATGTAGCTGTAGTGGCGCGGCAGGGCAGGCCTCTGGCTTGACCATAACTGCAGGGAACCGAATTCTATAAGGCCGTGGATTGGGGGGGAGTGGTATTTTCGAGTAGCATAAAGGACGCCATGGGCCTGCCAGCTCGATTAGGATGTCAATCTGATCGTCCCGGATGATCTCGGCCACCTGCGTTGGGGAGCTTAATAACCACTGGATACTTGTAGGGTCTGTAGGCTGTATGTAGGAAACAAATACGTAAACCACACACTTCTTGAAGCACATGAGGGCCATGAGGAGGCTCAAAGGGGCAGATTGCTGCCAGCCTCATGGGCACCCATGCCAGTCACCTTCTTCCACTGGTTGGGAGGCCTCAAAGATGGGTGGGGCTCGGGTAGCCCTGTCAGAACGGGGACTGCACATCACGGCTTCAATGAAAACTAAACACTGGGTGCTTCGATGGTGGCGCTCGGAGATACGCTGTTTGAAATGACTAGCAAACCTGTGAATGGCAATCAAGGAAACCCAACTCATGAGACTAAGGTTGGGACACTAAGGACTTGAACAGCTCAGTCTTGTCATCCTCGCGTGAGGAATTGTTGTAGACGAAGACGTCAAACTGCTCCTTAGTCACCATGCTCATCGCTGATTTACCTAAAGGCTGCACAAGTGGTTGCACCAGCAAAGTACGAAGTACGAGCGGTCTTTGTCAGGCGAGCATAGGCACGGTATGCAACCCGGCAGGCGAGAATATGCCCACTTCACTACAGCGAGCGAAAGCGCAAGTGTTTACAACAGCCATTTGGCTGAGCAAAAGTCTTTTGCAGCTACAAAATGTGCAACGACGTGCAATGTACCTGGGCTCCGCGCAAGGTGTCAAAGCACAAATGGTATGGTGTCGGATCACGTCAACCGCTCAACTACGAGCAGCCATACCGGCTCGACGCAGCGCCCGGAATCGATGAGCCGGCCCCACCATATTTAAAACAGGGCTTAGGGCTTAGGGTTTATAGGGTTTAGGGCACAAAAGTTGTGGGGTGTTTTTGACAGTAATTGTGCACCTCAGGAGGACTCATTCATCCTCCGAGCCAGAACTGTCCGTCTCGTCGCCATCGGTTTGCCAGAAGCGCCGGGAGAGGATCGTGGTACCGAGCGCCAGCACCAGGACAAGGGTCGCTACATCCCCAACGACTGCCATCCACAGCTCGAATTTCCCGGCCAGTGCAAAACCCAACTCGACCACCTTGACCAAAAGCGGGAGGAAGACGTTCAGCTTCTCAATTAGAACTGCATATCGGCAGAGTCGGATGCACTGTGGCAGTCGGATCATCTTATCCGTGATCATGACCATGTCCGCCGTCTTGGCAGCCAAGGCCGCGCTGCGCTCGCCCATGGCAATGCCCACGGTGGCTGTTGCCAGGGCTTTGGAGTCGTTGATGCCGTCGCCCAGCATTAAGGATAAGCTCCCCTCCTCTTCCAACTCCTTGATCACCATAAACTTGTCCTCCGGTTTCATGGAGAAGTGGCAGGAGTCAGGATCAATCCCGACGGCCATGGCGACCGCCCTGCCAGACTGCTCCGCATCGCCTGTAAAAATTCGTGGCTCGCAGCCCAAGTCGCGCAGCTCCTTCAGGTCTAAACACACTGTGAAAGACCCTATGTATACATACATACACACGTACATACATACCTACATACATATGTATATATATGTACATGAAGTGATCTGCAAAAAGGTTGTGAAGCACATCTAAACCGATGAACCCATGGAAAAAACTTGCATCTTTCCTCCACCATCTGGGCTGCATCCTCGCGAACGGTGTCGTTCAAGGCCAGGCCTAGAGTCAGCTCGTCGTTGACAACGACAGCAACGGCTGTGTCGCTCGGGTGCTGCTGCTGAAAGTTTGCGAACTGAGCGTGTGCGGTGGGCGTTGCATTCACAGCGTCGAGGACGCGCTTGTTCCCGACAAAAACTCTCACAAAAGAGGACTCCACTCGGACTCGGCCTTTGATTCCTACGCCCTCAACAACCCGGAACCCCTTGACTTCCGGCAACTCATTGTGCTCGTTAGCCTCACCAATGCAGCCCATGGCCTCGGAGACGATGGCCGCTGCGATTGGGTGTGCAGATTTCATCTCCAAGGCTGCTGCCAGCTTTAATGCATCTGCAGTGAGCGGGGTCTTGGAAAACCTTTCCTGAACACGAACACCGAATTCACCAGTCGTGAGCGTGCCTGTTTTATCCAGTCCAGCTGCTGTGACGCTTGGCAGCAGTTCCACGGTGTGTGGTCGCTTGATGAACAAGCCCTTTGTTGCCGCTGCTGCGATAGCGCAGGTGGTGGCTAACGGCGCGCCGATGACGATCGCACAAGGACAAGCTGTAAGAAGGATCACCAGGCCCTTCATACTCCATGACCTATAGTCTTTGTCCGTCAAGAAGGGCACCAGGGTGGACACAATGAGCACGATTGCCAGAACCAGGGGGGTCCAAACTGCCGCAAAGCGCTCAATGAAGATCTGTCTGCCCGTGCGTTGAAGCTGCGCTTCCTGCACCTGTTCCTTGCTGCGAGAATGTGTATGTGTGTCGTTTTTGCCATCCAACTAACTAAGACACGACGAAGCGAAACATCCGACCACTGACCGAGGTTCTTCCAGTTGGACAAGAGTGGAGTCTTCGGAATCCTTCTCTACGGTGATCTCCACGTAACCATTCAGCACAAGTGTTCCCGAAGTCATTTCGCTGCCCTCGGCTTCGTGTGCAGGCACTCATTCCTAGAGACTTATAAAGCGATATACAGGCACTTCTTCGCTGGTGCCTCCTGGTGAACCGTCTCTTCCACCCTATAAGTCATATGGACAGCACGCAAACTAGCAGAGGTCCTAAGTCACAAAAAGTATTCTTGTTGCAAGTATGCAATACATAAGGCACATGTCGAACCGTGAAGGAAATTGGGGAGAACCCCCGGCAGAATCCGAGAGTCGACGTGCTTCTCCACGGGCCGCGCCTCACCAGTGAGTGCGGCCTCCGGAGCTTTCAGAGACACGCGTTAAAAGGGTTTTGGGCCCCCCCTTAGAATAAGGGCCCATGGATCTCATGACTCGAAATTTGAAGTTAAGGCTTCAAGGCTTTGAAATCTTCAAAGGAGTCAGAGGCGGTCTTTCTGAAGTGCCAAGTTCGGAGTTCATGTAGCTGATCGCATTTCAAGCTTTACTTGCAAGAGCCGGGTCAGACGGGTGGCATTTAACAGGGGGAGTTCCTATCTCCTGGCCTCGGAGCACGATGCAGAGCCTCGAGTCACCTGCAACAGCCAGTGGCAAAAATAACAAAAAAAGGTGGATCATGGACCTCACAAAACTGCCCTCAGCCGCAAGATCCTGAATTCATGCTCCTTCAGTTCTCTCCATATCGGGCCTTGCCATCAGCAGGACATTCTTCACCGGGCCTGCCGAGAGCCGCACAACATACTGTAACCAGTCTGAGGTGATCTTCCTGCGGAATAAGACAGCTTACATGACTCACCTCAGGGTGATGACGTCGCCAACCTTCAGATCAGTTGTAGCAACGGACTTGCCGCTCGCGAGCGTCACCATCCGAATTGAAGAGAGCTGCATCACTGCTTTCAGAGATCTTGACACGCGATTTGTGGCCGTCATCTCGAGCACCTTTGCCAGGTTGAAGAGGATCACCACAAGAGCAGCGTCAAAGACCTCCCCCTGCGCTACTGCACCGACAGCGGCAATGATGACTAAGGTCGTGAGGTCGAGTTGGCATTTTGACAAAGTCCTGGCTGAGTCGACGATCAGCATGGGCAGACCGAGGAGAATCGCGGCAAAATAGCATGCCTGACCACCCACTTCGTGCCCGTGTGGCACTAGCACAGAACCGACGATGAAGAGGACACAAGCCTTGGCGCAGGAAAGGGTGTCTGCGCCAAAACAAAATGTTGAGCCTCGACTGAGGAGAATCAGAAGACCTCCGCGAATGTGTCACTGCCTGAATGTACCGACTCCAGTTCAGGAACCGTGTTCGTGGAGCAACACTTTTTAATTTGTCATGGGATGCTCTTGGTCATCTTGGAATGGTTTTGAAGTGCTCTTAGGGTGCTACTCTTGGGTTGCTCTTGGAATGCTGTTGAAGTGTCAGTGCTCTACGCTGGCATGAGACATTCTCGCATAAAGTGCTTGTTGCTCAGCCACGAAGCTGTGAGCAACGCAATGGCGCTCAAGTGGTCGCAGAACCACTGCGGCCAGGTAATGTCTTCATCGTCACCTGCCAAGGTGCTCCGTGCCCTTAAACACTAGATACTAGCTATCGCTACTCTTACCGAGCCCTGCAGCAAACATGGCAAGCCGTCCCAAATTTGGGATCGTTGGTTGCCTATCTCACCATTCTGGCCCAGCAAGGCAGCTCCAAGTCCCGCGTTGTTCAGGGTGTCCAAAATGGCTTCGGGCGCGCTGCAGCATGGAACGGGGCAGTGGACCACCACGGTGAGCTTGGTGAAAGGATTCGTGGAGACGCTCTCCACACCGTTCATGGGCCCAACTAGCCTCTGGATGAGCTTGACCTCCGAGTCGCAGCAGAGGTTTCGGACCGAGAACTTGGTTTTGATGAACTGGTGAGGCTTGCAGCCGCTCACCGCACAGAGCTCATTGCCCTCCTCTTCCCCATGAGGGCAGCACTTCGTGCAAATCTCAGGGCCGAGGCCGAACGACGAAAGCCTCCGCGGTCCGATCAAGGACCTTATAGAGTGGTCAATGGATAGATACCCGTAGCGATACCAAGCATATAGCAATAGAAGAACAGACTAGTAGAATCACAGAATCATAGAATAATAGAGAAAAACAGAAAACTGTAATAGTAGAATAATAGAATAATGGACTAGTAATAGTAGAGTAAATAGAATACTGGACTAGAATCATCGAATAATATTCTAATACAGTAAAAAACAATAATAGAATATACGTATATATGTATACGACTGAAAAATACAAATGCAATAATCTTAGAATACAAGCATGCAACAATACAATAAGGGCATGATCGAATAATCGGGGAATAGAGAAATAGAATAGTAGAATAATCGAATAACATCAGAATATCAGGAAATACTAGTAAAATGCAATAAGACAATCAGAATTCAAATATATTTTAATACACTGATATATTCGTGTAGTACTATACTGATATGTGAATATATATTTTAATATTTAGTATTAAAAACACAAAAAGCATGCAATAGTACAAAGAATATTCGGAATGGAACAGTGAATATCATGTAGTTGTACAAGCTAAATTTTAGTAATGCAGAAATATGAAAATGTAATGGTGGACAAATAAATAAAGTCGTATACTAATATACTCATACCATAATATACGTATGCAATCAGTGGCTTCAGTGAGTAAGGCACATCTAGCCTCTCCGAGTGTCGGCCAAAACTAATGATTGCCAAAGGCCCTCCACGCCTCAGTCTATCCCTAAAACTGAATTTCTGATGTCCCAAGGACGCAAGAGTCGACTGCTTCTTCAGCAGATTTTGTGTGCGCGATTGCCGAAGGCTACTGTTCGACGCACGCAGGAGGACCTCAGGACAGAAGCAAATGTGACACACGAGCAGCGTCCACACTAGTATAGAAGTAGGAGGTACAAGTATCATCGGGTATCGTGTGAGTACTCCGGAGTTGTAATTTCATGTAGTTTCATGTGCGGGGACGCTCCTTGACACCAGGCCTGTGACGAGCTTCGCAAGTTTCCGTTCTGGTGGCTGTGGGCGTGGTCCTCGTTCGTAGGACCAGCAGAAGCAGTCAGCAGCAGCTAATGAACAGAAGCGACACGCTACATGCAGTTGCACGCGCTGTCTCTAGCAAGTTGGAAAAGAAATTCAATGAGAAATGCCGTGCCAGCAGCATGGTTGTGATGATTGTGGCTGTGGCCACCTTCACCATGATGTCCGTCACACTCATGGTCGTCCTCAGGACTGCAGCCTACAGCCATCAAGTATATTCCCGATGCATCCGTAAACATTCCAATATAGTCCGCAACAATGCGCAAGCACTATCTGCTTCAGGTCGGAGGTGCATCGTCCGAGTCGTCATCATCATCACCACCGTGTCCATGCCCTTCGCACTCGTGACCTCCGTGGTCATGCCCATGGCCATGCCCGTGGCCGTGACCATGGCTGTGGCCATGGCTCTGGCCATGGCTCCCATGGCTGTGCCCACCATCGCCATGATCATGTCCCTCGCATTCCTCTTCGTCATGCGCGTCAGCTAGGCCGCACCAGGCAGAACCCTCGTGTTTCTCCTCAGGACAGGAGCCCATAACTTGGCCTTCAAAAAGCAGGAAAGAAACGATGGTCTCACAGGGTCCCTCACAAAAATGTATCAAGAACTATCGTGTCTTTTTCAGGTTGGTCCGAATCGTCGCTGTCACCATGGTCATGCCCTTCACATTGGTGACCTCCGTGGCTGTGACCATGGCCATGGCCATGGCTGTGACCATGGCTCGCGTGGCTGTGCCCTTCACACTCGCCATCGGAGCTTTCGCTGTGGTGATGGCCGTGGGAAGCCATCTCACAGAAGAGTGCAGTCTCTACAGCCGAGCAAGCCGAGCAATACTAGCAAGCTCTGTAAACACTACTATCGAGCGTCGGCCTAGGCAGGTTGCATCATGAAGAATGATAGGAACACTTTGGCATTGGTCCAGGAAGCTTCAGGAGCACACACGGATACAAGAGATTGTGCAGCAGACGCCAGTGGGTGTCAGTGGTCCTTCGGCCTTCATGCACTTTCGCGACTGTGCATGGGCCCTGCTCGAGCTGCTGACGGTGTTGCGGTGCTCAAGCAAAGCGTGACAGAAGAAGGACACCTCATCTGCAGCAAAACCGCAGACACCCCAACAATCTGTGCAAGCGAGCAACAAGGGAGAGTAAGGAGGAGTCGAACGCTGCCAAGGCTGAGCCATAGTGTGAGAATGGATGCCCCCTACTCTGAGGCATAGGCGGAATGGTGGAAAAAGTCTGGAGAGATGTACCTCAGGAAGCTTAGAGCGGCTAGATGCGCCATCCGGCTGGCACAGTGGAGAGTTCCTCCACATGAGGGCTCGGAGGCGTATGTATTTCGATCCAAACTGCACTTTCTCAACTAAACTACACTTTTGCCGCTTGTCTGCACCGTGTGTTTATATATTCATGTATTGAGACTTATATCTATATACAAAGGTTGTCAGCTGCTGTATCTGGACGTCTTGCGGTCGCAGCCATGACAAAGGTCCAGAATCTGTATTCGGAACGCCATTTCTCCACAAGTCCTACGAAGCAAACTCAGCTGAGTCAGTTGCCCGATTTTGAGTTGTCGCCCAGGAATCTGGCAGCAGTGGTTGGGAGAAGGTGTGCATGCGTCTGTCTTGGCTGGCCCCAGGCTCGGATTACCGGGTTCGGGTCCTGCACTTGGCTGAAGAGGACTCCGCTCAGATATGGTTTCCCCCCTACACAATGTCAGCCCTCACCAGCAGCCACTCGGTTGACATCAACACCAGGCACTGAAGCCAGGGAGTCCAGCTAGTACGTCGAAACCCATCCATGCAGTTCATGCACCCCATGTGCCTTTGAGTTGGACCAACTTGTGAACGGAACGCCCACCTGGACTCTGAGAAGCTGGAGGGCTTTGATTCAAAAAGAGGAGTCCAACAGGTAACCTCTTACAGCAGGACATTCTTCCGGGTGCGGGCATGGAAAGGTTATGACTATCCGGCACGTCCAGTGAAAATGAAGCACTTGTCCGTTGCCTCTCGGCAGAAGCGTTCAGCCCAGGCGGTATGTGCCTGCGTTGGCCACAAGAGTCAAATCAGGCGAAATGCTGGTCGCTGCTGGTCCTACATGCCTGCAAAAAAGATCTATCCATCTGTCTATCTATATGACAAGTATATTTACATATATGAATATAAACATATAAGTATATCTATATATGTATGTCAATGTATAAGATATGTACTCTTCGCGCAACTCTCATGGCAGATTGTTTGGCACATGCTAGGCGCGAATGCACACGGGCGCATCCAGTGCACCTTGGGTCTGGGCAAGACTGCAAGTAGCACCAGCTGCCTATGACTGTGGCACTGTGCAGGGAAACCCTGACTATGCTGGTTGCCGCTTGAGGGCAACCGAGGTTCAGGACTTTCCCTGCCATCTCGCACTCCCTCATGCAATATGGAGAGCATTACCTGCTGCTGCATGATAGTCAGCACACTTGATTCGATACTTCTAAAGATAGCTTCGCCAGCAGGCTCATACTGTACCTGAACAATCGTGCTATGCTGAGGAGCGGGGAGGGTGCCCCGGTCGCGAAATGGACATGGGATGAAGTGCCATTCTCCCATGGATTTGTACAGCGAGCGAGCTGCAAACCTTTACATACGAGCCCAGTATAACTTAACAGTATTTCGAGCAACCAATAATGCACAAGACGCTCTGGCACACGTATATTCTGAACAGCGAAGCCATTCAAAGGGAGGACTAAAATGTATTCTCAGCGCTTGCCTGAATCATGACAACTTGGGAGTCACACGCTGTGACCGTAGCTTGACGTGGTGTCCACGGATTCCACTTCATCATCATCCGGGACATCATCTCTCCAAAACCGACCAGACAGGATGGTCACCCCGAGCAGCAACACCAGGAGCAACGTGCCCAAGTCGCAGACTATGGCCATCCACAGCTTGAGAAGTCCTGCCAGCGCAAAGCCGACTTCGATGATCTTCACAAGGCATGGAATCGCCAGATTGAGGCGTTGGATCCAGAGAGCATAGCGACAAAGTCGGATGCACTGAGGCAGCCGTCGCAGCCTATCTGTCATCATTACCATGTTCGCGGACTTGGCTGCAAGTGCTGCACTCGTCTCCCCCATCGCAGCCCCGACCGTTGCAGTGGCCAGTGCCGTTGCATCATTGATACCGTCCCCTAGCATCAACGTCGGTCGCCGGGATTTTTCCTGGCCTTGAACCCACTCTTGCTTCTCCGCTGGGTGCATGGAGAAGTGGCATGTTTCCGGGTCAATGCCAACGGTCATGGCTACAGACCTCCCAGCCAGCTCTGCGTCCCCAGTCAAGATCCGGGTTTCACAGCCAAGCTGCTGCAAGTCCTCGATCATCTTTGCGGCATCACTGCGGACTGTGTCGTTCAGGGCAAGGCCCAGGGCCAGCTTTCCACTCACCACCACGGCGACCACCGTGTCGTTTGGGTGCCGGTCCTCCCAGGGATCACGATCGCTAGCACTGTACTCACTGGCGCTCTCTGGGGTCAGCCTATGCAGGCATGCCATAGTAAGCTCCGCTGGGGCAGCACAGTCATGATGCAAAGAAACGGAATCAAAAGCATGTCCTGAAAGTTTGAGAACATGGAATGCTGAGCAGGATCAGCCCTCACCGCGTCCAGGACGCGCTTGTTTCCGACATGCACGGTCACGAAGGCGTCGCCCGCCTTGACGTCACCCTTGATGCCGATACCTTCCACAACGCGAAACTTCTTCACGGCTGGAAGAGCATCATGCTCGTAGGCCTCACCAGCACAACCCACCGCCTTGGACACGATGGCGGCAGCAATGGGGTGCGCAGACTTCATTTCCAGCGCAGCTGCCAGTTTCAGTGGTTCGATTCCGAGGTCAGGCATCTGCTCGAACATTTCTTGCACACGCACGCCGAACTCTCCGGTGGTCAGCGTCCCTGTCTTGTCCAGCCCCACAGACACGATGGACGGAAGCTGCTCCACTGTCTCAGGCTGTTTGATAAAGACGCCGCGGGTCGCTGCAGCAGCAACGGCACAAGTTGTTGCCAAGGGTGCACCGATGACGATTGCACAAGGACAGGCTGTGAGCAGAATGACAAGACCACGCTCTCTCCACTTGTCGAAATCTCCATCCGTCATATACGGCACCAGCGTGCAAACCACCAGGACCAACACTACCACAAACGGAGTCCAAATGCTCGCGAACTTTGCGATGAGAAGCTGTTTGGCTGTACGCTGCATCTGAGCTTCCTCTACTTGCGACTCGATCATGGAGAGCGTCGACTCAGAGCCAGCCTTGTTCAAGGTAACTTCAATGTACCCATTCAGGATCACCGTGCCAGAAGAGATCTGGCTCTCCTGAGCACAACGCGTCTCAGATGTAATATGTCATGTCCCCTCCTTCCGCCCCCCCAACTCACCCTTCAAGAGGGCGCCTTCGTCTTCTCCACGGGCCGTGCCTCGCCAGTGAGGGCCGCCTGTCGATCTTTGGAGGCTCTTGAGCTCTTGCTTCGACTCTGTGCCATGCTACACCAACAGCTTTCCGAAAGGTCCACAAAGAAAACATGAACGGGACCTGAAAACATGACAGAGCAGCCCTCCAGTCCGATGCTCAAAGGTCGGAGCCCCCCTGGAAGCAACCAACGTCGTAAGCTTCTCAAGAACACCCCCCCCCCCCCCCCGCCCGCCCGAATTTTTGCAAGTTGATCTCTGCCTCAGAGCAAGACGCGGAGCCACGGGTCACCTGGCCATCGGCTGGACACTCTTCGCCGGGCCTCAGGAGTGACGTGCTGCTCAGTGGTTAGTGACGGTTAGTGGCCTCATGAGGGTTGCAATCTTGCGGGCTTCAACGAACTGGAAACATTTGCAGCGCAAGGATGTGGAGGTTTTGTGGGTCTTCCCAGGTGCTTCAGTGCGGTGCAACTTCAGGTTGACAGTTGAAAGTAGATTTGCTATCTGCGAGACCTCAACGTCACGACGTCGTCCTTCTGGAGGTCAGTGACGGCCACAGAGGTACCGTCCACCAAGGACACCATGCGAATGGACTGCAGCTGCATAACCTGCAAGCGACCACAGGCTACTAGGTGATTACAGTGACTACAGTGACTACTGTACGACCCTCACTTCCGACATCTCCGGCCACCTCAAAGACTCTCAAGCCCTGCGCCGGGACTGCCGAGCGGCGGCACGCAGAGAACGTGAGACACGATTCATTGCAGTCGCTTCCAGCACCTTCGCAAGGTTGAAGAGCACCTCAGCTCCAGAACTGCTCAGCGACATTTTATGGGTGGTGACCAAGCTGGCATCAGCGCGCCTCTGCGATCCTCTGCGAAGTTGCGCAGGCCTACTACAGTCCTGCCAAGGTGCCACCACCAACGCAGCATCAGTTGCTTCTCCTTGAGCAACCGCCCCTGCAGCAGCGATGAGCACAAGGGCCGCCATGTCAATCTGACATTTGGAGAGCGACACCAGAGCTTCGAAAACGATGAAAGGCAGACCAAATACCAACGCCACGAACTCACAGACTTGGCCCTCAGGGTCGGCGTCGTTGGAAATGAGTACAACACCCGTGCAAAGGAGCAACAGCGAGACGACCTCGGACATGAGTTCATGAGCCGGGCACAACCATGGGAGTTTGCGGGGCTTTGCAGATTTCGCATTTCGCCGCCCGTTCAGTTGAATCGGTGTAAAACAACATGTATCTTTCGGCGGCAGAGTCACAAACTTCCCCAGGGTACCGTTATGTGCATGATGTCACAAACATTAAAACCAAATCGCTGGCCAATCGAGGCATGCGACAAAGGACAAGTGGCGCACGTGCGCCAGGCACCACTGCAAGATGCTGATCTCGTCCATGCAATCCTCCTCGTTCTGGCCCAGCAAAGCCGCTCCAAGACCTGCATTGTTTAATTTGTCGAGGATTGCTTCGGGAGCGCAGCAGCATGGAACAGGGCAGTGGACCACCACGGTAAGTTTGGTGAAAGGGTTCGTAGACACGCTCGCAACCCCTTTCAGAGGCTCCACAATGCGCTGGATCAGCTTCACCTCCGAGTCACAGCAAATATTGCGGATACTAAACTTGGTCTTGACCATCTCGTGAGGCTTACAGCCGGCAACGGCGCACAGCCCCGTGTTGCTTCCGTGACCGCAGCAAGCAGAGCACACCTGCCTTTCCAGCAGAGTGAAGCGGCTCTTGGACCGATATGCGCCGCTGAACAGCGATACCCAAGAAGACACGGTACCGCTCCGCCTCATGTCTCTAGACGAGACTCCGCCCCTTTTCACAGGCGACAGTGGCGAAGCACCGTCCATGACTGCAATCCTTACCTTCTTCTCATGGCTATGGCGGTGGGAAGACTCGGCTGTATCTCCATGCCCCTGGTGCCCATGGTGATCGTGCGCATGTCCACCATGCTCATGCGCATGTCCACAGCTGCACTCGCTGCTCTCGTCATCAGAGTGACCATGGTCATGGGCATCTTCGCAATGCTCATGCCCATGATGATGCTCATGCTCATGTTGGTGACCTTGCTCATGGTGGTGATGCTCGTGCGCGTGGCCTTTGCAACTGCTCACTTGCCTGCTTTCATCGTGAGCATGACCTTGCTGGTGCTCATGACTGTGGCCGTGCTCTTTGCAGCCGTGGCCTTCGTGTCGGTGCTCATGACTGTGGCCATGCTCTTCGCAGCTGCGGCCTTCGTGTCGGTGCTCATGACCGTGGCCATGCTCGTCGCAGCTGTGGCCCTCGTGTTGGTGTGCATGACCGTGGCCATGCTCTTTGCAGCTGTGACCTCCATGCTCGCTTTCATGCTGGTGAGCATCGTTATGGCCACTCTCCATCTCCTCTTCAAATTGTGTAATTGCGCGGCAACGGCCTTTTGTCGCCGCAAGCCAGTTGAATTCCAAGAATTGCAAACTACGCCCAGTTGGGGGCAATATTTAAAATTCTCCTGGTTTTTTGAGCCCATAAGCCACGGAGTTTACACTTCGGGTCTTGGAGCAACCGAACAGCAAGACTCCGATTCCGGAAAGTCCATGCGAAAGCTGGCAGCGCGCTCCTCTCAGCTGATGCCCAGTCATGCCAAGGTCGACAGGACGAGACACCAATGAACTCCATGAACAGCTGAGAATCTCGTGTGTGCATGGGCAGCCTTGAAAGCAACCATGCTTTCACAGAAGTTCGTGGCTCTCCTGTTTTTCGCCTACGAGCATGGCAGCGTCCTGTTTTCGGATCTCAGCCACCTGGGCGAGACATTCCATCCCAAGAACTTCCATCCCAAGATATTCCAAGCAGAACATCGGACTCTAAGCAGGCCACACTCTGAGCTTCTCCCTTTCCAGGCTTCGGCTCGGGAGGCGCTTCTTGTTCGGCTCAGAGCCTGAAAGGTCAGTTCGGCGGACTATCCCATAAAATCCCATAAGCCCCCCCGCCCCCGGCCCTGGCTGCCCCTATAGGGTTCAGGAGTACGGTGATTGGAACATGGCTGATGCCTCCCACGGCGAGGAGAATGTGCCCGGGGCCCTCTGAAGCTTAGTGTCCTGGAAACTTTCAACTTTCAACGAGACACTGGATCAGCGGCAGGCTGCGGGGGACATCTTCGGCGCACGACCAGTACATGTCATCGCCTCGCTGAAACTACCGTTTGGGCCCTATACGAAAACAATGGAATTTTCTCGGGTGCAGGATTGTGGCATTGCATCTCTGGCGTCACAGCCAAGAGACTGAACTGCTCCAGAACCAGTTCCGAAGCTGGAAGGTCAAGCTCCTGAGGCTCCCAGCAACTGACGCAAGAGAAGTTTTCAACAGCATGCGTTTCATCAACAATCCCTTGATACGATTCTTGAACCCCGTCTTCAGCTTTGAGAGGGTGGATTTGTGCGGTTTCCAAGCCCACCTAAGACTCGCTTGAATTCAGCTGACATTCCAAAATGAACAGCTATGCTCGCCCTGATTTAAAAAATTCTGGTCGCATATCCAGATTGCCATATTACCGGGGGGGAGAGGGGGGGCGAAGGTGGAGGGGGGGAGGGAGGTGAGGGGCGAGAGGGAGGGTGGAGGGGGGAAGAGATTGTTCGATACAGTACAGCGCCAGATCTGCAGGAAGCATTCGCCATGCAGTACCAAGCATGTGATGCACTCCCTGTTCACGCATGTTGAAATGTGGCGTCACATGTAGGCCAAGACGGAATGCACTCAAAGAAGTTGAAATCAAGATTCAAACTGCCGAGCCGCTTAGCCCTCGTGGAAATTGCAAGGCACGGCAGCAGGGGAAGATCTTAGGACTCGGGACCAACGTCACACCCCTTCGCGCCTCCGCCGCTCGCTTTAGCAGTGCCTCGGACAGTGTGGCTTTGCTTAGCTTCACGGCACGAGAGGCTCACGTGGGGGCATGTGTACACGGGATACAGTTCAGGACAGTTCAGTACATTGGTAAAGGCACTGAGTGGCAACAGCAATACTTGTTCAGGCTAGTAGTTGGGTGCCTATAAAATCCAAATTCTGGGCAACGTATGGATGCAGACCCGATGTATTGCACAGCAGGAAGCTCGGCGGACACTTTAAGGGAACCTTTTCATCCTCAGCTGTCAGTTGCTTGTATCCCTCGAGCCACGGTCGAGGCGTGAAATCGGAGGTTGCTACTGATCCCTTTGGTCAGCACCTGTCTTTCGAACAACACCTGTCTTTCGAACGCCTAAAAACTCCGCAATAAGCTTTTCACATCCGAGATTCGCTTAAGGTCGTTTCGCCTGCCAAGAGAAGTTCCAGAGCCAAGTCTTTGAGATAGCATCATTCTTTTGAGTGCCCTTTCTTTGGAAACAAGAGCATCTTGGGAAATTCGTCTTTGCTAGTTGCTGGGCAGTCCCAAAGCATCTCGGGAAACCGGTCCCCGCCTGTCGAGGACCCGTCCCCTCCATCCCCTGATTTATCCCCTGATTTATGCTGCGAAGCTTTGCAAAGCCTTCAGAGGCCACTCATTGGAGTCCTGCCCTTGTTTGTTCACACGCCAAGTTGCATCGTTGCCTTCCCACCGCTCTGCTGCCTGCTCAAGGCAACAGCAACTGTTGTTGAGCCGGGCCACTGCCCCCCTGATAAGCCG
Source organism: Symbiodinium natans (assembly GCA_905221605.1). Taxonomy (NCBI): domain Eukaryota; class Dinophyceae; order Suessiales; family Symbiodiniaceae; genus Symbiodinium; species Symbiodinium natans. The sequence continues at coordinate 252,008 of CAJNDS010002365.1, forward strand.
CAGAGCAGGCGAGACACTGGACTAGCTGGATTCTGTGCACAGAACAGCAAAGCTCTGACAGGCTCTGCAAGCCGGAGTACAAATGCTCTCCCCCCAAGCCTTCAAGATGAGTCCACATAGGGATCCAGTAATACCCGCCACTGCCAGCGTGAGTATCCTTAGTCTTAGTCAGATGTTGAACGGATCGAGACTTCAGGCTTCTTGAGGCTTCCTGAGGCTTCCCTCTTGCTGATGCAGTGATCCAAGTACTGTCGAGAGTCAGGCCAACCCACTGATGAGATGACACCTTACATCGACTTACATCGTTTGCACTGACTGCCGATGTGATGTAGCAATGTAGCACAAAAGCCGCTGTACTGATCAACGCAAGAAGGCCTTGGTCGCCTTAAACGTCAAAGCTGCGATACAATGCGACTTGTCAAAAGGTCACAAGGCTGAAGCTGAAGGTGCCAACAAGCAACGTAACCGGTCTCGGGGTAAAGCCATGGCACAATGGCTGAGTAGACACCTCAACCCCATGGTAGCTCCGAAAACAGCCCAAACACGCACACGTGGTCAATCTACTCTCCTCATCCCTTTGTATGCGGAGCGGTGGCCCACTAAGCCGGGAGGATTCGGGCGTTTGAGGAGAAAAATGATTCAAGAGATTCCGCGGAGATGGGGAGGCGATGGTCGTAAGGGCCGTGATGCCCAGCCACGAACCCGCCCTGACCACTACGTCGGGTTAAAGTTTCACATCGGCCTGGCTTGGGGGGGAATCTTCAGATGGACTATTGGCCAGGTGTCGTTGCTGAAGTCGGGCATCATTATTGTTTTCAGAAGGCTTCATCGTTTGTCCAAACCATCAATAGGGTAGCTTTGAGTTTCAACTGTTGGATTGTGGGGGAGCTGCAAAACAAAATGCACAATTTCCAGATAGGTTGAACATCATGAGTTTTAGTTTTCGCCTCGTGATCCAATGAAGCGCTGTGGCACAGCAGAAGAACGCCAAAGTGACTGGCTTCAAGTGCTGCTTCGCAGTTTGCTTTGCTTAAGCACGATTGTGGCCCAGGAGGCCCTTGAACTCTTTCAAGCCCTGGCGGCCCTCGCGCCTCCCAGGATACCAGGGATACCGTGCAAGTTGTGCACCCCACCTGAGCTGCACACATGAAAACAGTATGCGCTGAGATGCCGCATGAGCCTGACCCAACTTTGACTCACCATGGAACATCAAGACCCAGTCCCTGCCGACCAATGGACACTTCCAAACGAGTCTTGGTCTTGGGCAGCCGAGGAGCATGTGTCAACATCACGAAACACTGGCGACAGTGCAAAGCCGGCAGTGGCCCTGAGCCCGGCGAGGCACCGCAGGCACGTTAAGCTTGATCTCCGCTAGGCGCGTATGTGCGTAGTACAGTGCAAATCTCCCCCGAGCATCTGGCAAAGACCCAGCTGCCATACCCAGTGCAGCAGCACCAAACCTAAGGTGTTTGCTTGGGTTTATTTTGCAGACCCCCGACTGCACTCAACGAACAAAAACACTGGTGGAGCTCCGAATGTCTGAGCCGGCTGCGGTCCCACTACACTCGCGGAGGCTCCAACAGCAACACCTTCATGATGTCATGCAAGCTGCACAAGTGGCCATAACAGACACCGGACGCCTTGTGGCAGGGACTCCGGGTTGCTTCTTGAGCAGGTTGTCGTTCGAGGAGGCTTTCCGTCTCAACATTAGTCCAGATCCCGCCTCCTGCAAGAGTCGCATTCTGCACCGTCTGCGGGTCAAGCCGGCCGTCCTGAGAGCTCAGAACCCGAGATACGCTAGCGCAATAGCACAATACAACTTAAACGGTACTCAGCCAAGGATTGATCAGCGCCGATGACTGCCAGGCGCTGGACATCGCGCTGGGCCTCTCCACATCCCTCTGGAATGTCCTGCAGCATCTGCGACAAGCCGAAGGTCATCACTGTGGAGGTGAGGAGTGCCAGCACGGTGTTGAGGAGCGCCTCTCAGCTTCACACATTCTTACACCCAGAACAGCCGGTCACGGATGGCAACACTGTCCTGAAGAGCAGAATGCGGACCAACGAGGTGCGGAGCACGTCAAAATCAGCTTATTCAGCTTTCAAATGCAACTCTCAAGTCCTTCAGTTGCTCTGCTTTGGTCTCCTGGCCCGCGGCGACAAAGCTCGGCCAAAACCTCTGTGATCTGTGAGCAAGGTTTCAGGGTTCACAGCACATGTCGCGAAGGTGACCTACCTACACTTATGTCCTCATGATGGGCACTATTTGTGCGTGACATTCTTGACAACTTGACTCCCTTGCCGAGCATCATCCAAAGGAACACGGTACCAAGCAGAGCGAGGATGTCCGACCTTAGAGAAGGCGGCGGAAGCTCCTTTCCAAAACAGGCTGCTGCTGCTCTGCAACGAATAGCAGCCGACATAACACTTGGAATGTGCTTCAAAACTTGGGAGCCGACTGGTAGGAGCTGCTCTTCAGCTTCTCCTGTCTGAGTGAGTCCATGCCGAGGTCCATGGAACAGCGATCGCGGGCAACAATTCGAAGCAACTTTTCTCGGTGGGCAATCTGCAGTCTTCTGCAGAATCTCACGAAGCAAATTCCTGTTCTTGCGTGGCAAATGGCTATACAAGGAACGATCTCCAGTTGGAGAACTGGCTCTTAGAACGGCGACTGTAGGGCGGACTCTGCCTCCCGGCGAGGTGGCACCATGTGGCACACCTCGAGTTCCTTTCGCTGATCGTTACTCAGAACTGTTTTTTCATCGGTGCATGTGCCCGTGATGGTGATGGTGCTCTTCTGCGTGGCCGCTTGCGTGGCCACCTTCAACAGCAGGTGCCACACAATGCTGGTGGTCCTTACCAATGGGGAGCTTGTAGCTCGGTGCTTGTTGTTGAGGGCTTGGCGGGATTGAATGCTCCGAACCAGACTCGTGCAAGAAAAACTCGCTAATGAGCTGAGACTCCAGTAAAACCAAGCCGATAAATACGGCACCAAGGATGAATGCAAGCAGCGTGGCGACCTGGCATGCGAAGGGCTGGGGAATCGGCCACTTCCCCAAATTTTGCAGTTCCCGAAAGCTTCAGCGAAGGGTTCTTCGGAAAAAAAACGTCAACCTACCATCACCACACTACAATCACCACACTCCAATCACCACACTACCATCACCACACTACCATCACCACACTACAATCACCACACTCCAATCTCCACACTACCATCACCACAGTACCATCACATCACTTCCGCTATTAAATTCTCTCTTATTTCTTAGGCTGGGGTGGGTTTCGCCGCGGCTAGCGCGATGCACCCCTCTGCGGGGATCGTGCGTGTCGGAGCGCTCCCGCTGTGCGTTTTTGCGCATTTAGATGTGCGCCCGCGCGCCCTCTGCGGGGATCGTGCGTGTCGGAGCGCTCCCGCTGTGCGTTTTTGCGCATTGGATGTGCGCCCGCGCACCCTCTGCGGGGATCGTGCGTGTCGGAGCGCTCCCGCTGTGCGTTTTTGCGCATGTGGATTTGTGCCCGCGCACCCTCTGCGGGGATCGTGCGTGTCGGAGCGCTCCCGCTGTGCGTTTTTGCGCATTGTACAACTTGCTTCGCACACCCTCTGCGGGGATCGTGCGTGTCGGAGCGCTCCCGCTGTGCGTTTTTGCGTATTTTCAAGCGTGGTCGTGCACCCTCTGCGGGGATCGTGCGTGTCGGAGCCTTCCTCACCTCTTCCTCTCCTCTTCCTCTGCTCTTCTTTTCCTCTTCCTCTCCTCTTCCTCTCCTCTTCTTTTCCTCTTCCTCTCTTCTTCCTCTCCTCTTCCTCTCCTCTTCCTCTCCTCTTCCTCTCCTCTTCCTCTCACTCTCCTCTTCCTCTCCTCTTCCTCTCCTCTTCCTCTCCTCTTCTTTTCCTCTTCCTCTCCTCTTCCTCTCCTCTTCCTCTTCTCTTCCTCTCCTCTTCCTCTCCTCTTCCTCTCCTCTTCCTCTCCTCTTCCTCTCCTCTTCCTCTCTCTCTTCCTCTTCTCTCTTCCTCTCCTCTTCCTCTCCTCTTCTCTCTTCTCTTCTTCCTCTCCTCTTCCTCTCCTCTTCCTCTCCTCTCCTCTTCCTCTCCTCTTCCTCTCCTCTTCCTCTCTCTCCTCTCTCTCTCCTCTTCTTCCTCTCCTCTTCCTTTCTTCTTCCTCTCCTCTTCCTCTCCTCTTCCTCTCCTCTTCCTCTCCTCTTCCTCTCCTCTTCCTCTCCTCTTCCTCTCCTCTTCCTCTCCTCTTCCTCTTCTTCCTCTTCCTCTCCTCTTCCTCTCCTCTTCCTCTCCTCTTCCTCTCCTCTTCCTCTCCTCTTCTTTTCCTCTTCCTCTCCTCTTCCTCTCCTCTCTTCCTCTCCTCTTCTTTTCCTCTTCCTTTCTTCTTCCTCTCCTCTTCCTCTCCTCTTCCTCTCCTCTTCCTCTCCTCTTCCTCTCCTCTTCCTCTCCTCTTCCTCTCCTCTTCCTCTCCTCTTCTTTTCCTCTTCCTCTCCTCTTCCTCTCCTCTTCCTCTTCCTCTCTCCTCTTCTCTCCTCTTCCTCTCCTCTTCTCTCCTCTTCCTCTGCCTTCTTCCTCTTCCTCTTCCTCTCCTCTTCCTCTCCTCTTCTTCCTCTTCCTCTCCTCTTCCTCTCCTCTTCCTCTCCTCTTCCTCTCCTCTTCCCTCTCCTCTTCCTCTCTCTCCTCTTCTCTCTCCTCTTCTTTTCCTCTTCCTCTTCCTCTCCTCTTCCTCTCCTCTTCCTCTCCTCTTCCTCTCCTCTTCCTCTCCTCTTCCTCTCCTCTTCCTCTCCTCTTCCTCTCCTCTTCCTCTCCTCTTCCCTCTTCCTCTCCTCTTCCTCTCCTCTTCCTCTCCTCTTCTTCCTCTCCTCTTCCTCTCCTCTTCCTCTCCTCTTCCTCTCCTCCTCTCCTCTTCCTCTCCTCTTCCTCTCCTCTTCCTCTCTTCTTCCTCTCCTCTTCTTTTCCTCTTCCTTTCTTCTTCCTCTCCTCTTCCTCTCCTCTTCCTCTCCTCTTCCTCTCCTCTTCCTCTCCTCTTCCTCTCCTCTTCCTCTCCTCTTCTTTTCCTCTTCCTCTCCTCTTCCTCTCCTCTTCCTCTCCTCTTCCTCTCTTCTTCCTCTCCTCTTCCTCTCCTCTTCCTCTCCTCTTCCTCTCCTCTTCCTCTCCTCTTCCTCTCCTCTTCCTCTCCTCTTCCTCTCCTCTTCCTCTCCTCTTCCTCTGCTCTTCTTTTCCTCTTCCTCTCCTCTTCCTCTCCTCTCCTCTTCCTCTCCTCTTCCTCTGCTCTTCCTCTGCTCTTCCTCTGCTCTTCCTCTCCTCTTCCCCTCCTCTTCCTCTCCTCTTCCTCTCCTCTTCCTCTCCTCTTCCTCTGCTCTTCTTTTCTTCTTCCTTTTCTGGAAAGTCGACTTTTGTAGTACAAACGTAGTACGCCGCGGACGCCCGGAGCTGCCGTGGCTGGAAGTCGACTTTTTGTAGTACAAACGTAGTACGCCGCGGACGCCCGGAGCTGCCGTGGCTGGAAAGTCGACTTTTTGTAGTACAAACGTAGTACGCCGCGGACGCCCGGAGCTGCCGTGGCTGGAAAGTCGACTTTTGTAGTACAAACGTAGTACGCCGCGGACTCGAAACCATCGCAAATATCGTGGGACTCGAATTCCGCGGTGTCGAAACCCCTTCAAAGACGTCGCAAATACCGCGGGCGCGGAACTCTGGGGCTTCAAAGACATCGCAAATACCGTGGGCGCGGAACTCTGGGGCTTCAAAAACGTCGCAAATACCGTGGGCGCGGAACTCTGGGGCTTCAAAGACGTCGCAAATACCGTGGGCGCGGAACTCTGGGGCTTCAAAGACGTCGCAAATACCGTGGGCGCGGAACATGGGGCTTCAAAGACGTCGCAAATACCGTGGGCGCGGAACTTTGTTGCTTCGAAAACGTCGCAAATACCGTGGGCGCGGAACATGGGGCTTCGAAAACGTCGCAAATACCGTGGGGGCGGAACTCTGTTGCTTCGAAAACGTCGCAAATACCGTGGGCGCGGAACTCTGGGGCTTTGAAAACCTCGCAAATACCGTGGGGGCGGAACTCTGTTGCTTCGAAAACGTCGCAAATACCGTGGGCGCGGAACTCTGGGGCTTTGAAAACCTCGCAAATATCGTGGGCGCGGAACTCTGGCGCTTCGAAAACGTCGCATATACCGTGGGCGCGGAACTCTGGGGCTTTTGAAAACCTCGCAAATATCGTGGGCGCGGAACTCTGGCGCTTCGAAAACGTCGCATATACCGTGGGCGCGGAACTCTGGGGCTTCGAAAACGTCGCAGCAAATAGCACGACGACACCACACTACCGTCGCAACATTACCATCACCACATTATCATCAGCCCATTACCATCACCGCACTACCATCGCCTCAGCTACACACCGCTTCTCTACGCTGCCTGTTACATTCCATCTTCTTTGCGTTTCGCGTTCTTTTCGCCGTCGACGCCATATCCTACTACACCACACCACGATCACCGCACTGACAACACAACCAACTATACGTGTCAGTTGATATCTTTGCACTGATGGCTTTCGGGATAATCGGTGTCTAGTTACTTGCAGTCAGACCAGCTCCGAGATATTCCGAGCTACTCCAGGTCGGGTGCTACACATTACACCCAGCATCGTGCTTTACCGTGCTCCACCGTGCTTCGCTAGCGGCTAGTGCCTCTGCATATGCTCCTTGCAATCTCGGCAAGGCACAGACCCAAGGACGGGCCACTGCGAATGTTCACTTCGAAGTCGCGACACTGAGGGCCCCAGCTCCGTGGCCGCAACGTAGATGAAGATCCCCGCGCCTGAGAGGCACATGAGGCACGAGTGCCACGAGCACTGATCCGGTGTGCCAAACGCAATTTCGACTGCATCATTCTCCTGGCCTACAGCTAGAACCGAGCCCTCCATCTCACTTCCCACGTCAAGGTAGAAGGCGACCACAGCCCCCAGCAGCGTAGAAAGGCCACTGAGGAAGTTCCTCAGAAATTCCGAGGTGCACTGGTCAAAACCCTCCAAACGACAGGCTTCTGAAACAAGCAGATCAGCATCTGGTCTGCTTCTCCTACCCCCCAACACCAAAACCCTTGCCCAGATGGGGCAAGAACAAGGTCACGCCGCTGTTAGCGGCCCTGGACCGTTTGCGCACGGAAATGTGGTTTTAACCCACGCATGGCAGTGCTCGAGAAAAAAAAGTTTTGTCGGCGGAAGTTATTTTCAGGACTTGGAGTGATGATAAGATGGTGTGTTGCTTCAAAGTACCACGCCTGCCAGTGTTTTGAGCATTTCGCAGTGCTTACTGTGGGGATGCGTTTTTGCGACTTTTGCGTGTTTTTGCGTTTTGTGTTGTGTCACTGTTCAGAGTGGAACAAGGTGACTGCAATGTGGTCTTATCTTGAAAAGTGCCGCGCCTGCCAGTGTTTTCAGCATTTCGCATGCTTTTTGGGGGGGCTGGAGTGTTCAGGGTGCAGCGGGCTTGCAGTGGTTCAAGTTTAGGGCTTTGGGGTTGCGCAGAGACGCTAAGCACGGAAAGCACGGTTTTGGTCGCGAAAGGCATGGACGCTTGTGAGAGATTTTCTTGTTCCACATCCTTTTGCAGCATGTTGTACAGAGAGGCGAAAACACTGTAGATACCGGTGTTTTGTGCATGGACGCAATATGCATGACGTTTCTTATCCCCGCCCCCCCCCCCCCACCAAGAAGTGCCAAAACTAACGTTTCGCCCAGGGCCGCTAACAGCGGCTTGAGCAAAAACAAGATGTGTTTTCGGGTGGAAAGCCCTACACATTTTGCCGCGAAACCATCTGCCACCCCCTGAAAACCTTCTTGCGCCCCCCAAACTTCCTTGTCAAATGTTCAAGAATTCGAAAAATATGGCCAGTGGCCCAGGTCCTTGGTCAGTGAGGCAACGCAACCCGAAGCAGCTCAAAGAGGCAGGGAGCAGCTCTAAGAGAGGGGCCCTTAAGATGCTCTTAATTCTCTAAATCTTCCGGGGCTCAGCAGCGTCGCCCAGCTCCAGCTCAAGCCGGCCTTGTTCACCAGGAGGAAGAAGTCGGCCAACTCTTGGGGGATCTCGTGCGCCATGGTCACACCAACAATCTTCCATGCAAAGCCCTTGTTGCAGGACTTGAAAGCGGTGCCAATCACGAAGCCATCAGCAAGATTATGCAGCGCATCTCCAAGTAAGACTGGTAAGGATATGACCCATGAAGGGACTCGTCGAACGCTCGCTACGCTCGTAGTATCCGAGTGCATGCAAAGCTCTGGGACAGATGGAGCGGCGTTGACGTCCTCCTTCAGCTGCTTGGGGCCCTTGGGGTTGTCTGACTTCTCTTCATAAACCAAGTTCACCAGCTCTCCAGCATGATGGATGAAGGCGCCAGCAAGCCAGCCTCCCAGAAGACAAGAGCCCCAGACAACCTGAGTGTTAGATCACGATGAGACTGCAGAGGCCTCTAGAGGCCTCTAGACTCTACAACCCCCCTTCTATCGCCACCGGTCTTTGCCTTGATGACCTGCTACCCACTGCTACTTGCTGCTACCCCTGCCAACAGTGATGCAAGGCAGGCAACAGAAGCTTCCACCTCAGACAAGCCTTCGCCCAACAAGTGGCTGGCCTCAGGCATGAGCAGGAAGGCCGCCGCGGCAAACATAACGCCGCTTGCACCCGCATTCACGAAATGCAGAATCGCGTGGCACCAACCAGAGGACACATCCTTGCAGGCTACGCAGAGCATGAAGATCCCCATCAGCGTTGGCAAGATGCTGATCATTGCTGCAACTACGACTTCCCACAGGTGACTCCGCGGTGCTTCGAAAGCTTCGGAAGCTTCGCACGGAGCACTTGACACCTCCACTGTGGGATGCACTTCCTCACCACCTTCTGTGGTAAGGAAGTGAAGGTTCTTCTCAAACTCAGAAGGAAGATGCTCGGCGAAGAATGCAACATGTGTCCCTGGCTCGACCTGGATCTGGAAGAGACTCGAGGGCGACTCCTGATCAAAATTCAAAACATAGGAGTTGTCGGGGCGAAGCACGTCTCCTGGGTGAACCTCCTTCATTGGAGCCTCCCAGTTGTGGTCTACAAACTCATGCTGTGCCTCCAGGCCCTCTTGGGTATCCGAAGCAGCAGTTCTGATTATCAGACGCATGCTCGCCTCTGGATATGCTCCATTCACCTTCTCGGCACTCCAGCGCAAAAAGCCACCCTCGTGGCGGAAGACGCCCGACCATTCCCAGGGCTCTGCCCATGGGCACGCTCGGCAGCCAATCGCAAGCACCCAAATCGCCCAAAAGAAACATGGCAGGCGACTCATTTTCTCAAGGCTGACAGGGGAAGGGCTTCTCTAAAGCAGCCTGCAAGCATTGAAAAGGGTCAGCCTCGATGACGCATTCGGACATGCCTTCAGCTGCGCCACAACACGCCACGATGCTGATCGGATGGAATGGAGCCGCAGTAGGAAGCTACTGTTCAAAGTCTTCCCTTTGCAGAGCTGTGTCCTTGCCAGCTGGGGCGAGGCTCCCAGCCGCAGCGAGGCCGAAATAAGCGCCAAAGACCTGAGAAGAGAAGCCCGGAAACTTCCACATCCGGAGCATCTCTCTGAAGCCTTTGAGCAGATCCATGCAAATTCATAATGCAACTGTCACCACTGGACTCCACTAACTCAACTTAGGGTCTGAAGTCTCTTAGAGTTTCTGTACGCCTTGCGAAACACTTGCGGTTTCATCGCTTAAGCTCCCGGCATGCAAGAAGGTCCCACCACCGTCGTGGATGAGTGGCACCGCTTCCTTAGCGCGCAACGCAAGAAGAAAAAAGGTACGCACAGACCAGCGCAAGCTGCGAGCTTTGCGAGAAGGGTCGGCATGACTGCTTTCCAAGCGGCACCCTGCCTCAGGAACAGGACCTGCACAACGCAAATTACGTGGTAGCTTCAAGCATCGTTCTGTTGCTACCAGTACGAGGCAACCACCTACACATCGACCGCAAGTCCTACAAAGTATGCCTAGAGTAATAATCTAACCGACGCTCGCAAGGAACGAGCTTTCGGAGTGCAAGATCCTGAAGCATGGCGGAAGGCCCTCTTTCACATGCAGGAGTCCAGCCCTAGGTGCCTTGTGAAGGATGAAGCAAGGCAGCTCGATCCTCGGCATTCGGCGGGGCACCCGGCTTTGTGCAAAAGTGTGCAGAAGGGCAGGGCTTAGGGGTTTCGGGGGTTTGGGGGGTTCGGGATTTAGGGTTTAGGCAGGACATGGCTATGAACGCTGTGCCCCTGGCATCTGCCCTTCATCGACCGACAGTGCAATGTGAAATCTGAGCCCGCTGCATCACAAGCATGATGATCTGTAAGGGAGAGATTCTACCTTGCTCCACATGGGAACTGCGAGCAGATCCAAACCACTAGAGGCCCCCTACGATAACAATAACTCGGACGCAGGCAGTACGCTGCAACCGGCGCGAGCCCATATTATGCTGGATGCTCAGCGCGCACCATGCAGGAAGCATTAAGGATACTTCACGATAAATGTCACAGGTCGATCCTTAAACTGCTCCGCTATCATCATGATAGCCTCTGAGGTTAGCTAAGGCGTGGGCCGATCAACGCTCCGAAAGAAACCAACACCTCAGTCGAAAGCACACGCGATCAAGGCAGCAAAGGATTTTGAGGCAGCTGGAGGTGACTCCTACCAACAGGGCTCTGTTTGCTCCTGGGTAGTGCTTGGTTTGGGAGTTCTGCTTGGTCTGTCGCCTTCTGTTACTTGCGTTCCTCCCTGCCTTGCTAGTTCTTTCTTGGGAAGGTGCTGTGTACGTCTAAAGAACCACTAGAACCCTTTAAAAGGGTCTCTGGGATTACATTGGCACATAACTCCCTGCTTCTGTGCCGAGAACCAGACAGCGATCCTTGCCTTCTTAAATTAACACCCTAGCCATCCTCTTCATAATGCCCTACTTGGTAGAGGACCCTCTTACAATGTCATGTCAAATATGGAACATGTTGTACTTGGAAAGTGCCTTCCGAGACGCTGCGACGACGTCAATATTTGCGCGTAGCAGTGCCGACAAGTCGATGGTAAACTCCGCCTCCAATGCACCATCACAGGGAGGCTCAAATAGGATCCTTTTCTGTCACCCTATTAATATTGAGTATACATGAAAAAAGTATGTTAAGCACCGAGCTCTAGGGGAAGACAGCCCTCACACATCCTCACAGACACATGACGAATGATTTACGAGTTGAGTCTGGAGAGCGCCTGGCGCAGGCAAGATTCCAGGATCAGGGCCCACTGCACCCCCACACAGGAGATGAGCAGCCTGATTCAAACCCTCCAAGGAGCTTAGCATGGCTTGATCCACTGCGCAGAGTCTCGGGGGACAGTCTTTCCCTATTGTTTAGCTGGGCAGCGTAAAGCCGACGGCCCCGAGACCATACGCCTCCCAAAGTTCAGGCAACTCTTCACATCGTCACGTCGATCGCACTTCAGCAGTGTGGGCGTGTGATCCAGGGCGTGGACATGGAGCACAGCACAGCAACTTCCATCAGCCACATTGCACACATACTACATTACCTTGAATTCTACCACATAGCTTAAGTAGAAGTATCGGTGCACAGCCGACTGAAGCTCGAAGGGACGTGAGGTTAAGGTGATCTCCAGCAAGGGCATTCTAATAAGAGGGGAGGGGACGTCACCTTGAGAAAGGTCTTCAAGTAGCCAAAGCCCACGAACATCATCAGCGCCACACCTTAAAAAAACACGCAAAACAGGGCTCTTCGAGGGGTATGCACACATGCAGCGGTTACGTATCCTAGTGGTGAAAAATTTTCGGGCAGGGGGGGCCATACTGCCATACCGGTCCTGTTTTGCGCTTCGGCCTCGACCGTGAGGCGTCAGATTTTCTCTGTGGGATTCGACGACCCTGTAAGCCCGCCCCCCGCCCCTCCTCCCCCTCTAGTTTGTTTAGAAGCAAGATATTCACATGCTTGGAGTTTACTCCTCGGCCTGATCTGCCAGGGTACGGGCACCAATCATTTTTCGCTTCTTTCGTGGGTATTAAGGGGGAAGGGGTGGGGCACCTTGGAATCCGCATGGCTCCGCTCGGTGACATTGATGGCGGCCCTCTGTCCCGGCTTAGGGCGAGGCGGGCGACGCGCAGTGTTTGACAATATGCTGAACGGTCCACGGCGCTGCCAACATCGGCACCTCTCTTGCCCTCACTCCCCCGGATAGAACCATAACCATCTTCTAACCTAAAAGTCTAATAATCCTACAACCTCATACCCTTAATAATCAAACAATCGATTTGAATCGAAGTACCGCCTTTCTGCGACATCTGGCGTTCAAACGTGCTTTGCAGCCAGACGACCCGTGAAAAGGGAGGTGTCGGCACTTGCTGCAGCTTGGTCTTCTTCTTCCAGCTTGCACTTGTGGAAAGCTATGATGAAAACCTGATGCTTGTCAAGGCCGAGGCGAAAGGTGCAGAACAAGCTGGCTCTGACTGAGCGAGAGAAAGAGAGAACACAGACAAAAGCAACAACAAGCAAAGCTGCGCATGGCAGCGAGCTGATACAGCTTGCAATTCGCAATCGTGCCCGTCCCGGCAAATGACACACGACTGCGAAGCATTTGGACGTGTGCCAACAAGCTGCTACTTGTATCATTGCGGTCCTTAGCTGCAGCCTTGCTGTACGAAGCAGAGATATGTTCTGACCACCTTACGAAACTGCACCTACTGACTGTAAGCTGAAACTGACTAAAATCACCCAATCACCCATGCATTCAAGCGTCAGCACACCGAAGCTCTTCCCCGGTTGAGGCGACCAAATATCCTGAACACCCCCCCCCCCCCCATCCCAGCAGTCTGACATAAGACATTATGCAGAGTCTATCATTCTTGGAGTTACAACGGACCTGTAGAACAACACGCCCACACAGTGAAGTGCGTGAACCAACCTCTGCCGTTCTGTCACATCCCTGACTAGCAGTTAGCCTCGGATACTCCTGAGGAAGCATGGACATGGACTCTGAGAGAGCAAACAGTTCAAACACATTGCAGAAATGGTCGAATGCTACTGCTGCCGGGTCCTCTGCTGCTTCTTGGCGCTGCCTAATTCGGTTTGCAGGAACTGTTCAGCACGTCCACTCAATCTACTGCAGTAGGTTCAGTAGGTGCTTCTTGTCTGCAGTACGTGCTGGAGTCGCCAAGGGAGAACTGCCAGCCAAGCGGCCCAGCGGCTGTGGGGGACTCCGTCTCGAATCTCAGTCGCTCAGTAGCAGCATATGAACCATATGTGCCATGGGACGGCGAATACACTTGGCCGAAACCTTGTTCGGCAGCCCTTCCGTCACCGCAAAACCACCGCGAAGCCTGGTCCCAGAATTTTGAAGTCCTGTGCACAAGAATAAGAACTGGGGCCACGAGGCCGTAGCACTTCACGCTGCGGATGCTGCGGACGCTGCGGATGCTGCGCAGCCATGGCTGGAGCACCTCGGCAACGCGCGGCTGACTGGAAGAAGACGTCGGCCTTCCTGACTTTGGCCATCTTCCATGGGCCCTCACCTTCCTCAGGTGCAGACTGTCTTCAGGCCGCGTCACTTTGGGCCGCGGCTCCATGGACGAAGCTATGTTCTCATAGAGCTGACAAATGAGTGGAACATGGCACATCTGCCTTATCTGGTGTGGTACAAGTAAGATGCCGCGCAGCCATCCCTACACTCATCAGGCTAATTTGTCAGGACATGTCAGGACAGTAGCTGCAAGCCACGTAGGAACACCAGCGGTGCTGCTTGATGGGCTGGTTTCGGGCTTTCCTTGCAAGGGTAGGACGCTGCTGTCATCTGCTGTTGATTTAACCATTCTTGAAACAACAAGCATGTCGCTAGACCGCTCACAAGATCTCGCACAATGACCATGTGCACTCCGCTGAAACTTGGAACGTCCGCCGTCATCACCACATAATCATCGTAGTGTTGGAAAGACATGTGAAGATCATCATCGCCACGACATCATGACATGCTAGCAGACTGCAGGGGTGGCACCTGAAAGACAAGATCTGGGGACACTCCATGCCTGGCAAGGTCAAAGATGGTCAGGCATTTCGTGCATGATCACCCACTGCTACCATGCCGTGCCAGCGTGAAAGCACGTGGCATTCTCGGCTTGACACGAAACTGGCTAGTCATCCCCGTAGGATTGTGGAGGAGGCACCTTCCTGGAACAGAAATCCCCTGCGCAACAGCCCTCTGGTCACTGCAAGGTCGTTGCGGCTGCATTAGAGGTGCTAGTAGTCAGCTGCTTGCAGTCCCACAGCATCTTGTGCTGAGGCGCAGACAAATAATTCAACGCCAGTAAACCTGAGATTCTCGCAGCTTGGCCAGAGACGGGACGGAGTTGGGCGAAATACATGAGGATGCGCATGGTGCATGGTGCGAAAAGTCTTTGGGAGGGATAGAACGTCAATATCATGTGAGTAAGAACATGATGCGAATACAGGGGAGGTTACTATATCTGCAGCGAAGCACCATATCGGCATAACAACGCTAAGGAAATTCAATACACTTTGTAACAAATCTTGATGTCCTCAGACTGATGTCAGCAAGGCTGCAAATCTGTAATGGTTTTTTTCACAGATATTTCTACCTTCATCTACCTACCATAAAACGCCACTGCATTGAGAAGACAGCTCAAAAACAGCCACGAAAATGTTGCAAGGAATTTATGGACAGCGATTTGTTTCTTATGCTGGCCCCACTTTTTCTTATGTTGTTTGCCTCAGCAGCTTTTCTTCGAGGGAGCACTCTGTTTGGTTCGCGTTTCAATGTGCAGCTTTTGAAGCTTTTGAAGCTTTGGAAGCTCGTTGCTTGTAAAACGAAGCTTTTCTGACCGACCCCTAGCTCGCAATCTGAAGTCTGAAGCCCTGAAGCTTCGTGAGCTTCGCGCAAGCACTGAAGCTTCTCGAGCTTCGCGCTGCGCATGAAGCCTGAAGCCTGAAGCTTCGCGAGCTTCGGGAGCTTCACTTCGCGCTTCGCCTGAAGTCTGCAGCTCCTCGAGCTTCGCGCTGCGCCTGAAGCTTGAAGCTTTCGCGAGCTTGCCGCTTTGCCTGAAGCCTGAAGCCTGAAGCTTCTCGAGCTTCGTGCTGCGCCTGAAGCTGGATGTCTGAAGCTTCGCGAGCCTCGGGAGCTTCGCGCTTCGCCTGAAGCCTGAAGTCTGAAGCTTCGCGAGCTTCAGGAGTCTTGCGCCGCGCCGGAAACCTGAAGCTTGGAAGTTTCGCGTGCTGCGCGCTTCGCCTGAAGCTTGAAGTCTGAAGCTTGCAAGCTTCGCGAGCTTCGCGCTTCAAAAACGAAGCTCCTCTGACCCACCCCTGGCTCGCAATCTTTTCTTCTATGCTGCACGTTTTGCCCTTCGCTCCCATTATGCTGAGGGTGTTCTTTCTTATGCTGAAGGTGTGTTTTTTGCTGCTGAGTTTCTCGGCTGGCAGGTGCAGCTCCCCCTCTTGTGTCGCATGTAAAGCGAAGAGGATATAATCTGTTAATGCAAAACATAGCGTAGTTGGATTAGCCGGGGCCTGATGCAGGTGTGCCATAGCGTGCCTGGCTCCCCCATTTGCCAGGCACTCCGGGCAAGCGAGTAGCGGTTGACTTAGAACCTAACAACCCGCAGCGAGGGTCGGGAAAAACTGTCCGTATTAAATCTATTGCCAGTGAATGTCCGCGTTGTAAATCAGTGACAAAGTGCTCTTTGAAGCTGTCTGCATCTCCTTCCCGCGGGGGTGCTCAGGTCTTTGGTGCCTTGAAGTCTGCAGCCTCCGTCAAGCGTATGTCATGTGCAACTGCTGACCGAGTGACGATTCTGTGAAGGGTTCTTGGACGTCGGGGACAGCTCGATGCAGCGCTCATACATGCGCAAAGCCTGCAGCTTTGACTTATACAGAGGAACCAGAGGCTTAACTGCGTTCAACTTCATGACTCCTCAATTTCCCACTATCAACAATTACCAATGCCTCTGCCTTGAAAGACCTCGGACACCCACTTCCTAAGCCCCTCAGATGCTCCGATGGCCCAACCTTCCACAGAACCTTCCACATTGTGTGTAAACAGCCCTTCAACTCGCCAGCATGTAGGAAGTCATGACAAGTCAAGTACCGTAAAGCCGTCAAGCAGTCGGGCTGCCAACCACTGATGCCTTATACTACTCGACGCGATCACGTGCGCTGGCCACATCACCCGCCTGTGCTAGGTCACCGTGGTCCCAAAATAGCCAGCCCAAGTTGTTGTAGGCTTCAGCCTGCAAGACAGAAAGGTTGCAGTTGATCTCTTGTCTTCAGCAACCTACGTCCTACCCATGGCGGTGGAGATGCACAGCAAGCTCGATCTTATGCTGAGCTTCTGGCATAGTTGGGAGCCACTGCCACCGCTCTGGACAGGTACTCAAGCGCCTGCGGAGCTGAACATGAATGTCGGGCACCCTAAAATTGAACTCCAGCGCATCCGTCAGCTCACCGACTGCTTACGCCAACAGTTGGAATCAAGCATGATGTCTGTGCTTATCATCGCCTGACAGATTGACGTTCTGCGAGGCATAGTGTGGATACGAGTACCATCGAGAAACTTTAAAGACTAGGGCGACTGGGGCCTCATCATGCCTCAGCAGTCCACAAACTGACACAGAGCCGTGCGGGGAGAATGCGGGCCATGCCTCGGTCAGCTTTCCCGACGTTGTGTAAGCCACACCTTTGTGCATCGAAACGCTGGCAAGGTTGCTAGCCGGGGGGGGGGGGGGGGGGGGGGGGGGTTGGGAGGGGGTGAGGGTATGTTCTAGCCAGCAAGCCGGCAGCAAGCAGTCCTGAGGCAGAGGCCTAGATTGTTCAAAGTCTGTGCGAAACGCGGGTTGCACTGAATGGCCATGTGGTAGTACTTTAGCGCCTGCATAGCAGACACTGCAGAGTCAAAGAAGTATGAAGCCCCATTGGGCATGCTCTTTCACAAGGTCAGCGGACTGCAGAGAGAGCTTCGCGGAAGACGGATGGGAGGTCAAGAGGCCATCAGGACCTTGTCGAGATTCTCCTGCTCCTTGAAGATGACGCCCATGTTGTTGTAAGCCTCCAAACAACTTCATCACCAGCCCACTCTTGTTAAGACCTGGGTGACCTTTTCACTGGCACTCATGCAAATCAGTCCAACATGTCCTGAGGCGAGTTTACTTCAGGGCTCAATGGTGTGCACTCTTGCTGGAATCATCCTCTACAAGCCGAGTCATGTTGTTGAAGCCCGCTGCATTGTTGACTTCCGTTCATGTGCTGTTATGAGCTGAAGTGGGAATGTGCAGACTGGGCTTGCTTCTCCGTGGGAGCTCCTTACTGAAGTTGTAAGGTCAGAGTGGTGACTTCTATGGCTGACCAGTTGCAACAAGTTGGCACGTTGCCACACCAGAGTCGCCTCCCTCCTCTTGACCCAACGAAAATCGACCCCCACCCCCCGACTTATTCTCATGTCTTTTGACCCGCTCTCCCCCTAGCTCTTCTTTGCCTGCTTTGGCCAAATCTGCAGCGTGGGGCAGTCAAACTCTGCCGGACCGAACTGCATTCAGTGCCCCATTGCGCTGCTGTCTCTGTCTCTTGCTGTAGCCTCGTGAGTGCGATCAAACTACGCCAGCTTCGGATGGCATGAGCATCGGCCGGGCATTGCGGACATCTTGCGCCTCAGCACATCGCGGGTCGAAGTGAACCGTGAGTTGGTAGTTGACGAGAGCCTCCGAGACAGCAAGGCAAATTTTGTACTCGATATACACACTCTTGCTTTTTGAGCAGGTAAGAATACGAAGCGTGCGAAGTTTATGATGCCCTCTGCTGAAGGACTCTGCCACCCAGAGCTGCCTTGTCATACTTGTGCATCTCTGCATAGGACACGCCCAAATTGTAATATGCCTGCGCTGAGCCACATGGAAACACTGGAGCGGCCAAGCAGGCCTCTGAAGATAGGCAGGATGGCTTGAAAATTATCATGTTGGACAGACATGCCCTTCTTTGAAGAAGGTGAAATGCGCAAAGACACAATCATTTTGTGCGTTCTGCGCGCTCCCCTCATACACCCCCCAACCCTAGGATGCTAACCCCCACCCGAAACCTAAACCCAAAGGGGAGGGGGGGCGCAACCAATGGGCAGTGGCGCAGTTGCAGTCGAGATGCATTCGCATTGGTTGGGCAATGAACCAGCGCCTCAACAGGCCAGCTACTGGTAGCAAGTGCCCAAGTAGGCAGCGAAAATCGGCATGACACTCGCTTGCGAAGGCGTATGCCTGTGCCAACCTGTCCTGCTCAGGAAGTCGCATGAGTAAAATGAGTAAGAGCAATCGCACATTCCGAAATCAAAACCCAAAACCGACTTCCTGCTTGTGAATGACCTGCCCCGCAGTATGCCGCACCTTCCTGTCTACGACGTAGCGGCGTTTCTTACTCAGAAAGCTTCGAAGGGGGCTCTTTGCGCTTTGCTCGGTCACTGGTCCAACCCATACCGGCCTTAGGACTACCGTACCTGATCTTAGCTGGCAGAAGTACCAGTGTTCACAGCCCTACAGCAGAAGCCGAAAGCTATTTCAAAAAGGAAAAGCACTTGGGCCCTCGGACCAGAGCTCCCTGAGCTTGGGGGCTCAGGTCTCAGGTCCACGCTTCTGTGTAGCATCTGATGGCACCCTTGGGGTCCGACCTCACGGCGTAAGAACTCCGCGTCATGAACCACTGGAAGCTTCAAGAGACTGCACAGCGCCTCTGAATGTGTCTGAGGTCGAAGCGCTTTGATCTGCAGCCCGCGGTTGATCAAACAAACTGCCAAATTCATAGGAGTTGTCCTGGGCAACGAGGGAGTGTGTACGTGTGTGTCTGCCTGTGTGTCTGCGTGTGTGTCTTGCGTGTCTGCACTGTGTCTCCGTCAGCGTCTGTGCCTGTGCTTGTGCCTGTGTGAGCAAGCAACGTTTTAGGTGTGCTCAACATCTTGGAACCATGAACGTCCGAAAGGAAGAAGCCTGTGTCCCCATACTAGTACACATCAAGCTTTGCCACATTACACGTATCAGATGTATCTCGTGACCACCCGGGGCCCGTGCTCACAATTCGGGTTTATTCGCAAGGCAGCGCGATACCAGTCTGCAGCAGCCTGGAAGGGCCGAAGGGACCACAGCCACCAGCAGCTTCAGCTTCAGCTTCACGTGGAATGAAACGTGGGGTTTTTTCCTTTGAGTTTGGCAGCGGATCTGAGCTGCAGGTCGCCCCCCGCCTGGTAATTCCCTTGCTGTCTGCAAACTGCACCGATGTTGCTCATGGCCTGGACAGGGCCACATATGCAACATCATGCAACTAGCGGTCCCATTTGACTCTATACCTATTCGTGCCTACGGCCTACGGTGGACACGCTGAAGGGATACGATATGGGAGATGGGGGGCTCATCATTTGGCTGACCTCCGTGGATCGCTGGTCCAACTTGTAGGCCTGCAGGGCAGAGACACCTATAATTTTTGAAAACTTGCGACATGTCATAGTAGCTTTGGTAGCTTTGCAAAAGTTGCGGAGCTTTGCTGCGCCTTCTCCGAATGTTCCAAGGCTCTCGCGTAATCTCCAGCCTTGGGGTCTCAAGGTCTGTGCCGACATGTGCCGAGCCTCAACGATGCCCTGTTCCCACCGCATCCCACCGCACTTCTCCGAGTTCCCAGCTGCCAAGTACAGTGTGCCGAGGCTGAGGTGGCCGTGAAAGTTCTCGGGCTCCAAACTGCGAAGGCGCGGGAACGGCAGCTTGGTAGTCTTGATATTTCCCAGCGGAGTCTGATCTCTGATCTTCACAGCATTTCACAGCTGTTTACGGCTCAAGGCCCTCGATTCGATGATGCTGATGCAAAGAAAAGCAGATGCGGAGGCGTCTCTTTCAGTCGTGGCCTCAGCACCTCAAAGCACTTCTCCGCGGCGCCGCGGGAGTCCCCCGAGGCCTCGGTGGGGCTCTTGGAACTGTTCGTTCTTTCTGTTTGCTTTTGTTTGGGGGTTTGGAGTAGGGTCTATGCATTTAGGGTTGATGTTCAGGGGTACTCGCGGAAGGCTTTCCTTGGAATCCCTTAGATGTCGGAGAGGACTCAGCCGCCGACCTTGAGTCTTGAAGCCATATCCAGCAGAGCTGACACCTCCGAGATTCGTTGAGACAACTTCAATTTAAGTCAACTTCGAGGGTCTTCAGCATCGTATTGCACAGATGCAGAGTCTAGATGTCCTTTCGGCCGCTCGAACTGGGTGCTTCTCGGCAACGCGACACCATACTATTGAACAGTCAGTGCGATCGCGAGCAGATCAAGAATCAAGTCAAGGGCCGAAACTTTATACATAATACATATATATATATATGTGTGTAAACTCAAATTTTGCATCGAGTAAACGAGCGGTTCTCAAAGCATCTAGATCATCTAGGACATTCTTGGACCATAGTAGGACTGTCACGAGGCTGATGCCACTGTGTCAAAAGGCACATCAAGTCGCCAAACCACGAACCAACTCGGCAAAATGTGGCGAGCCTGGGTATTGCCCTTCGGCAGCACCTTGCACCGATGTGCACGGCTTTACTTGGGAGGGGGGCGGGGGGCTTCTTTGAGGAGGACCCCAAGAGAGACAGAGCCAGGCCTGGCCATAGTTCGTGTAGATCTGGCCTGCGACCCGAAATCCTAAAGCTTAACCCTTCATCTTATCAACCCGAAATGATGCACCTTACAGAAGTAAACCCTAAACAGTTGGAGATGAGATGAGTTGAGTTGATCAAAAATATTAGACAGCTCGTGCCATCCTCCCGGCTCCAATGAATTGGCAGATCCGTCTGCGAGAAGTCGCACAGCATAGAACTCATGGGCGGGTTGGGGTTGACAAAGTTGATTAAAATCAACAACACAGTCTGGGGACTGGAGCATTCAAAAACCAGATGAAAGGAATCGACAGCCATTCTCACAGGCCTCGCAACGTGCAAGAGAGAGTTTGTTTTGCAAAAGGCAGCCTGCAGCCAGCATGGTCTGCATGGCCTCGTATGCGAAGGAGGCGCATTCCCAACTTGAGCTTTTACAGGGAGGCGCAGCTGGCAACCACGACAATGCCAAGTGGGCATGTGCAAGCCATGAGGCTAACTGAGGCACACCGTGCTGTTGCATTGCCGGCATGTACTCAGGCTCTGGCGACCAACAGGGGCAAGCTCTTGCCCCGTCCCGTCCCTCCTACTGGCTGAACCACGAGACAAGTTAGGCAACGTGTACTGGCTGTCTGTGCACCCAAATGCTTGCAGCATCGTCTTTTAGCAACCAGAAATGAAACCAGCTAACTCCATTCCCTTTGCGCACTCTGCATGGGCGACTTGTTGAACTGTGCCGCAACAACTGCAATCTTCTCAAATCTTCTCAATTTCTCGGAGCGTGTAGCCCTCGAGCTGGAACCTGGAACTTTGGCCGCTGCGACTTTGCCGCTGGCCGTTTGGGTCGGCACTCTGGTCTTGCCAACCCACCTACCTAAGCAAAAAGAAGATTAATATGACGAGTAATTATGAAGAAGCTGACAGCACCCGAGTACAATTTGTTCACAATCGTCTGCTTTAAAGTTGTAATTACGTGCACTGATGGCGCACGCGCATTCTCTCAGAGCCAGCCAAGGAGGCCCCACACACAAACGGACGCACAGGTAGCAATGGACCTCGGCTGCGAGAGGTCCGATAGGTCAGACTGGAAGCCCTACATTCCATTCCATCAGACCGTCCTTTACGCTGCTTACATTGCCAAGCTGCAGCCCCAAGAGATAAGATTTGTCTCGCTGCATCGTGGCTTCCATGAGTTTGATGTACTTCTCTGGTCGCTCACCTTGTTTGGGTGCCCTGTGCGCACACACCAACCTTTCATCAAGAACGATACGCACGCAGCTCCATCATTGAAAACTTGAGAGGCCCGAAAGCGAGGGGAGACGGACCCGAAGGGCAGATTGGCAGCGGGTAGCTAACCCCTGAAACATGTTAAGCTCTTCCAGCTCATTGTTAACCTTCAAAAAAGGGGACTGTCACTTGAAAGGAAAGAACCCAGTGTTGAAGGAACGACCGCAGACGGAAGGAGAGAAAGGAGGGCGGCCCGAAGAACGACCTTGAAGGGAGGCGGGGAGGGAGGACCACCCAAACTTCAAAATACTCCCAGCGCTCTGGCCAGACCGGCTGCCTCTCAGCACCGTCTTGGAGACAGTCGGGCATTCTCCCTTAAAATTCAAGGCCGGCAGTCCGCCCCCCAGCGCCGCATGGTCCTGACCCCCGCGAGGACAGCAACGGGCACACCGTCGAACAAGGAGCAAGGCCCATCGGCTGCGATGCGCAGCCGAAGGAACACCATAGTCCGGAAGAGAAGGGCATTCACATGTAGCCTCAGAGCACGAGATTGGGCCGCTGTAGGAGGGAGGTGCCTCAGGGAGGGGGGGCCAAGCCCCGGCACCCCGTATCGACACGCACAAGTAGGGGTTTTTTTGTCTTGCTTGAAATCATTGCTCTGAAAAAAAGATCGACTAGAAGGATCTCTCTAACAAGAGCGATCGTGAGAGCTCTGTGGATCTCGCTGAACATCGGGTCTCGTGAAACATCACACACACACACACACCCACCCACCCACACACACACACACACACACGCACGCACGCACACACGCACACACGCACACACGCACACACGCACACACGCACACATGCACACACGCACACACGCACACACGCACACACGCACACACACGCACACACGCACACACACGCGCACACGCGCACACACGCACACACGCGCACACACGCACACACCCGCACACACGCACACACGCACACACCCGCACACACGCACACACGCGCACACGCACACACGCGCAGACGCGCACACACGCACACACGCGCAGACACGCACACACGCACACACGCACGCACACGCGCACACGCGCACACGCGCACACGCGCACACGCGCGCACGCGCGCACGCGCGCACCCGCACACGCGCACACGCGCACACGCGCACATGCGCACACGCGCACACGCGCACACGCGCACACGCGCACACGCGCACACGCGCACACGCGCACACGCGCACACGCGCACACACACACACACACACACACCTTCGTGCCATCTGAGTCATCTCTGTATATCATATATCCCAATCATCTGAGCCACCGGTCGCATCGTCCAGATCTGGCAGCTCTTCGCCGTTTGGTTTCTTGAGCAGCAACTTCTGGATCTCAGACCTTGAGAATCGAAAACATCCTCATGCCATCATACTGCAAACCCTGAAGCAGGAGGACTCCGTAATGGGCTCCTCACTCTTCTAAAGAGCGCTGCCTGACTGGGCATCGAACCACCGGGTCGCGTCATCATCCTCGGCTCGCTCCTTTGATGCAAGGCGGCCTGGAAAGGATGGAGGCGTGTCGACACCCTTTCAGCCTCCTAATACCTCAGCATGAAAAGCTGAAGCAAACTTCTCACAGATCTTCACAGCTGCCTCTGCTTGAGTTTCTGCGGCGGATTCCATCGCTCGCCTTGCCAAGGTGAAGGTTGCTTTGTTCGCGTTCCGCATGGACATTGCAGACATTTACAGACGGTGCAACGCATTGGCTCTGGAGAGCTGCGTATTAGCGTAAATATTATGGCTGAGAGTCAGCAGATTTGCAGGACCAGCATGGTGAGGTCTCCGAAGTGCCGCTGAACCATCGAGCCGCGTCACGATAGCCTGCTGCAGAGCGTGTGGACATCACATTGAAGGAAGACTACAGGGGTGGAGGCGGGGAGGGGCACGGCTTGGGGGAAGTGCTCCTTCTGTGACAGCTGCAGGAGGGAGCTGCGCTTGCAATCTCTTGCGCGCTTCCCTTTGCTTAACAGGGCAATGATTCGACAAGAGCTTCTCAATATCCACACAGCATCTTTCAGCAGATGGGAGACGAACTGCTGTAGCTTCAGCATCGCTATCCCTCGTGCCAAATGTATCAAATGTTGTCTCCAAGTACGGGTGGGGCCTTGCCAGTACAGCCCTCGCAGGACTGGGACGGGCGGCGGTAAGAGTGCCCTGCAGTGGAGCAGTGGATGAGCATCACAGTGGGACTGCGCAAAACTTAGGCATCTTATCTGAAACCATTCGCTACGGGGGAGTCGATCTGCATTATGGGCATCTGATGGTTGCGAACATGCCAGATTACTAGATCATAGAAGCGCAGGAAGGCCCAATATGCAAATAACCCCCCCCCCACACACACACACATGTTACATCATGAGTAACGCCACAGCACCCCATGAAGACTGAGCTGTGTGAGCAGAACGATAAAGCCTGGAACCTTCAACTGAAAACAAGCCCCGAAAGTAAGACTAATGACCATACAGCGCACGCGTGTAACGTAACTAATGTAAGTATACTACACTATGTATGTAGTAAGTATGTCCGTTCTCTTTTGCTGAAAGAATCGCCACGGTCGCTTCGAAAAAAAAGTCAACTTAAATTCTGGCAACGAAGTTGGCAAGGCACCACCATGTCGGTGGGAACGGTGCGCCCATGTCCGTGGAGGGACTTGGAAGCAGAGCGGACACTCGAATAACATAGTCGGCATCATTGCCTGATGATGGCGATTCTGGTGGATCATGCTCTTTGATATTCACTATTCTACATTGTTCTGCCCTCAGGACCCTGTCGAGGCTTCCCGCTCATCTGAAGTCGCACAAGGTAGCTCGAGCCACCTATGGAGCCCAAGAGCCTATCAAAGTGTTGAAGTTCGAAAGGTTCTCGGCCTTTCCACGGAACCAGCAGCTGCGGCCAGAACATCCCATCGATGTACGCGTGGCCATCGTAGCAATAGGGTCCCAAGCCGCCCACGAACCTTTTCTCCGTGCAGGCTGTGCTGGGTTTCTGCAAATGGGGAGAGGGCGGGGGGAGTTCAGCCTAGAAAGACCCGTGGGGGCATTTTTGGGGCGAGCCCTGCGTGCAGCTTCAGCATGTCCATGCTGAGAGACGGCACGTGGCACGATGCGCGGAGCGCATGGAAGACGTCTTCTTGACTCTTGAAGCTGTTCACCACCTCCGCGCTGAAGAAGGGGAACTTCATGGAGATTCGGGTCGTCAGCACGCGAAGGCGCCCCGACAGGCATCCTGGGCCCAAAGAAGCGCTAAAGGCGTCCCAAAAGCATCCATATCATCCATTCAAAGAAGACAATAAAGGACCCTATAGGCCCTAAGCCCGAAGCGGCCTAAGCTCAGCTCAAAGGCTCGATAGGAGTTGGGAGGTAGGCACTTGCGCAGCGTGGCTTCCACTGCTGGCAGCAGCTTGAAGGGGTTCCGAGCACACTCCGGATGAGTCCTAAGTGGTGCCCATGATGAGTTGGAGCCTTGAAAAACTCCTTGTAAGACTCTTATAACTCTATGGCAAAGAGGTGCGACCAAGCGCAAGTTGACATTACTTGATGCAGGGCCCCCAAGGACGCCAAGAAACTTGAGGACCTCTTCGAAACAGTCCTTGGGGTTGAGGCCACAGGAGAGGGTGGAGGCGACCAAGGAGCCTCCTGGCGGCACGGGCTTGCCAGAGCTTGCCGGAGTGTCCGGAATACTTTTCATACATTTTCATACGAGATGCTTAAACATGCCCACTACATTCCCCGGCAATCTGGGCATGCTATGGCTGAGCACTGACAGATACGGACAGGCACCTGAAGAACCACTGAAGATCAGCTGGTTCGGAAACTTGTCCGACTCTGCCTCCTAGGAGCGTAGGGAAGAAGACTTGCCGGTGAGTGAGGGCTCTCAGGAGTCAGGTGGAGGAAGAAATCCGGACTGTAGAGGCAATGAGGGGGGCAGGCGGCCGTTCAGGACACCTGCCTTCGTGGCAAGCAGTGTGCAATGAGCAATGAGCAGTTACAGAGTGTTTTTGCTTCCTAGCGTGAAAGCAAACGAGAAATCAGATGTAGTGCTCAATACGTTTTCAGCCGCACATGCGCACTGTGAAGACTATGATTATAAGCGGCGTTTCAGCTGGGAGGTGGCAGAATCCAGAAAATGCACGGGGCCACACTGTCCTTCAAGCACGGCATGCAGAGTTTGGCAATGTGGCCCAGCAAAATTGGCAAAAGGGTATCGAAAGAAACGGCCACAAAGCCTCAGCCTTGAATGTATTTCAGAAGCGACTCAGCAAAGCGCTCGAAGGCTTCTCACTCTCAAGCTTTGTGCGCCTCGGCTGTCATGCCCTCGGGAACCAGATGCTCACCTGAGGCACTGAGGCACCGTGTTGTGCTACAGCCTTTTGCACCACGCCACATCGGGACAGACCACCCACAGCCCAGGCACGCAGCCATGTTGCCACGCCAAAGTGGTAGCAGAACCTAGTAAGGTCAAGCTTGCTGTGTGGAGCGGATACTGCAACAGTGTGACACTTGCCATGCCCAACCTGCCAACTGCTCCCCACTGCATCACGTGACGTAACCCAGGCTTGTGCGGGCGGACACGTTGTGGTCCTACACACAGTGTGTCACCGTGTCGAGTAGGATCGGCGCAGCCAACCACTGGAGTCGAAGGCGATGCTGACCTTTCCAACATTCACAACCGGCCTTTTCCTGCAGCTCACCTCATCCCTCCTCTGCACACAACAACATTGCAGAGCAGACTCCCTGCCTTACTCCCGGCTTCCAGCTTTCGCACAGACTTGCCTGAGCAGAGTCTGAGCAGAGCAGACGCGACCGCAACCGGAGTCCCGCAGTCGTCCGAAACCAAGATATGCCAGGACGCCTTCGGCTTGGTTCTGGAAGTCTGTGTAGAGTAGCAGCCCTGTCACCATCACCAGCAAGTACAGAACCAAGATGGCCTTCGAAATCTGCATGTCCCAGAAGGTGTACAAGCAAAACCTGGGCAAGAGACGTTCTTGACTCTCGGGAGACATCTTTAACGCGAGGAGGGGGGCAAAGGCGAGTTCAAGACTTCTTCCCCTTCGCCATAAGCTCCCGACAGCGCATGGCCAGCACAGATCGCGAACCTCTGAGAACATCCGGACTCCAGACACCATGCGGCGACTCATGAGCTCGTAGGCGATCAAGATGCAGCAGCAACATAGTATTAGTTGATACTTCCTCTTACTAAGTGCTTTTGTTCGTTATCAACATGCGATAATAGTCTAACAAGTTTCAGTTGTCAGTTGTCCGTAGTAACTACTGGTCCGGCGTCCCGCGAAGGCATCAAGGCAAGTTGCTGAAACATCTGGAGCTCGGTCACGCGGGCTTTGATTACCAGGGGAACCCCGCGCTCAGACAGCATGGAGAGGCTGTAGATTGCATACACAACCTCGGCTGCAACCGGTTGAAATAAGCGAACAGCTGTCAGGCGGCTGTTGATGTCTTGTCCTCATGCCGCCTTATCAGACTCACCGCATCTCATCGGCCCAATTCGGGCGGACACCCCTCCATCTCTAGCATACTTCGTGGCCGTGCGAAAGCGCGAAATTCAGCATCCAGCCTTTGGTTCCTTGTCGGTCTGCCACGCTCTCCGGGGAAAAAGGCAAAGCGAAGCGCGTTCAACGTGACCCCAGCGGCCCAATCTCCAGTTGCATCCTAGAAGCCGCTCTTGTGGCAGCATTCACAGCAGCCGGAAAGTAGGTGTCCTCTGTAAAGACGGTTGAGGCGCAGTATGGTGCACTGCTCTCACAGATCGCACTTTAAAGAAAAGACGCCCATGCACCAAGATTAATGGCAAGCATCTCCCCCACAGGCATAGCGGCAAGCGAAGAACCACGCCCACATATTCAGCAGGCGGAGCCTGGGCCAAGGCAGCTGAAGAACTTGATCGACAGAAAGGGGGGGGGGGAATCTCTTCTCTCCTTTTAATTAAACAAGAGACCTATACAGGTGAGGGCATCTGTAGTGCAACATCTACTGTTGGATGCACAGGCTGTTGTTACTCTGGCAAGTTGTGTTCCGTTTTCATCCTCAATGCCTCCCTCCGGTAATGGAGTTGAAGTTGATGACACACTGCAATCTGATGGCTGAGCTGCCGACCCAACATGGAGGAATATCGTCCGCGGGACCTTCCTCAATACTGAAGCTGAGAAGAGTTAAGGATTAGATTAACGAAAGCCACAAGCTTCTGCGATTCAATGCAGGGTGCTCCAACGCGTCCCGGCATTACGTTCCTAGCAGCATGTCATGCCAAGATTCTTCCGAATCACCACGAAAAGCCTGCGTAAGGAGGCTATGAGAAAAACATGTCTGAAGATATCTGAAGAGGAGTAAAACACGGCCAAGCGCGGACCACAAAACTAACAGACGCTGTTTCTGTACTTCGAGCAACGTGTCCAGCAGCTCGAGCTGGCAGCAGTGATAGTGGAACCAAACGAAGTAACCAAGGCGGTGGCTCTCCTGAGCGGGTCTCGCAACACGTGGTCTGAGTCTTCCTTGCACTCAATCCTGGCCTGCGTGTAGATAAACTGATTGCCCCACGGAAAGCGGAACACATGCCTCAGCTTGTCAGAAGACCTCTCTTATCACATGATCTCAGCGCAATTGGCTAAAGCTTGATGTGCCAAGCGGCCATGCTTCCCGCAGTAGCTGCGCGCAAACGTACCTGATGGCAGTATTGGACTTTGGACCCACACTTCAAGGTCCTGACAC
This sequence comes from Symbiodinium natans, assembly GCA_905221605.1. Lineage (NCBI taxonomy): Eukaryota > Dinophyceae > Suessiales > Symbiodiniaceae > Symbiodinium > Symbiodinium natans. Next base: position 280,663 of record CAJNDS010002365.1, read on the forward strand.
GAGTTGAGAATCTCAGGATTCCAGATTGCTCAGAATCGAACTCGCGCGAATTCTGCTGCAGCCAAGGTTGCGCATTCAGAAGCATCTGCGTCATGTTGTAAACCATGAGCACTTCAAAGATCGTATTTTTGATGGGCAGACGAGCCTGTGGGCAAGCAAAAGCCAGACTGAACTTCTTGAATTTTGAGGCGAGGCTTGCTTCTCGAGTCTCCCAAGAAGAAGCAGTAAGGGCTCCCACGCTAAGAGGAAGCAGTATGGGCTTGCGTGCTGTGTTGGTGTTGATCGATGTGTTGGTGTTGATCGATGCCTTCCTGCACCCTTCTTGGCCGGCAAAGTACAGAAAGATCAGAAAGTACTTTGAAAAAAGGAGACCACATCTCACGCGTCAGGGCTGCAAGGTGTTTGATCTTTCCGTCTTGTGGGCACAAGGAAAGCAGACCGAAAGGTGAGCACAGCAAGCTGCAAGCATGGGGTTCTGGGTTGTAACATGGGCCATCTGGCCCAAATCCGAAGCCCTCAACCCTCAACCCTCAACCCTAAAACCCTAAAGCCCTAAAGCCCTGAAACCCTCAACCCTCAAATCCGGGGACCATGGCATGGCTGGCTTCTGGCCTGCATGAGCCGCGATGAACATTGCAGCATGGAGAGATAACCTGTGCAACACAAGCTCAGGTGACTGGGGCTCTTGGTTAGAAGGGTACTAAACTATTTGCTACATAAGATACATAACCCTATTCTGGCAACTGAATTGAAATTCCTTACAAAGAATTCGGGGAGTTGGTGGAAGTGACAGGCATCTGCGACGCCTGCGAGCACTGCTGTTTCCTTGAACAGTGTGTCAACACTAACTACGGGATATTACCGAGTTCCACAGGCAAGGAGGACAGTGCGAGCGAAAGGTTTAGCGGCTCTCACCTAGGTGTAGCGCTCCTTGTGGGTCAAGGTCGCGGTCCTGTTCCGGCCCGGGCTTGCGCGAGGGTCGTGATTTCCATCGCAAAAAAAAGATGTGTTTCTTTCCTCATCCGATGTGACAAATCGCGCTCGCGACTTGGTCCCATGCGCATGCTCCTCGTGAAGTGCAGAACTGTCATTGCTCTTGGGCCTGGGAGTGAGGGGCGTTTGCAATGCGCCAGTGTGGTGGCAGTATGCTTTTACACTGTTTGGGGGTATTTGGGGTCTTGGATGCAGCGTCCAAATTGCTGCAAAGTTGCCGAGAGAGACGACAACCAAGACACTGAAGTTGACACGCGAGTAAGGGCCACCAACCGTCTCCTCGAACTCGCTAGCGTCTACGCTCCTCGCAGGCAAGGCTTCTAAATTGCTCGCAGCCATTGGGCGGTCACAGCTGCACAATTTTTGCTGCTTCTGTGATTGTACATGATTGCAACAAACACTGATTTTTGCTGCCAGGGGCACCTCTCCCAGTGCCCGGATCCCCAGCAAGCCAATGCTGGGAGCGCGTAGCGGCAGTAGCCTTACCCCGCGCAAATGCCGACAGGCTTCACACCGAGGCATTAAAGTTCTGCAGTTGCCAAGCCACTTAGGGTGACCACGGCGGCCACCAGAAGCCATCGCCGCCTCAAGCGGCCGGCGTTGTGCCGCTCCTGTGACAATGGTACGTATATGTACACCACTGTGATCCACTGTGTAACTGCATGACATTACATGGCCAAGGTGAGCTGAAGCAACACGTCAAGGCACGAGCAGCACATCCACCAGGCCCAGCCCGCGGCGCCGTTCCATGGCAGCCGAGGCTGCATCCTCTCCGGGAAAAGCGAGAGTCGGAGGGAGAGAGCTACCAGCAAATAGAACGACCGAGCGAGCAATTCATGGCGCCCCCCTGCCGCCTCCCCCCGCCCCCGCCCTCACAGTGCTTGGAGCGTTCTCCTCCCATCATGTGCACACCGTGCTTGTTGCCCAGACTCTGGTGAACGACAGAACAAGGTTGCCTTCTTGCAGAAACGCCGACCACAATTGGAAACAGGGGTCGAGGGCCCCTCGCAACAAGTACAGTAGCAACATGCAACAGCATCACGTAGTATCTATGTTGTCCATAGAGTACAAACCTGTGGAGATCTGGAAAAACCACAGCGGCTCCAGTGCAAAACAGCCGACCGGACCTTCTCCGCAAGGCTCTGCGTCTTCACAGTCGTGTCAAAGGTCCCAGAGTTGTCACCTGTTGCCTCCGAGTTGGCGGCGTTAGATGGTGACGACATGGCTGCCGATCGCTGGCAGGAATGAGACTGATGAGGTCGGCTGTTCATGGGGCTACTGTCGCTCGTTTTCCATGGTGGCAAAGACACTCTGGAAATACCCGAAATTTAGATGCGTGGCCAACTCCTTGCTGGTTAGTAGTTGGTCTCTGTCACTGCTGTATAGCTAAATGCTGCACCAGTGGGGTGGCACGGCATGGGGACGCACATGGTCGCTGGTCACTGGCAGCATGAATGCAGGCCATGCAGACGCGGCAAACGCTCTTTTGGCCGGCGTCTGTTCAGACATTGTTGAGGCCTGTGCTACTGCATTGTAGATTCTAACTGTTCTGGAGGTCAGCACGGAGATTTCCCCGTTGCTACTAAAGAGTTTATTATGGGCTGAGACCGCCGTGGCTGATGAAAACTTTACATGTTTGCCACTGGCAATCAGCACAGCAAGCACCTGCGCCTCTGACAAGCAGGAGCAGCCTGGATGTAACAGCCGTCCAGAAGGATGTGAGTCCGCATCTCTAGGTAACATGTAGATTGGTGCAGCTTAAGATAACAGTAAAGTGCCAGGGCTACCTCAGGAAACGTACCAGGGCCAAAGCGAGTCGTATCTCCAGCCTGCTACAGCGCTAATTACATCGTACATTACATTCATATAGTCGCTATAAAAACTTTTCCAAGCGCAAGTGTGCTTGTTTGAGTCGATATTATACGATGATACACGGCGCTGTGGCTGCATCCCGCCTTCCTACAGCATCCTGCAGCAACCGATGTGTCAAAAGTAGATGTGGACTTCCACGGGCCTCATATTAGGGCTTCCATGTGCTTTGCTGATGTTGAAGGGCTGGAGCTGTCACGAAACCGGGCGTTCCTGCTTCGATTCCACTTCGGTCTTGCCCCTTGAGATTGCAAACACTTTGCGAAGGTTCGGTGACCTTCCGAGATTCCGATTTGCTAAACCACCACCAGGTGATACGATGCTGCACGTCAGAGCCAGCTGACCAGGATCCACGTGACCGCAACGGCGCACATCACCGTGGACCTGAGACCCAACCAGAAGAACAGCGTCCAATGGAGTTGCCTAGTAGAACATGAATTAATCTGCCGAGCATCCCTCCGATAAACATCCGCTCTCTGTTCATTGCAGCTTCCATGAGATTGATGTACTCTTCGGGGGCCTTGCCTGGCAAAGGTTGGCGGCATTGCATTAAGGGAAGAAGCTGCACCAAGTGGGGGCGAGGTGCCAGTTGCAGGGTCCGCATCGGGTACTCGGCCATCTGGCTTCTTGAGCAGCAGCTTCTGGATTTCAAACCTGAGACTTTGGCGACCATGCACAGCGGTAGCAGGTAGCGGATTCACTCACGCCTCAAAAGGATCCCCCCGTTTGAGTCTTTCGAGGCTGCTGCCAGCGGTCACGGTCCTCGCTATCGTCCTCGGCACCCTCTGGCTTCAGCGAGAGACGGCCTGAACGAAAGCTGCATGGACATGCCAGCTCGAAACCAGCTCGGCACTGTGCCACACATGTCTGCACGTCCGCAGCCACATTGTCGGACTTAGGAAGTGTTGCAGGTTTTTTGCCGTTGCCTTTGCCAGATGGTCTGCGCCGCAAGCCTTCGGCACTAGCCTCAGATGGCCCGCGGAAGCTTTTTCTGCCAAAACGAAGCCTGCACTCGCCATTCACCCTGAACCGTTGCATGCGAAAACAAAGCGAGATTAAATTACGGAGCGACGACTGCGAGCTTTGCAAGAATCTTGACTCGACGAATCGAATGCCAAACAAAGGAGCTGCAGACTTGCATGACCAACACGCGGAAGTCTCCGGGCTACTGCTGAACCAACGTGCAGCATCACGGTAGCCTGGAGACTCAGAGTTGCGGGGTACATGCAGAACGAGTGGTCATGAGCTGAAGATGCATTTGTGCCATTAACCACCAAAGGATTCACTATAATTAGAGCACATATTTGAATCAAAGCATGGCCGGTATCGAAAAGTTCAAAGTGCTCAGGAAACGTAACACGCATTCTGTTCATTCGAGCCTTTCTGCGTCTGCGTGTCCAGAGGCACCACAAATGTTGCGTGTTGTTTAAAGTGGCAGTCTCCAGGTCTCTTCTTTGAGCGTTTCCCGATGTTTCCCGGCTCTCATGATATACCCTAAACAACCCAATGGCTTAGGGGTAAAAACTCCTTTGCCAGCAAGTGGGACCCACTGTCTGCCGCTCATGTTTGCATGATCTGCCCATCGCTGCTTCTGTCTTTGCAGCTTCTTGCTTTCTCACTGGCTTGGTATTTGCTATGTTTTTCTTGCGTTGCTTTGTGTTCAGTCCGGCCTTTTTCTTCTGAATATCGGGATATCAGCACAGATCTACCTACTTTGCTTCAGCCTCTTTCCGCTTGCTACTCAACCTCTCGCGCTCCACCGGTGGAGGCATCTTCGAAACATGCCCGGCCTCGCCAGTACAAACCGCGCAGAATCGGCTCCTTCGGCGGGAAGATCGCCCTCAGCGTGCACGATGGCATCATTCGAGAAGTGTTGAGGAAGTATTGCGTTAAGGGGTATTGAAGAAGTATTGAGTTAAGTATTGAGTTAAGTTGTTCAGATTCTGCAAGTTGCCGGTCGTCAGAAAGGGTGCCAGCAAGCGCTTTTTGGGGCACGCTCGGAGCAGTGTGGGGATTATGGCCATTGCGAGGCGTGTCACAGAGACTGAGCCAAGATACCACCAGGCAGGCAAGAATGGCGCTCTGATGTCAGAGGAAGGGTTTGCCAGCAGCGCGGAAACACGAACGACGTAGTCTGCTTCATTGCCTCAGGGGCAAGCACCTCTCTGTCAACCTGAATCAGCTGCTTTGAACTTGATTTCCAGATTGGACATTGTGACGTGATGTTGCCTGCAACCAGACTGTAAGCATACAGTGGCATTACATACTTGTGACGTCAAAAAAACTGATTCAAAACATTCAAGAATTTGAACAAGTTGTCGTTTTCGGAAACAGTCGGACCTTTCCAGGGAACGAGCATCTGCGGCCAGAACATGCCATCAAAATAGGCATGTCCATCGTAGCAGTAGGGTCCAAAGCCCCCTATGATCCTTAGTGTTGAAGGCCACGCATGATGTCCTTTTTGCAGGCCAAGTTGTGTTGACCTACAAGAGGTTTCGGGCACGGGCGCAGGGAAATCAAAGCACGCCACCTTGTTGTTGACAGCTGACAGATGGGGGGCAACGAGGTAAATAGTCAGTTTACAGCCACGAAGCCACACGATTAACATCATGCAGCCTCGAAACGGAACATGGCACGAAGAGCGCAGCGCATGGAAGACGTCTTCTTGGTTTTTGAAGCTGTTCACCACTTCCGCGCTGAGAAATGGAAACTTGAAGGAGACTCGGGTCAGCAGCACTCGTATGCGGCCGGATAAGCTGCCTCGGCCCAGGAGCCGGAAGAAGCTGCAGCTGTAGCTGCGAATGCAGTTTGCTTTAAAAATTGATTTGTCCAGGCGACGGTATGCGTTCGGCGGCAGCATCTTGCGCAGCACGTCCTCTGCTGCAGGAAGCATCCGGAAGGGATTGTAGGCGCACTCGGACTGCTTCCTGAGCTGGCGCCGAGAGAGCTAGTTGAGGCTTCAGGTTTTCCCGTCAGAGCAAAAGACATTCACAGCTAAGCAGCGTTAGCACCACCTCAAAGACATCCTTTGGGCGGAGACCAGAGGAGAGGACCGTGGCGACCAAGGCACCCCCTGCAGGAGTAGGCAGTGAGGGTTTATTGGGTTGATGGATTTCAGGTATGCTGCTGTACTCTCTACTAGAAACGCAACCACCTGAGCACCTTGTCTTGAGTCCAGGCATCCTTTCGCTTCTTCAAACTGTATAACAAAAACCCCTTACAAACCTCTCCTCTTGCTGCGACCGTACGTTTGAGTGCGTACTGCAACTCCCGCCGGGAAATTTCAATCTGTCAGGCCAGCCACCGGAAGATCCACTGAAGGCCAGGTGGTTCGGGAACTTCTCCGACTCGGCGTCCTGTTCCGAGCAGGCATGAGGACGGCTACTAGGACCCCTCGAACTGCCAACCTCAGCCCCGCCTCCGGTTGCAAATCGTCTGGCACCAAGTGCTCGCCTAAGCTGAGATGTTATGGAAAAAAGGCCCGGCTGCAAAAAGACACGAAAGACACACGAGAGCAGGATGTAGGCATCGTCACAATACTGTGCCTACATACTTGTTCTCATTTGTATACTATTTATGCATGTATCAAACTAGCAAAAGCAGTCAGAGAAACGGTGGCTGTGGGCATGGCTAAGCAGTCAATGCAGCGGAGGTGCGCAACCACTCTGCTACGCCAAAGTGATAGCAATACCTCGGCACTTGCAGAAGGCATGTTGCAGCCATAGGCTCTGAACTACTGGGCATGACACTCAACACAGCTGGTTTTCCACCAGGATGCAGCCAACCGCTGGAATCGAAGGCAATGCTGATCTGCAAAGCTCGAGCAGTACTTCTGGGGTGGTGAGCATACTTAAATGTCAACTGTACAGCGCATCGCACATTATCCACGCCTTCCTCTGGGCCTCAACCTTTCTCTCCGACTTGCCTCTCACAGTGCGCAGCATGTGGAAGATGCAAAAAAAGGAGTCCTTAGAATCTCCTAAGTCAGAAGATGCCATAAAGGAGAAAACCCGACAAAACTGCACGAAAAAGAGGGAATCGCGCCTTCTGCTTGGTAGTGGAAGTCCGTGTACAGCATGAGGCCGCTGGCCATCACCAGGAAGTATAGCAGCAGCACTGCCCTCGAAATCTGCATATCCCAAAACCTGTACATGCAAAACCTCGGTTCGCGGAGGGAATCCCGAAAAATGTCAGAAACAACGTTTTCTTGCCATCTTCTCTCCTCTCTTATCATCTCCGACCACGCTCGGACTCACCATGTCGAGGTCCCCGCAGCGCATGGCAAGCGCAAATTGCAAACCTGCCAGGAAAGAGACGAGGCCCTGAGGTACACGTTGCAGCTTATAGTTAGCTGGAAACTATGAAGTTAATGCCAGCATTCTGCTCTCTAAGACCTTAAGATGGCGTGCGAGCAGCTGGAACATCTGGAGCTCGGTCACGCGCGCTTTGCGCACAAAGGGCACTCCTCGCTCGAACAGCAATGACAGGCTGTAGAAGGCGTAGACCACCTTGCGATCATCACAGAACGGATGATGTTCCATCTTGCCTGCACACTTCACTTGATACCACCACGTGAACCGAACTGAGCTTGTCATGGCAAGTGGCAGCCCTGGTGGCAGCATTCACAGCTGCTGGAAAATAAGTGTCCTTGGCTAGTGAAGCAGAAAGACATCGCCGTGCGAGTCTCTGACCAAACGAATCCCACAGAAGCGTACGGGAAGATGAGATATGCGACAGCAGATGAGTGCCGTATCGATCTAAGAGATGAGTCCGACTCAATAGTCCTGACTTAAAAATAACGCCCCAGACACTACACTAAACCCCGCTACGCGGAGCTTACCGGATCTTTCGCAAAAAATGCCGCTGCGAGGACTTCGTGCTGTGGTTTGCCTAGAAGGATGAGTGGATTCTAGATTCTAAATTGCACAAAGCAACGGAGTTGGGCCTGGAACCTCCTTGGTTACGTAAGAATTTCCGCGCAAATGCAACTACTTTCGTGGTTTCATCATGGATCTATCGCCGAGGCATATCTTCAAGTTGTGCGGGACACTGCCTCCTAAACTTCCTACAAGGACCATTATACCATTCGATCATCACTCATGTCAAGAATGGCTGCTCTACAGGCTCCTTGACAGTCCTTGACCACATGTACCCATCGAGTACCATCGAGTCTTAGCCCCATGGATCTCTATGCAACTCTATGGTTTCCCTTCGCTGCTCCGTGAGCACATGTGAGCACATGTCAAGTCGTGCCGACGCGTGTCGCCACCGCAAGCGTAGCGGCAGGCAAAGAACCATCCCCACATATTTAACAGCCGCAGCCTGGCAAGAAGTCCATCGGCGTCTACTGGCAGTGCAGAAGGTTGTCAATGGCTGCCATCCAAAGTAGGGTGCGCACCAAACGTGAAGGAATGTGATCTTTTGAAACTTCCTGAGAAGCAGCTCGCAACTCTTTAAAGAGCCTCGTCAAAGTGGACTCCACACGGGACTGCACAGTGCTGACAGTGTCTGTGCAGGCCCGACTCTCAACATGCTTACACTGTTCATCACTGTTCAAGTCGGGGTGCTTGCGGATGACCACGAACACCCTCAGCTCCGTAGCGTTCATAGTCTACTTACTTGCAGACATATCAACACAGGGACGGTGAGCTAGACTGGCTCTCTCCATAGCTACAGCTACTGAATGTTACTGTCCCCTTTAACAGATCACTCGGTGGTTGTGAAGGCACCGGCGTAGCAGCTTCTGCAGAGTGACGTGTCCAGCAGCTCCAGCTGGCAGCAGTGGTAGTGGAACCAAATGAAATACCCAAGACGATGGCCCTCCTTTTCATGGACAGCATGGCTTGCCGGCAACATGCCAGAAAGATGAACGCTGGGGCGCTTAACTGTTCTTTTCGCAGCTCGAGAAGACAAAGTGGAGCTGCCCCTGCCTTCGTGTAGACAAACTGATTGCCCCACGGATAGCTGAACCCTTGCCTCAAGTACCCACAGCCCAGCACAGTGCCAGCGAATTAGGCCGCGTGGCTTGGGCTGACCTCTGGAGTTTGCCAACAAGCCACATCCAAGCTTCTCGTAGCACTCGCACGCAAACGTACCTCAGATGCAACCTTATACCCCGTCCTATACCCGTCAGGAACGAAACATCAAGGGGCACAAGGTAGGTACGCGCACATCTCCGGATTTTGGAGTGCCAGTATGTGCCAGTGCAGGCCGTCTTAACGGTGCCCGAAAGCTATCGCTGCGGCGACCAAAACTTTCTGGGTCTGGTGATCTTCTCTTAGCATGCTGCCCTCCTTCTCCTTCTCTTCCTTTCTCCTCTTCCTGTTTATGGCTATCTCCGGAACCCAAAAAACCAACCCCGTCCCCAACTCGGACATTGGCTGGCCACTCTCTGGACCCCCCTCCGACCCAGCCCTCTCGGGGCCCTCTCAGTGGAGGTCTTCGAGGTAACTGCCTTCAGGGTTTGCCAGGTCTTGCCGCTGCTTAGGCTTGCTTATGAGATTTTGAGAGGCAGCAAGTGTGGGGGAGCATTCGAGATGAAGATCTTCCCTGTCGGGCAGAGTTTCACAACTCGAGGGGGGGGAGGTGCTTGCATCCGGCAGGCGTATTCAGCAACGTCTGCGTCATGTTGTACACAACCAATATCTCGAAGATAATGCTCTTGATAGGCAGGCGGGCCTCACCAGGTGACGTCATGCAATGCTATTGCAGAGAGCGGCTTCTCTTGGAGCCTCCATCAGCCGCGAGGAACAATGTAACATCGAGAGGTAGCCTCGGTCTCGGCTAGCTTCTAAGTGCCCGGATCACCACAAGAAGGTTTACGTAACGTTTGGAGTGTCAGTACTGGATGTCTTAACAACCAGACAAGCAGCCCAAAGAGACCACGACCAGCACACCAAAACTGACGTGTGAGTTGTGGCCACCCACGGTCTCCTCAAACTCGCTGGCGTCCACACTCCTTGCACAGGGGGGGGGGGGGGGGGGGGGGGGGGGGGGGGGCGGTGCATTTGTTCGACCTATAGCGCAGCTAATTTTCTTCATAAGCATAAAACTGCGGGAAATGTTTCCTGTGCTGAGGAACAACGCTTGTCAAATCGCCTCAACCCATCGGCAAGACCAATCGCATCAATGTAGAGACAGCACATACCGGGTTCCGCAACAGAAGTGCAGGAGATGAATCGATCTTGCTCCGTGACTCACAACACGCAAAGTATCTCAGCATCTCCTGTCTGTGATTATACCGGGGGCGTTGTTGTTGCCATCCCAACGACCGGACCTACTCGTAGATGCTATTGCCATTGGCTACTACTAAACATCCCGGCAAATTAGTTCCATCCTCCTTTCAAAGCCCTTCACATCATTTCACGTCCCTTGAAGCCCATCTTGGCCAATCTTGGCCCTCGGCCTCTCCCAATGGCCAGACCCCCAGCTTGCCAGCGCTGGCAGCGCATACCGGCAGTACCCTCAGCTCTCAGAACTGCACAAAGCCAAGTCATACCCAAGCCTTGTGTTCTCCTCGTTCCTCTCTGCGGCTAACCCAACCCAGAGACTTTGTGGCTTTGGCTCTAAGCAGAAATGCCACACTTCTGCAAAGCCCCAATTTCCCACCAGAGCGCAGAATGTGACCATGGCCGCGGCCAGGACCCAGCGCCGCTTCAAGCGCCCTTCGCTGTGCCGCTCCTCAGAAAAACATCCCAGGATTTCTCTTCCCAAGAAGAAGCAGACAAGAAAAAAGGGTGGTCTTTTAGGATGAAACCTGGAAGAAGCCCAGCTCGTCATGGACTTAAACAGAGTATAAGCAGAATAAACAGATATGAGGAAACTGCAATTCTGCATTCACTGCATTCTGTACAAGACGGTGTACAGGAGGACTCAGTGTCCCCAACGACCATGGCAAAGTGCGCAAGAGTGAGCAGGCACGGTGGCTTAGCCTCCGCACCTGGCCGAAAAAATTTCACATCCCGCCGCAATTGTGACAAAAAGCTTGACTGCCTCACCTGCTTTCAATCCGGGAAATCCTCTTGAAGGTTTTGGGGTGAAACAGCAGAAAGGCGGCCGCTGATGTTGTCACGGCAAAGATGACAGCTCCTGGCATGGGGTCTGACCAAGCCTTTTCCCAGAAGATCTGATACCCAAACATGGCGAGGTAGGCAGGGCAAACCAGAAGGGCCACAGCAAGTGTCTGTAGAGCATCCCAACATTTGGATCCGGCTGGCCGGCAGCATCTTTCGGACAAAAATAAGCACAAACACACCAAGATCGGAAAGCCTCCTAGCCACCACCCGAGGACGATGACTGTCGAGTACAGCCGGCCCATATCGTGATACGCCTGGTAGTGTTGGGCGAACAAGTCCATTTCACCCCACAGCATTGGCGACGTCGAGCCCAGCACATACCAGTATGGAAATGCATGTCTTCCAAGCTGCACAGCCAAGGCATCCGAAATCGAAGATTGCACACGTGCCTCGAACTCCGCAGCGCTCCCATACCACTGGACGATGCATTCACGGACAATCTCTCTGTCACATATGAGACTCTTCCCTGCTGAGTTGAAGTGATTCTGTTGGCAACAGAAACACATCGCCTCCCCAACCCGAAAGCTAGCCAACCGGGTCTTTGCCTTTCGGACGGACTCGAAGTAGTGGCGGGATGAAGCGACCGCCAGCGAAAAGCCGAACAACCCCCATAACACGAAAATCAGCACCGCCAAGACCAGATTATTCCAGTTGATGACATGCATGATGCCCATGGTTGCCATCATTCCCAGGGCCAGAGAGAACGATAAAGGGCCCAGAAATGTGGGCCTCACCAACATCTGAGCTGCGCCACAATCCTCATGGCTCCGCAAGAATGCGGCGACCTGGAACAGGCTTTCATTGTTCAAAACGGTTTCGGAAACGATTTTTACGGAAGGTTAAGTGATATGAGCTCATCTATATCTTCGTCAAACTGATGTGGGGTTCTCTTCTATCTCACATCCATGCATCGGAAGCATGTGGATTGACATATGGTGCTATGGGAACATGCTATGTTTAAAGCTGCACCAACTGAAACCTGCAGAACTCATTGTCTATTTTCTGTGTATCTTGATTCTGTCCTACTTTGTGCGAAGCCATTCCCTGTCAGACTTTTTTGGAGTTAAGACGTCCAGAAGATTGGTCGTTCTTGCTTTTCGCGTTCATTTGCTTCAGCTTTCACGCGCCACTCTGTTCTTCTAAGGCTACGCAATGACAAGACAAACACGCACTGCGTGAACTGCAATTCTCTGGTCTTTCGCGCCTCAAACATGCACCAAAGACGTCCACAGAACGTGTGGTCCCACATGACGAGGATTTTCCGGGAATGTCGTAGAAACGCGCCGATGTTTGCAATTGCTGCCGCCTTCCTGCTGGGATGTTTTTGATCGACGCAGAGGCAGTCCAGGAAAACGTTCTCTGAGCGTCTCCAGAAGGCGAGAGTCAGAAGTGCAGCCGCTGAAGCTGCTGCCGTGGACCAAAGCGAGAGTGAAGTGCCGTGGTCGTCGCCCAGGAGCACCGGCCTGGGTGCAGCCGGAAGGTAGCCGAAAATGAAGAAGATCATGGCAACAAGGCCAGCCAATGTGCCAGCAACAACGGCAGCCAAACCATTCTTCATGGCAAGCACGAGAAGTAGCTTGTTAAATTGAGAGCCATGCCAGCTATGCGACCAAAACTGATCAATCTCGGCCACCACAAAGCTTTGGCTCAAGTCGGTTTGTCCGCCGAACTTGCCCAAGCTCGCAGCCAGAGTCCAGATGGACGCATGTGTCCTTGCAGAACGCATCAAGGTCCGATCCGTCAGCTCCATTCCTGCCATAACTTGGGTAACACGGGTCGCTCTGCTCACCGTCGTCCGCTCCTCGGGAACTGCTTCTTCTACGGAGTTCCTGGGGATCTCAAGCTCCATTTTTTTAAGCACATCAAGCACGACAGACCGAGTTATGTCCGGGTCTTCTGCCATAGCTGTCATGGGCAGTCCAAATCGCGCATGGAGCCTCCAGCTTCTACGATTGTATACTCCGGTTTACATCAGCCCCATGGTGCAAACAACTGCTGCAAGTCGATGCAAGAACTGCGGTACGTGTTGCGAAGACACGGCTATAGGGGGTTGTCCATCTGCTAGCGTTACACTACCATTCTTTGTCTTCATGAGGGTCGTTCCACAATCCGCAGAGTCCTCAAGCCAACGACTGCGGGGAAGCACCAAAAAAATTGAAAGAAAAGATGTTGATGGTACCCCATAGAGTACCCCGTAGTACCCCGGAGCATCCCCGAGCCTTCTATAATTATTTCTCCGCTTGCTGGGCAAAAACATGACAAACCGAAGCGGCCTAAGAACTTGGACAAACGAAGCTGCCGAACCCAAGCCTAGCTGAAACCGTTGGTATTCCGATACGACACATAACATCACATAACCCAGTGAAACCTGGTGCCAGGTGGCTACCAGGACGTCCACCATGCCCACTAACGCCCGGCGCCGGGCCATGGCTGCAGATGCCGCAGCCTTTGTTCAGGTGTCCCAAGTTGGAGTCATGGCTTTTGGGGTTGTGGGGCTTTCAGGAAGGTTGCCAGCGTCACATCCTCTGCAACAATGCCCAGCCTCGGCGTTGAGCATGTGGGCAAAGAGCGAGTCAGAGATCTCGTGGGCCTTGGAAAGTGCTCTCAATTCAACGTAGCCAAGCATTTTGCACATGATGTGGAGGGGAAGTGTGAGGAAGGTATGAAGGCCGTTAGTGAGAACGTGCTTTCAACGTGCTTTGAGCATGCTTTTGAGCATCGCCAGAGCCTCTAGTAATTGAACTAGATTCGGCATCTCGCCTTCGCCTGCGCCGCCGCAGTGAAGTTGGTTGCCTGCTACTGGAAGTCTTAGTTCTGCCGAGTTGAGAGCTGTAGGGCACAGCAAATTTATCAGAAAGACAAGCCAACAGGCGCAAAATCAGAGAGCATCAAGAAGCCTTGGTGGAGATTTCGTCCGAAATCTCATGAGCCTGGCACCCACTGGAAGCTTGTACTGTGAGCAGCACACGCTTCAAAAACCGTCTCAGATACAGAATTGATCAAACTTCGGCCTTCGCCTGGGCCTTGGCAAGCAGTGGAGTTGCCTCTGCTGGCAAAGAAGCATTTCGACTGTCAACAGCTCAGAGTGCCAGCATGAGACATCCTCCCCAGCCCACTATCTACGACAGTAGTCTCTTTCATCTTTGAGAATCTTTGGGCCTTGGTGGAGATCTCGTCGGAAATCTCATGCGCCTGGCATTGGCACATTGCAGAGTCCACTCTGTCTCATCTACAGGAAAGCGTTCCCCCACACCTGAACAGACAGGTGCGAAACCGGCCTTGGCCTGTGCTTCAGCAGAAAGCTTCCATGCCTGGCTCATCACAGGCTCATCACAGGCTCACGGGCAAAGAAGGAGTCGCGCATACGCCTAGCAGGGCCTAGCAGAGCGTGGTGTCGTGTCTTGAGAAGCAAAACCTTCCAGCCTTGGTAGAGATCTCGGCTGCAACCTCGCGGAACCGCGAGAAGGTCTCCGTCTCACTCGGCACCTGGGCACGTCGGGTATTCAAAGGACCCTGAAAGGTCGAACGTCACGGCTAGCGAGCCGGCTGCGTGAGATCTTGAGCTACCTCACGAACATGGCGAACATCCCAGCCTTGTCGTCCTTCTCCTCGGATTTGGTTGAGATGGCAGTGTTGCCATTGGCCACAGGCTCAGCATCTGCCGCATTGCATGGCGACGACATGGTCAAGTTACCTGCTTGTCTCCTAGTAAAGAGTGGGGCTGAAGCGGTGGGTGTGCAAAGTGCAAAACAAACAAAACCCATGTGCCAGCACGCGCCATCGCGCGCCGCACAGTACATCCAAGGGAACTATAAGTATCTGTGTGCCCCTGCTGTCCGAAACACATGCCTCACTTGCTTAGGGGAAGTCGTATTCGTCATCTCAGAAATACAATTCCATTCTGCTGCGATGCACCGGAAAACAACGTGCCGAATCTCATCGAAATTTACTGACGGGCCTCCCAATATGCTCACATGATCTGTGCCTGTCACAAGCTCGCTTCGTTTGCTCACAATCGCAGCTCGTCTCGGCTTTCTCCGTCCACCCCATTGGCGCGGAGAAAATTTGCTGCTGAAGTGAATTCCTGCATCTGGTGCGTTACACTGATCGTGGGCATCATTGGCCATCATGAGTGAGTAAGCTCTGCTGAATAATTCAGCACCAGGTGCATCCCCTGTCGAGGACATCGACCTGTCCAAACCCGTGATGGTTTTTCTGCCAGATGGCCTGGCACGACTGTGTCGGGCGTGGCATGTACGCACCATTTTTGCACTGGTACTCCGATGCTTTTCTCAATCATACGAGGCCTCATGTTCTATGAACATGCTGGCACAGGGGAGGCCTCTGGCTCCCAAAAGTGATTTGTGGCGATCCTTGCGGCAGCTGCAGCTTCTCACCCCTTGCCACGGAGATCTGACCTGAAGCTCCCCTTAATGGCACCTCAAGCCTCGACACTCCTGAGCTCCAAACAGCGGTGCACATCACTCGGCTCCTGGCAGCTTCCAGACTTCACGCTTGTGAACCTTCACGGATGCTTGGCCCCCATACCTACATCTTCCTGCATCCACGCCCAACATCGCCCAACCTTTGAATAGGAATCCTGCGCACTGGGCAAGAAAGTCCTTCAGCCGATGGCCGTCAACCCAGGAGCACTGGCCGAAGCGGAGCCGGTGCAGCCAGCTGGATTGCCTGCTGGTTGGGCCCCTTCTTCATCGGCAGATGGTAAGTGTCGTCTTCTCGCAAATTCGTTTATCGCCGTCTTTCTACGGTATACTGCATATCTACACGTGTTTGGGCATTCTCCGCAATGCGTGCTCCGCAGGCGTTGTCGCACAACAAGATCACGGTCATGCAGCATTTTCTCTCTGGACCACTGGAATGGATCTAGCCAGTCAAGCGGTAAGAGCCTTGAAACGGGGCCGCACACCGCGTGAACCTTCCTTGTGCGGCGCAGAGCGCAGAGTAGTTTAAAAGTCTAGGGCTCACGAGTACCACAACCTCCAGCCGCTTCGACCTTCAAAAACCAATTCCGAATACTGGAAGCTGGAGATGTGCTCGTGAGCAGGGGAACGAGAACAGCTGTGCCAATCTCACCGGATGCGGAAATATGCCGATGTGGGGATTGATGGCCCGAAGGTGACACGTTGGCAGCAGTTGCGCCGTGTGAGGCAGAAGATAATCCTTGTAGCCCAGTTACCAACATTAACAAGGAGGGTTGGTCGTCTTTATCAGGGAAGGTAAAAAAAGAGAAGGGCAAACGGGTAACTCCGGGTAACTCTGGGCCACCAAATAATGCACACAAGGCCTTGCTTTCGCAACGGCCACTCGACCGATTGCGCGCAGCATGGGGCAATAAGCCACATCTCTGTTACACTACGGCCTACACCCCGCCCCCCCCGGACTTGCCCCCCTCCCCCAAATTCCAATATTCGCCCCTTCCGAGAAATTTTTCACCATTGATCTGTTGTGCGGTTTGCTCCCGGAGGGGGAGGGGGGTGGGGTCTGTTGTGTGGTTGGTCACTGGAACCGAAACCCTGAACCTCAGCCCCAAGGCCTGAACCCTTCACGTATCCAAAATGGGGGGGGGGGGGGGGGGGGGGGGGGGCGGCGGGGAAGTAGTTTTTAGGGAGAAGGGATCGCCCACTGCATACCCTTGCATGCCCTGTACACTGTGCTGCACTCATCACATCTAATGCACATAAGCGGTCGCTTAAGCCCTGCAAACTCTGCGCGCGCCGGAAGAGGCTGAACACTGCTTGAGCTCTCACTTTTGATAGCACTTCTTCTTCAGGTGCCCGACTTTGCCTCGGTCAACAGCCCGGAGTACCCAGGATGTGTTCCACAACCTGCTAGCAACATCTTCTCGTCTCCTGCCCAGCCACCACAGTGTTCGCAGGTCTTCTCTCGGCTCGGGCAGTCGGCCACCGAATGCGCTGTGGAACCACAGCCTTACCACGGCAGGAATTTGAAGCATGTCCACACCTTTTCTGCATGACACAATGTTTCAGCAAGATTTGAAAAAGTAAACATGCATCATTATACAATTATACACAACGTGCACACGCTGTATGAGCATGCTGTTGTCATGGAGTCTGGCACCTCACACCTGCTTCGGCACCAGATGTAATCCAGGCTGTTGTCTCACTATGGCTTTTGTCAAGCTTCTGCCTGGCTAAAAAAAGCGGACGCCGTTTGCGGCACTGTTGAATTTCACAAGTTCACACCATCCTACCTAGAGTGGAGAAGCGTGACTCCACCTTGTAAACCTAACTTACATTTCATACCCTGCAGCAACAAGCACGAGGCAAATACCTCGGAACTCTGAAAACAAACGGGCAATATAACCTGTAGAACCAGAACTCTCTGACAAAGGTACGGGACATTCAAACCATGCACTTACCCTTACAATCCTTTCGACAAAAGGTTGCTGCCTGAGGCTTGGGCAGTGGCACTGAGCAGGCTTTTCACAGTCGCGCAGCAAGTGACCAGCTCCACCTATGACACCAAAAGGGAGAGATGGAGCCCTGGGAACCCTGCCTAGGTTGCTGCCTACAGTGGCAGAATGCGGCAGCCGTACTAGTTAGGCTTGAAAAATGATGCACAGGGCACAGGGCACAAGGCAGGCAAGGAAGGCACGGGAAGGGGCTAGAGTTGTTGGCCAGTGGGCCAATCGAGTTTAGCAGAACCGTCATTCATGAGGACTGTGGGTACAATGCGTCATTCTGTGCAAACCAGGGTGCCGCAGTTCTTGCACACCTTGCCGTCGGTGTTGCTCTTGCCCCTCCCCTGGGCTGCAACTTACACAGGACTGACGTCCCTCAGTAAGCAGTAACATAATTAATCTGAACGGCACGCCAATGGAACCTCGAAATCCTTCGCCGGGGTTACGTCGACAGCCGCCGACGATATGCAGGTCACGTCCACACAACTTTCCCGTCAAGACGTCGCTTTAGCAAGAACACTTCCAATCGCACCAAAACGAAGCCTTCCCAGGCACCCATGCAAGGGCGAAATTACACATCCAGACCAGCCATTCCCAAATTTGACGCAGTTTCGGTCGCGCACATCAAGGACTCTACCCGCTGCTCGGTTTCTGACTTGTGTTCGTGCGGAGTCAAATCGGGAGATCTACTTGCCAAGAAAGCCACATGAACACCAAAAAGCAAAACCTACACACTGCAACGCAACAAGTAAGTAGACGCAATGTGGACGCTTCTCCCCAGTGTGGTGTGGCTTTCAAAATTGGGAACAAACCATATTCAAGGCCCTTGCTTTTCCTCCTCGGAGAGGAGGAGATATGTTCTCCTTGTCCTGACTACATGTGTCCACTGCCCCTGCTGACATGACATGAATTTCTACTGGCAAGGAGAAATGCAAAAGACTCTCATCAGACAGCACATGGGGACAGCATGCCTGCTGGTGTCACACCCCAAAGTCCTGGTGTCGACACTTCTTTTTAAGATGGCCTGCCTGACAAGTTGCGCATTGGCCACAAGCAGAACAACTCGTTAACATGGGGCAGTTCGGAAATCACTTGCGGGCGGCTCTCTGCTCGCGGGATATAGGCCGGATAGGCACGTACGTCTTATGCGTAGCTGAAGTACAGCATCTCATCACTCCGGACCTTGCCACAGTTGGAGCATGTCTTCTCCCGATGTGGACATTCGGCAATCTCGTGCGCGGTATCCTGGGAAAAAATTATCCCGAGCCAGGTCTTGGAAAACAGTTGCATGGGTCATGACAATGGCAGCTCGCCATGGTTGCCCACACTCATCACAAGAAGCATCCAGATCAATGTAACTTTCTTGTCTCAGAACTGGAAGGCCGGTGACAAAAAAAGACGGTGAAGCCCAGGCACGCCGCAACAGTGACACTCTCGGTCCTGCAGTCAGCATCAAGGAAGGCGGAATCATCCGCACAATTCAGATTCAAACTTTGTATCCCTCACATCACCTCACCGCAACAGTCGTCTCCTCTGCACAGTCTCGTGCAAGATGCCCGTGCGCCCCGCAGTTATTGCCTCAGAAAGGGCATGGTTCGGGGCTGCATGGGGCACCTGCTGACTTGCATTACTTGGACTCACCATGGACTCGCCCTCGATCCGTTTGCTCGTTTGTCATACATGTGCAGCTGTGCCGTTGCCCCACGTTTTGACAACAGGATCCCAGCAGGTCTTGTCGGCGTTCTTGCTGAGGTCCATTCGGCACTTCAACCTGGCGTTCATGTGGGTGCCCGGGAGACGAGCAGGGTCCTCCAATGTCTCCCCTGCTCAGAAATTCAGAAAGCACTTTAAGGCCCCACAAGGCCCCAAGAGCACTGAGATGTTTAGCCAAGAGTCTTGAGGTGCCCCACTTTGCCGCAAAGGGAGCACGTCCTCGGCTGCATCTTGTTCCCAAACCCCATGGTGTCCCCACACTCGCAGACGTCGTAGCGAGTGACACAGAGTCGATGGTGGCTGCAATTCTGCCAGATGTCTTCTCTCGGTTGGTGCACTCCGAGATCTCGTGAGATGTAGAGCCGCAGCCTGCATGTTGCATGAGAATAGCTCAATGGACGTCTCTCCTGGATCTTTCTAAGCTTTCTACAACAGATAGAACAGCCACGGCACAGTGGCATTGCTTTGGCTCCGTGCACATGCCAGCGATGTGGCCCGTGTCTCCACAGTTATTGCAAGTCCTCAGCCGACACAGTGACTCCAATACTCTCCAGACCACGCTGCAGCCCTGAAATACCATGCAAAATGCATGCCTGTGATAAACTTGAGGCAGCGCAAAAGCAGGCCACGACACAACTGAGTGCAGCCCCGGTTCTTTGCGGCCTTGACTTGCAATTCTCCAGATCATGCCGATATTATCTTTGTCCACTCAGCCATCGCTATGACAAGAACATGCTAACATCCACAAGACGTAGGAGCCGGACTACTGGCTTGCCTTTGCCTTTGCCCTTGACCGCCATTGCGGAACGGGCTGGAAACAGTGGTCGCCCAAAGTTCCCCAAAGTAATCCAAACCGACTTCTCTTCGAAGCAAATCGCTGCGGGGCTTCTCTGCATCCCAGCTGTGTTCACAAGGAAAGATGCTCTCCCTGCGCCCGATCAGTCTGCCTTCCTGTGAAGGCGGGAAATGCGGTGAGACCTGGGCTCCAAGGAGCACTTTTGCTGCGCAGCTCTCGCATGAGATGATGACCCATGCGCTTCACGTTGCCTCTACGTGGCCTCTTCAGCACTTAGCACCCAGCAGTCGCCAGGCCAGCAGGCAGAGTTGCACAAGCATGCGGCCTGGAGTCAAGCATCACTTAGTTTTTTGCTTGTAGATTTACTTAGTATTGTGCTTAGCAATTTGCTTAGTCAGTTCGTCACGCTTCACTCTCCGACATGCGAAGTTCGTCAGCTCCGAGACTGGGCAGAATTCGTGAGGCTCGCGGCCTCCCTATGTCACTACATATCTTGTATTGGACCCTGGAATCGGTTCGGATCAACTTCAGAAATGGTTGCAGCCCACCTCGGCTCGAAAGCATAGCAGCCTTGCAAGGACTTTCCGACAGGTCATGGATGGTCATAAGGAAGGGCAGCACATGCTCCCCGTGTGAAAACGCTTTACACGCACGGGAACGCGTCTGGCCCTGGTCATGATCAACATCTTACCGACAAGTGCAAAAAGGAGGCCCTGCGCTCCCCTCCCCCAAGTCCCGCTCCATCGCGTGGCCCCAGCGAGCCATGGCCCGGCGTTCTGCAGCATGAAGCACGCGGCTGCGCCTTTCACACTAGGATCTGCAGGCATCCGCCTGTTACAAGCCATCCATCTGAGCTTTTCAGTCAAATCGCATACTGCAAGGGTAGGAGGTTATCAGGCTAAGCATGGACAGGCACGGAGGCCTTTGACACTCGCATTCATGAACGAGCTGCAAACATGCTTTGTCTAAGCTGTCCGGTCCTCGCAATGTCGACCTCCAACCTCCAGATTCTCACCACGGCCACAACCTGAGGGCAGGCCGGCGTCGTGACTCAGAAGACAAGCAGCGACTCTGGGGCCTCGAAAACCCTCAAAGCCAAAAGAGCTTGAATGCACCAAGTCAGCACTGAAAGCATGTTGCCACTTCGCAGGCCTGGCGGCGGCCTTTTGCTCCGGCCTCCTTGCTCCAGGTGAAAACGAAAGCAGAGCTGAGATCCGAAGCTGAGGTTTCCAAGAGGTAACCCCATAGAGGCTTCAGGGGCGGAAGGCTCTTTGCGCAGCTGTTCAAGTCCTTCAGCGCGCTGCGGCATTGCTTCATCGGCAGTTGGGCCTGGCTTGCCAAATATAAGGTTGCAATTTGGTTGCAATACAGAACAGCAGAACATCGATTGATGTGAACTCGGCCTTTTGTTCTCCGCTGGGCTATGAGTCGGTGACATCACAGCCACAGTGTGCAGCGAGGTGCATGGAGTTAACAGAGACCATTCGTGCAAAAGCACTTTGGGATAAGGAGCACCACACTTGGCACTTGTTGGCCGTTCTGCAACTTGGCCAAGCTGTTAACAGTTGGACCACCTACGCGCTCCTACTTCACTTGCAGCTGCAGTGATGGCGCTGCGCACGTCGCAGAAGTAAGATACTGCTGAGTAGCGGCATAGCAAGCATACACCTAGCAGCTGGCATACGGTCTGGCCACGGACATAGGTAGCCTTTATGGTTCCAGCTATCTTGGCATTCTGCAGGACAATCATGACTGCGACATACTTCCACGACCCACGTGTGGCTTCCTACACTCCTATGCAATGTTCCCGCAGGCAAGCTGCTGAGGTGCGAACACAAACAAACTACTGAGAACCTCACTGCGTGGGGCAGGATGCGCAAACTACGCACAGAATGCAACGCCCATTAGTGAGGTCCGGAGCGGACTGATGCCACATTCTCTTCCCAGCACCGGAAAAGAATGAAGAGATCATTAGCACAGTCAACATCGAGCTGGGCAACTTGGACAGATAGTTAACCAGGAGCCTTTTCTTACGTCATGAAATACACTTCTAGCGGAGATTGTGAAAGTATGTGAAGGTTATCGATCTTTGATCTTAGATGGTTGTTCAGGAGAGGAGGAGCTCCGGCGAGCCGAGCACTCGGTCAGCCATCTACGCGCGCGTCAGCAGGCCTGGTGCAGCAACCAAACAGGCGAAGGGGGGAAGGGGGCGGGGAACATGCCCACAGCGCTTGGTCGAGAAGCTAGCCTCGACCAACACTCAGAATTCTGCAGCCGCTCGTGCCTCGTTCAGCAAAGCCCTTACTGCTGCTTGCATTCCTCCTTCCCCTCTCCAGGTGGCCCATCCTTCTTGGCCTGCGAAGATTGGATTTCTTGCAGTCAGACTCAATCGCGCACAACCGCAGTGGCTCTGATGCTGTCGCCCTAAAGGCTGAAAAGCGAAAATCGCACAGCTAGCTCCTGCCTTCCCTCTTGGAGGCGGCTTGTAGCCCTTCTTGCGGTGGTCATCCTCTTCTTCCTCTTCCTCATCCTTCGCGCGCTCTTTTTTACTTGCTCGAAATAAGGACTTAAAGATGACAACTCCAAGCCTGCCATCCTCCAGCTCGGGACAAAGTAAAGAAGCCAAAGATGACCTGAGGTTGTTGCCTCATCGTCATCATCCTCATCCTCATCCTCCTGGCCGGCGGTTGACAAGATGGAGGGCTGCGATGCATGACGACGATGCATGAC
Source organism: Symbiodinium natans (assembly GCA_905221605.1). NCBI lineage: Eukaryota > Dinophyceae > Suessiales > Symbiodiniaceae > Symbiodinium > Symbiodinium natans. The sequence goes on from CAJNDS010002365.1 coordinate 303,281, forward strand.
GACTTTCGGCTCTGGCGCGGCAGAGTGGAGCTCCTCCCTACAGTGCATAGTGTACGGGCATTAGGGGTTTAGGGCTTCACCCACAGCGCAGCTAAGCTCAGCCTCGTCGTCCTCATCGAAGCCGTCGTGATCCTAACGGTTTGCGGTCTGGCTGTTCAATTTCTGAATGACATGCTATAACATGCTGTGATGCGTGTTGCGGAGGTTGCTTTTAACAACGGCTTCTCCGGATACTATACCCTTAACCGCCCTCGACGTGGGACCTTCAGCTGCCCAAGCAGAGAAAGAACTGGTGATCAAGCAGCCTCTGGAGCTGCTTCTCCAGTGTACCAGCGCACCGCAAACGGAATGAGCTGGTCGCGGACCTTGGCTTAATGAATGCCATCCAGCAGGGTCGCGATTTTGAGACTAAGTATCTTAGACTTGTTCCAGCCCTGGCCGCGACGCATAAAGACACATACCCGGTGGTACTAGTGTCACCGTCCCTCTCGTCATCGTTGGAGGCAGCATGGCATCAAAAAGAACACAGATCGGGGCTTTCGAAAATAAGGGACCCCTAATATCGTTCCCCAAATACTAGGATTCCCTTATAACGGGACCCCAATAAGGTACCCCTCATACCGATAACCCCCATATGGAAATAGCATCCAGGAACAACCTACTTGTACGGCAGCCTTTTGCAAGCCCCAGCGTTAGAATCTACCTGGGGCACATCTTTTGAAAACTCCGGGCGTCGATGGTTCCCTCACCTCTCCAGACTATCAAGAACGGGGACCTCGGTCTACGGAAGGAGGCATTCCTCGAAGGGCTCCAAGGAATCAACTGTTCTCACTCTCGAGGCAGTTTTTTCAGTTTGTTGCAACGCACCTGCTCGCAAGTCCTATGACCTACTAGGAACATCCTTCCAGCATGCGAAGTTGCAACAAAGTGGAAGCATGTGCAATAAGAGGGCCCCAAGAAAGCCCAGGAAAAACATATAAGCACCGAGCGGCCTCTAATAATTGTTGCTCTTTTGGGCTCTTGGCAAAACGGGCGCCCTGTATATACCCCTATAAAATACAAATAACCATGATAGAGAAACCCCCCCAAAAAGGCCTTGTTTGGGGAACGAACATACAATAACCATGATTAGCAGAACCCCGAACATACAATAACCATGATTAGCGGAACCCCGCAAAAAAGCTAACTCCTTGTTTCGGGAACCCCAGGTGGCTAAACACGGCAACGCACCGACAGCCAAGTCCTGAGGCCCCCAACACAGCAGCCAATTTCGTAATCGTTTTCCTGAGCAGTGGGTTGATAAGTCCTTTAGGGGCCTTTAGGGGCCTTTCGCCTTTGGGGGCCCCTTTAGGGACCTTTGGGGGCCCTTAGGGAGGCCCGTAGAGGCCTTTAGGGTTTAGGGCTTAGGGCAGGATGCACGGGAATGCACGCTCATCTTTTCTTTGACTGGTCCCCAGTTTTGGACTCGGCCTTGGCGAACCTTCAACAACAACGAAAGAGAGAGAGAGATAGAAATATGTATATCCAGAAAGTCCAAATGAACTGTAAGTGCCCAGCAGCGTTCTACCCAAGATTCCTGCTACTAGACCAAGCGTCCATGAGAAGCTCCATCATCTGATCGTCGTCATCCTCGTCGTCCTGACGAGGCGTCTTCGGCTTTAAGGGTTTTGCCGGCATCTGCTTTGCACTCTTTGTGAGTGGAGCTGTTGAAGCCGGATGGAATGTCCTCGTCCACAAGACCCCGTGCCTCGTCAAGGTTGACATCCTTGTTGGTCAGATGGATCGCGCTCCAAACTTCAATCAGACTTGTAACTACATTATATAATTTAAGGCGAAGGAACCCTCACCTACTTCATTCTTCTGTTTCGAGACCTGCTGGATGGTCAGCTAGAGCAGCTAGAATCTGAGTCGTCAACGTCGGGGACCGGCATGCCCTCTTTGAGATGTCCTGAAGCTTTGTTGACTTGCAAAGTCTTGCAGGGGCTTTGCCATATCGGGCCAAGGTCGAGGCGGAAGAACCCACGGAAGAAGGAGTCGCGAGGCTCCTCCTTCTCCTGCGGAAGTCTGATAAAAGCTCACAGCGCTATCATCTAACAAAGTCGGAAGAGTCACGCCCGCCGTTGAGCCCACGAGAGGCTCCAGGCACGGTGTCATGAATGTATATCAATAAAGAATATATGCCAATACGCAAGTATGCTATACAAATACATATATATATATGTGTCTGTATGTATGGTAAGATACAAGAGTATACACGAATATATAATTGTATGCAACAAAATTTACCTTGACATAATATCAACAATAAGCACAACAGCGGCATGCAATACTGTTGAGTCCTTGCCCTTCTGCTTGGCCTTCTTGGCGCCTGCAGCGTGAGCGCACTCAGACAAAGAGAAGACAGCGTAGTGCTGCATACGGTTCCAAGCAGACCATCGACTGCAACGACGAAAAAATAAGCCAGGATATGGCCTCCTCCCTTCACCTTCTTTGTTACCTCATCACAGAGAATGCCAGATTTGTGCAGCTCAAATATACCGGCCACGCATGCCGCACGTCACATGGCTTATCCTGCTTGAGCGCACAACCCAATGCATGTCAAACAAACAGATGGGGCCTTCTCGACTGTCACATTCTTGTCCGGCTTCCAATCGATCTCCACAGCCTGGCACAAGACTTGCTGCGAACCTTGGCGCATCACACCCTTGAATGCTCTGAAGCCTTGATCTCCTTGGCAGAAATCTCCCCGGTGTACGGCGAGGCTTCTTCAAGATGGTACTCCTCCCATTGATGTTGAGATCGTTGAAGCTTACAGGGCTGACAGGGTGAGGAGAACATGAAACGTCAGCGGCATCAGGCGGCATCCTTCCAGAGCTCTGTGTTGGTGAAGTAGGGGTTCTCGACGAAATGAAACGTCAGCTTGAAGCCCTTTGAGATGTCCTGCTGAGCTGGGATGTGCGTGTCTAGCTATGGGGTTGCAATCTTCGACTGCGAAAAATCTACAAAAAGAAGCTGCAAGCATGGGAGGGGGTCCGCTTCGTCCAACCAAGCCTTGGTGATGTCCCGACCTTGATTATGACAAATAATTACACTACAGTACTACAGGTATGATTTCCCTGGCTCAGGGTCGGAGCCCGGAATGTCACAGGCTCGACAGCCATCCGGCTTGGACAGCCACGCTAGACTCATGCGGTATTACTCAGCAAGCATGAACTGACGACTTGAGTCAGTTGCAGTAGTCGAGCACTGGCTCGTCCCACTCCTGCACAAACTTGGATCGGAGTCACGGCCCATGGTACCGGAGACACTCTGAGGCTGGCTGCCTATTGCAGCCCGATTGTTTTTTTTTCGTCGCCCTGCTAAACTGCTAAACGATGCCCGCGCGAGCCTCAATGTGCTCCTCGAAGGCGGGAAGGTGCTTCATCGCCTGGATCTGAAAAAGACGCGGGGATGTCAACACTCCGCTGTCCATTGGAAACCGCCGGCAACCTGGACCTAGCCACCAAAAAAACCACGCTCGAGCGGAGAGATTGCCGAAAATGTGCACTGCATCAGTTGGGGGGTGGGGATCCCTCGTAGAAGTACCGGGATGGAGTTTCTCTTTTGTTCCCCTTCCTTTTCTTGCTTTGCTCCTTTGTTTGGCATGCGGCGGCGGGGGGGGAGGGGGGATAGGGGTGGACCTCTGCAGTTCTTATGGGTAAGCCATTGTTTCCTCTACAGTTTTAATGGGAAGAAATGCCTACGGGAATAGAGAAGTCCCCCTTGCATGCCTCTTGAAGCATTTCCTCATCTTGATGGCCCACACCCCACACCCCACACCCTAAACTCTATTTTTGAACAGCTGAGTGCCATTGCATCTTAACCTTCATGTCTGTCATTGTGTTTGTGCGTTTTGTATTGGGCTTAGCCAGTGGAAAAGGTGCTGTGCACATCTTGTGTGTTCTGATACCTCACAAAGTGTTCTATCACAGCGGTTGTTTGGGCAAACGCAAAGTTCGCACCGCATTTGTCAATACAATACAGGGTTTGGAAAGGGTTCACATGGCTGCTAAAGGAATGTCCATTGATGGCACGGCATTCTTTGAAACAAGCTTCGCCCAGCTTCATTTGAAGAGCGGGGGAATTTGGGGGCAGCACACCCCACCCCCGCTCCCCACGAGCAAACACAAGGTTTGCATGATGGTTTTGGATAAGATTCATGCAGCTTTGAAGGAAGATACTCTTGGAAGCAAGAGCGCGCGGCTTCAGGGGACTGAAGGAGCAGAGGATATCACGGAACTGCAGGACCGCGCGACCAGGGGGCCAGCAGACACAAGAACTGGCTCGGAGCACAAAGCAAAAAGCGGGGGAGCAGAAACATACAGAAAATCACGCACTTTTCACTCTTTTTTCCCGGGGCCTCCTTCCAAAAGCCTCGCAAGGCAGGAGTGCCGCAGGCCTTAGCCTCACAGAACGGGTAGATGACATATATATATATATATATGTACGTGTATATATATATATACATATATATATATATATTCATTGTGCGAACTTGATGCACACATCAGGCGCGCCTCCGCACTTTCAGCTGCTGCTATGTTTGTCAGGATCTGCGTCCTGCAGAGCCAAGACTGCTCCTATGCGTCGCTATGCCGAGATTGGAACAGCAAGTGTGACTGGCTCTTGAAGTCAGCATGAGTCAGTGACTATCCCGCCTCTGATCAATAAATGGCTGCTGCTTTGCAGAGAACTGCTTTTGCAACTCCTGGCGGCGCCATTCCAAACATGACATTTCGCTTCAGGACCTCCTGTGGGTCATGACATCTGATCTTGCTCCCACACGGTCCGTGACGCAAATGCAAGGCATGCCAGCCCTGAAAATCGCATCATGCAGCATGTCGCGATCACAGGAACCCATCCTGGACGGCTTTCTCATATTCTCGTTCCACGGCCAAGTACTTGTCGTCGATCTCCTTCAGCTCCTGTACGACCCCGAACTTTGTCCCAACTCATCCCAGAAGGTCATGTGAGATTTGACAGATCCATGATGCGAGGCGTCGATTTCAACAGGCTCCAACGTATGTATAACTAGGGCTCCTAATATTGAACCAGAAGGGAAATTAACAATTATTCCAAATCGATACCTAGTATGTCATTGCCGTACACAGGGCGAAGCAATAACGAGTAGCTAAGCCATGCCGTTCGTCCTTGATGATCGGCGGGTCTTCTGGGGTATCTGCTTCAGCCTCCTCTTCCTGCAAGCACAGCTCACCATGTTCGCCGTCCACGTGCACGTGCTAAAAACACTGAGTCGGAATCCGGAAAAAAGCAGCCGTACCAAGTGTGTGCAAAAAGTGTGCAAAGCCATGTGAAGATGCCGAGGTCCTTCTTCGGTTCAGCCTCGGGCTCGGTCTTCTTCTTTCCCATGGCTGGCCTCTCGGGTCACAACATGTCACATGCGCACGTATAGCTTGGGCATTGGGGCCAAGAGACTTGGGCTTTGGCAAAGCAAGAAAGAAGAGTTCGTGGGGAGGAGGGGGGGGGGGGGGCGCGGGAGGGGGGAAGCCGTGCGAACTCACCGCAACCTGTTGCTGGTTTCGTGCTGTTGCGTGCATCCGGCCTGAATGCACAACCCGGCTACGCCCGCAGAAGCCAAAGCTGCGGATGGACATGACGCCGCCAAGCGATGCGAAAATGAAGCAGAGCTTTGGGGAGGAATCAATGAGAGTCTACGAGATAAGACGACGGACCTGAGACGTCTTTTATGGAACCCGTGCTGCCAAATCTGCAAAAGACAGCTGCATGACTGGGTTTGTTGGAGAAAGCTGCCAGCATGACCCAACGTTGCAGAACACGGACAAGACCTGCGCACATTCTCGCAATCCGATGTTCTGGCAGTCTGGCAGCCGGTGATGTTGTTAGATTTGTCAGCGCCACATCCTGGGTACTAAGGCCGTGGCATCTCTCGTCATGATGCCGCCCAAAAGCAGCAGCTGCCTGGAGCAGCTCCAGTCGGGGTGCATGATCTCACGAGCCTTCAGCCTTTCAGCGAAGGCTAAGGCCCCGGCCCTGGCCGTAGCTGATCGCCGCGGCTTCCTCGTGCGTGCAACTATAACATACTCTGGTTGTGTTCGGCCACCACGTGAACCGTAGCTCTACAGCATGACAAGACTTTACATATTTTACATCATATGTTTATCCGCCGACCCCAGCAACAGCGGGGCGGCGTCAGTGAAGACCCTCTGTTTGTTTCCCCCCGCCACACCCCACCCATTAGAAACCCACCCCTCCCCCAACCCCTCCCCCCAAACCCCCCACCCCCCCCCCTGCCCTACCCCCCGACCCCCCCCCTCCGCCTATACCCTCCCTCGCCGATGAGGCAATGATTTAAAGGCTCCAGCACACGCCCGCCCTCCCCCCCCCACCCCCCCCGACACCCCGCCTCCCCTTCTCACCCCCCCACCCCCTCACCCCCTAACCCCTCCTCGCCCCCCCCATTCCACCGCTTGCGACGCCCCCCCCCTCACCCCCCCCCCCACACTGCCCTCCTCCAGCCCCCCCCCCCTCCCCGAACCTCTCCCCCTCCCTCACACCGCCCTCTCACCCCCCCCCCCCCTGCCCTACCCCACCTGCTGCCGACCCCCCCCTCCGCCTAAACCCTCCCTTGCCGATGAGGCAATGATTTAAGGCTCCAGTCCACGCCCACCCTCCCTTCCCGCCCCCTCCCCTACCCCTCCCCACACCCCGCCTCCCCTTCTCACCCCCCCACCCCCCCACCCCCTAACCCCTCCTCGCCCTTCCCCCACATTCCCACCCTCTTACACTGCCCCCCTTCCGGCCCCCTACCCCCCCCCCCAACCCCCCCGACCCCCCCCTCCACACCCCACCACCCCCCACCCCCCCACCCCTCCCGCCTCAACCCCTCACACCCGACCCCACCCATGACAAACCCACCCCTCCCCCAACCCCTCCCCCCCAAACCCCCCACCCCCCCCCCCCCCCCGCCCTACCCCCCCCCTCCTCACCGATGGAGGCAATGAAAAAGAAGGCCTCCGCCCCCCCCCACCCCGCCCCCCCCCCCCCCCACCCTCCAACCCCCCCCCATTCCCCGCCCCCCCCCTTCCCCCCCCCCCTCACCCACCCTCCCACACTGCCCCCCTCCAGCCCCTGCCCCCCCCCCCCCCCCCACCCCCCCCCAAAACCCACCCCCCCCACCCCTCACACACCGCCTCCCCCACCCCCCACCCCACCCCCTGCCCACACTCTGTTTTGTTTCCCCCCCCCCGACCTCCCCCATCCCTGCCCTGACCGACAACCTCCTCCACTCCACCTCTCGAAACATTTTGTGTTTGTTCCCCCCCCCCCCGACCTGCCCCCATCCCGGCCCTGACCGCAAACTCTTCCACTCTCCCCTCCGTCCCCACGCCCCACCCCCCCCCCAACCCCCCCATTTGAGAGAAACCCCCCCCCCCCAACGCGCCTCCCCCCCCCCTCCACGCTCCACCCGCTACCCCCACCCTCGCAACGCCCCCACCCGCCCCACCCGCTGCCCGACCCCCCCCTCCGCCTAGATCCCCCCTCGCCGATGAGCAATGTTAAAAGGCCCTCTCCCGCCCTTTCCGCCCCCCCCCCCCCCCCCCGCTCCCCCCACTCCCCCCCCCTCCCACCCCGCCGACCCCCTCCGCTGGACTGGCTTGTGCTCCAGTGCCCCACCTGCCCACCCCCCCGCGCCCCCTGGAGTGGTCCCACCCCCCCCACCCCTTCCACCGCCCCACCCCCCAACCGCCCCCCCTCCTCCCGCCCTCCCCTCCCCGCCCGACCCCACCAACCCTAGCCCCCTGCCCCCCCCGCCCCCCGACCCCCCCCACCCGACCACCCCCTCGCCCTCCCCCACCCCCCCCCCCACCCCTCCACTCTCTCTGTTTGTTCCCCCCCCCCCCGACCCCCCCCAATCCCTGCCCTGCCGCACCTACTCCACCTCCACCCCCCGCCCCCCAACACCGCCGATTAGAAACCCAACCCCCACCAGCCACGCCCCCGCAGGCCTTCCCCACCCCTCACCCACTGCCCTTACCCCCCCCCCCCCCCCCCCACACCCCCCCCCCACCCCCCCACCCCTCCCCTCCTCAACCCCTCACACCCGCCCCCCGACCTCCCCCCATCCCTGCCCTGACCACAACCTCTTCCACGCCAACCTCTCCACTTACCCCCCTCCCCCCCGCCCCACCCCTACCCCCCCCCCCCTACACACCCCGCCGAAACCCCCCCCCCCAACCCGACCACCCCCCCCTACCCTACCCCCCCCTACTCACACCGCCCCCACCCCCCCCCACCCCCCCCCCTGCCCTACCCCACCTGCTGCCGACCCCCCCGCCGCCCCCCGCCAACCCTCCGCAGCCGCCCCCTACCCGCTCCAACCCCCCCCCCCCCCTCCGCCTATACCCTCCCTCGCCAATTAAAAATTGATTTTTGGCTCCAGCACACGCCCGCCCTCCCCGCCCTTCCCGCCCTTCCCGCCCCCTCCCCCCCCACACCCCGCCTACCCTTCTCACCCCCCCCCCCCCCACCCCCCCAACCCCTCTCCACCCCCCCCCCCCATCATTCCACACCCCACCGATTAAAAAAAAACCCACCTCCCCCCCACCCCTCACCCCCCCGCTGCCTCCACCCCCCCCCCCCACCAGCACGCCCCTCACTCCCCCGCTTCCTCCCCTCTGCCACTCCCTTCCCCTTCCCTACCATTCCCCTCCCACCGCTACCCCGACCCCCCTCCTCAATCCCTCACATACCGCCCTTCCTTACCCCCACCCCAAACCCCAGCCCCCCCCTCCCACACTCTGTTTGTTTCCCCCCCCCCCGACCTCCCCCCATCCCTGCCCTGACCGACAACCTCCTCCACTCCACCTCTCCGAACACTCTCTGTTTGTCCCCCCCCCCTGACCTCCCCCCATCCCTGCCCTGACCGCAACCTCTTCCACTCTCCACTTACCCCCCTCCGTCCCCAACCCCCCACCGATTAGAAACCCACCCACCCCCAACCCCTACCACCAAACCCCCCAGCCCCCCCCTGCCCTACCCCACCCGCTGCCACCCGCCGATGAGACAACGATAAAGGGTCCAGTACACGCCCGCCCTCTCGCCCTTCCCGCCTCTCCCCACCCCCCCCTCTCACCCCCCCACCCCCCTTCGCTTCCCCCCCCCCCTCACCCACCCTCCCGCACTGCTCCCCTCCCTGTTTGTTCCCCGTGTTTTTTCCCGGGGCCTTCCCCCATCCCTGCCCTGACCGCAACCTCTTCCACTCCATTCCTCTGTCCGTCCCCCCCACCCCCCCGCCCCGCCCCCCGCCCCACCCACACCCCGCCCTGCCTCCACCCCCCCACGAGCCACGCCCCTCACATCCCGCACAGGCCTACCCTCTAAACCCCCCACCCCCCCCTGCCCTACCCCACCCGCTGCCGACCCCCCCCTCCGCCAAGACCTCCCCTCGCGGATGAGGCAATCATTTACAGGGTCCAGTACACGCCCGCCTTTTTCGTTTTTTCCGCCCTTCCCGCCCTTCCCCCCACCCCCCTCCCCCACCCCACCCCCCGCCCCCCTACCCACCCCACCCGCCCAACCCCCGCCGCCCCCTCCTCCCCATCCCCATCCTGCAGGCCTTCCCTCTACCAGCTACTCCGCCCCTCATCCCTGCCCACTCCACCTCTCCTACCCTTTTTCCCCTGCCCCCCCCACTACCCTTCCCCTTCCCAACCATTCCACTCCTCCTGCCCTGCCCCTCTCCTCTCCCTCCCCACCCGTCCTCCTCCCCCCCGTCCCTGACCTCCCACCCCACACACACCCACCTCCTCAACCCCTCACATGCCACCTCCCCCCACCCCACCCCCACCCCCACCCCTACCCCAAACCCTCCCCCCCCCTCGCCTCGACCCTACCCTTCCCGCACTGGCCCCGCCACCCCCCCTCCCCAGCCCCCCTGCCCCTCCTCAATCCCTCACCTACTGCGTTCTCCAAACCCCCCCCCCCTCCGCCTATACCCCCCTCGCCGATACCCTCTACCCAACCATTCCACTCCCTTCCCCTGCCCCTCTTCCTCAGTACCCTTCCCCTTTCCAACCCCATCCCTTTACATATACCGTTTCAGAACTTAGAACCAAGGTTTACGGTTTCGGCGCTTAGAGCAGAGGCATTATCTCCCAGAGTTGAGCAGGAGAAGAAGGGGGGGGGGGAAACGAAGGGATAGGGTTTGGGCAGCTTGGGCGTTTGCCTCCAAGGGGTCGGCGGCACTGGCGGTAGCCATTAAATATATATATATATATATATACATAGATAATATGTATGCCGAGCCTCATACACAAAGACAGACACACATGCAATGAACATTCGCACACTCTTGCACACACTCTGTTGCACATGCTCTGAGCGGCCGACTGATTGTACCAAGCATGGAAACACACCCGAACAAGCGAGGCCTGCGCTACGCACACGTATCTCAAGAAAAGGCCGGCAGGCACACGATGGCAAACAGGCAACAGCGTGCACACAGATACTGACTTCAGCACTCCCTGGATTCTGCCAGCCTCCAAGCCGATGGCCCAAGCCTGCACCAGGCCGCAAAGAGAATGAGAGGGAACAGTGCACAGCTTGGACTTTGAAACTCGAAAACTGGGCTACACAACGCATGGATGTGTCTTGAAGTGTACAGGGGCATCCGCAAGTTGGAGCCGCCGTGAAAAAGCCCCCATAGCCCCATAACTCATAGCTCTGACTGGAGGGTACCGTGCAGAATGCTTAGTCGGCTTCGCCCACCTCAAGAACTCGCAAGCAGCGCTCGTTGTGTTCAAGATGCGCCGTGAGCAAAGAGCCATACTCCTGGCAAACGCGCAGGGCACAGTCAAAGCTGCACTTTTTCTTGTCATTCGGGTGCCTGGCAGAAAGGTGATGTTTCAAAGCTGCCTCAGCACGTCCACCCGAGAATTTGAGGGCCACCACCCCCTCCCAATGTGAAGGCATGTCAATAGGCAATTGCGAAGTTCGATTGTGTTTTGGAGCCCTACGGGCCTACAGGCATGTGTTGTTCCATGAGGGGCTAGCAGGCTTTAGCAAACATATTCGCCAGCGTCCTCTGCGGTGACCTCACGGGACTTGCTCTGGACCAAAGCCCTCCAAGCGTGCCTGGGGAATACAAGTTGAAGGGAACCGAAATACTCCTTACGGAGTGGGGTTATGATGGTGGAGGTGGTTTTACTCCAAGTGAAGGGCGCGTAACACCGAGGGCCGAGAAACAGAGGGCGGACAGGACTAGTGACTTGTACCAAGAGCACTAGTGACAGGCCCCAGCAGCAGCCAAAAATGGATGTCCAAACAAAGAAGGAGCTCGGAGGTACGGTGTGAGCTGGGTCGCAGACAGGCAGTGGAGCTGCAGTGAAATACGAGAAGTGGCAGCCAAAGCGCCAGCCTCCAAGCATGAATGTAACATGGCATACTGGTTGAGTCGAAGCGTTTACCTCATTACTTTTTTTGTGGGATTAAAGCGGTTTTACAAGCGGGCTCGTGCTGAGGCTCTACTCGCACATGCGAGCAAGCAAGTCCTCGCCTCAAAGGCACAACGCCGTGCAGCTGTCTCCTGGGAGCAGCGAAGTGGGCTGAAGGCGTCCAGAGCAAGCACAGAGCGATGCAGCGATGCAGCAGCACGGTCTCCTGCTGTCGGGTGCTAACACATTGTAGTTCAAGACCTCATTGAGTTGGGCGGACTTGGCAGGTCACGGAGCAAAAGGATGACTGAACATGCCAGGGTCACGGCGCTCTTTGTAGAATGCCGCATCTCTTTGTGCCGCCAGAAGGCCTCACTGACAAAGCAGATGTGCAGATGAGCAGCCACCATTTACGAATCAAGAGGACGAACATGATGAGTCCTATATTGAGGACTCGATGTTGGCAAGGAGCTTCCTCGCTGGAATAAAGTCTGACATGTTTTTGTGCATCATGACGTGTCATACTCGGAGCCCTTAAGCCCGCGACGCCTGCTGGCGACATTTTGCTTCCAAAGCTGCAAGGTGGCCTTAGCATCCGAGCTCTTTTAGGGGGAGTCTGCCATTCTTACCCAAAGGCTGCTCTTTTCTTACCCTTGCCGTGTGGACTATAAGATAGCATTCACAGCTCAGAGCCCGAGCCAAGGCCAGGTTCAAGGCACGGCGCCGACCTGCGCTGCAATCGGGTCGCAAACACCACCATCATCGGGCCGGACAGGCCTTGAACTCTGACCTATTCTAACTATTCAGACCTTCCTCCATCAACCACCCTCCAAGCGTGTTCCAATATAGACTCGGCTGGAGTGGAATAGTTTGAATGGAATCGTCCAGCAAACTCCAGCAAGCCCACAACGTGCCCTCATCTGGTCGGTCTCTAGATTGTCTGCCTGGGCCCCCGCTATAACCGGACCCTTGCACAAAGTAGCTTGGCCAAAAGGTACGATGATTTGTAGAACTAGAACCACCAAATCAAAAGATGGCGCGAGGAGTGCCTACAAGGCAACAAAGGCCAGCAGACGGCTTGCGAGCTTCTTCCAGCCTTGTGCGTCCGCAAAGCATGACAGGCGCCGTTTCAACGCCGCTTCGCGCGCAGCCAGCCGGCTTTGAGGAGGAGGCGCCACGTGAGCCTGCATCAGGGCTCTGCCTCTGCATGCTGCAGCCCGTTGCGGGAACCGCCAGTCCACAACCCAACCCCTAAGCCGTCCCGAGCACGCAGCACTCGATTCCACTAAAGCTATCTTGGCTTGGATTCGAAGGGAGTGAAGGACAAAGCAAGCTGGGCCTGGCAGCCCCTTGTACATAAGCAGGTGTGCAGCTGGGAGTTGCCAATGTATCAACATGCATGCTGGAAATCCCTTGTCACGCGCCCCTTCTCGCCTTCTCGGACTCAGGGTGGGACAGCTGTGATGCTGCTAGCAGCCTCCCAAGTCTTCATTTGCAAAAGAGCTTGAAAGGGCTACGAGTGGAGAGCTGCAGGGCGCAGCCTTTCTTTCGAGCAGCGGTGGTCTACACTGCTAAGTGTATTTTAAGCGTATGTTAAGAGCATGCTAAGTGCGCAAGGTCACATGCAGCTTCGGCCACCAATCGGGCCTGGATGGACGACATCGCCCCTCTTGGCCTCGAAAGCTCGTGAAGCTGTGGTGGAGCAGATGGTACAATGGTACAAGTTATACACTCTTCAAGGCATGCTAAATAGCCAGCTGCTACTGCTGCTACTGGCCAGTCCGCATGGCCCCTCTCCATGTGGACCACTTGCCATGCCAGAGGCAGCTTGCTTCATAGTCTCCATGTTTCGCTTGCTTTCCTCGCCCGTGGCAGGCCATCCGTCAGTCTCAAGAGCTTCACTCACTGCCTGTCTCGGGGCTGACAAACCAAATCGTGCTCTCAAACTTCGCAAAATGAAACGTATTAGTCACGTGAGCTGCACAGGCATGCGGTATGCATGGGACAGCTTGCATGGCGCTGTTACATGTTGGTACAATCGACATACAACACTTTGTCCTTATGATAAACTATAGCTTGCCGCAGCTCACGTGCTGACAATGCCGCAAGGCACAGCAAGTGTCCTTTGGGTTTCCCTCAACGCATACGATATTTCCACTCCCGGTGAGCAACAAGGCAACGTGACCAAAAACGACTTGTTCGATTCAACGTGCAGCACATTCCAGCATCAAATTGCTTACTCCAAGAGACTCGTCCGGGATGTGGCGAAGTAACCCTACTGGCGCAATGCGAGCCTTTCAAATGGCAGGATGGCGGAAAACTGCCACGGGTCATGTTAACTAGTTCCAACCTCAGGCATAGGAGCAAGGTTTTGCAAACTGTGTGCAAACTGGATGCTCGGGCAGCGTGAGCAGTCCACCGGCATCCAGAAAATGGAACCCACTGGGGGATGTCTGACATTTGCAAACTGCCAAGAGGCCTTTCTTAGGCCTGAGAGGCACAATGGTGGGCGTGGACGGGTCAAAAGCACAGCATCCTAGAACTGAGGCCCTCCAGTTTCAAGTGCGATGGGCAGAAGGGTAGACCTGTCCAGGCCCATCATCCAAAAACCAAAAAGGCGGCCGCAAGGTACAGGCAAAGGCTACCAAAGTCATAACAATAGCAGCTCCCGAAGCTGCACCCGAAGAAGCCCGTTGGAGGATAAGCTCTTGGCAGAAGGGTCTCAACAATGACTGTGATTTCGTCCAATGGTAGAGGCGCTTGACAAGGAATTAGCAATCAACTGCTTAGCAGAAACTGGTTATGACTTCGACAGTCCCCTGAAGCAGCGGAGGGGAAGCTTGCGAAATGGAGACCTGCTCCTATGATTTTCCAGTACATCTCGGCCTCAGTCTCGCGCAAAGTCTCGATAAGACTCGACTCAACCAGGCAACCCTATACAGTCAGAGGACTAGACGCCGGAGTCAAGTCTCCATAAGCACCCATCAGCACTGCAGCTGAAGCAGGACCCATTATTCGGGTAAACATCACACCACTTGCCCAGGTAGACCCAGACTTGACAACCTAAAACTCTACTCGGCAGCAAAACAGTGAAAACGATCGACAGGTGCTGCAGTGCCAGTGGGGGCCTCCCTGACGATGGCTCGTGGCTCTGATTCTGAGTCGCCAAGCAAATGGCCAAACAGCTGGGTTAGGAGATGGTTGCGGCTGTCATCAGCCAGCAATGCTGCACCGGCAGTCGGGCAGCAAGACCATCATCACCCTTCACAGCCACAATTTCCAAATATGATCTCCTTCTTGAGCATCATTCTGTGTCAGCAACGGTGGTGCTGTCTTGGGCACTCTTGTAGATCACCTGAGCAGGCGCGTTTCCTCCAAAGCTGGGACTCTTCCTCCGGCCGTTTAGGGACTCCCATGGAGTCTTTAATGAGCCCACAATATCAAGCATGGGACGATTTTGTCCGGCAATGTCTATGAGTCTATAAGTCACTTGTCAACCCGCCGAAAGAAGCCTGCGGACAAACGGCTAGTCGGCCGAACTCGTGGTTCAATCGCAGGTGCGGACGATCCTCAGTCGTGATTGTTCGCGTTGACTCACAAAAAAACGGCGCTGTTACATTTTGCAAGTCAAGGACTCAAAGCCGCCTCTGCATGTGGTGCAGAAAACGAGATCAGACACGTGAGACACATCGTGTGGCCAAGACACTGCCTGAGATTTCCGCGGCACCTGGGATGCGTGCCGCGAGTCCGCGCGGTACCTGCTTTTGAGGACGCTTTGTGGTGGGCATTGAAGGCACCACCTCTGGCTGCTTCTTGCTTAAGCTTTGAGGGTACCACCCTTGACCCCCCGGATTCGAGATTCGAAACCCATGGAGGTCAAGTCCTTGACTGCATGCCAAGCAAGCAGCCTGGATCCGGCTCGGCTGCTGGTTGATAAAGCCGTTCGAAAGGTGTCGAACAATTGAGGCTCCTGGCAAAGCATGGCAAAGCATGGCAAAGCATGGCAAAGCATGGCAAAGCATGGCAAAGCATGGCAAAGCATGGCAAAGCATGGCAAAGCATGGCAAAGCATGGCAAAGCATGGCAAAGCATGGCAAAGCTGGTGATGCACCTGCAAGTCTATATCGAGAGAGGTGGGACGGCACATGGATTGGATTCTCCAGAGTCCTATGCCCGTTACCTGCACTGAAGGCACAGCCTAGCTCGTACGAGTAATGAGCAGTCCGCTTTCGGCTTTGTAACATGAACATGGTGCCAACACGACATCGCGGGACATCGTTTTGCCTCCTGGCTCTGGACAGCGAGGAGTGGAGTACCCCAGGAGTGCCAGGTCCTGCTGAACAACCCGGCATGACCTGAATTGATGAAGCCTACGACTGTGCCGCATTGAAGCCGAGCGTCAGCTGCTGGAGTATGTACTCAAAACCGACGACCTGGAGTTGTGACCGCTTCTGCTCATAGTATCTCACAGTATGTCGATCAGGCAGTGCTCAAACAAAGCCGCACGCTGAACTGAATTTCATAGAGGCCGAAGAAAAGGCCAAGCAGCAGAGGTCGATAAAAGGGACCAGCCGGGTGGAACTGAGACGAGGGTGCCGCGGAGCCGCGGCCGCGTCTCACAGCGCAAAACTTCTCACATCTTCTCACGGTGCGAGGTGGTGTGCAAACTGACAAGTGCTTGGGGGTTCCTGTTTTAATAGCAGTTGACAACAGCTTGCGATAGCTTGTATTGCAGTTTCTGGCTTCAGGACACCCAGCGTGGGCAGGTTGGATGTGGCGATATGTGGCAAGTAGCGTGACTCCCATGACGAGCCTCATCCTCGGGGCTCGCGGACGGCCTTGGTGTTTGTAAATCGTGTAGCCTCCACATCCTTTAGGGCTTAAGGTTCAGGGTTTGGGGTTAAGTATTCAGCATTGAAGGCGCCGCTGGGGTCATGGCATATACTTACTGCAATGGTGCGGATCAGGAACGTGCCCTAAGGCCTGAACAACCTGAAGACCATCAATACCCCGCCATCGGCATAAACACGTCAACAATCATGCCTGTTGATGCCTGTTGCATCTTTCCGAGGCCTCGGGCTCAGCGCGCTCCCTCTCCAGCTAAAACAACACCAAGCGGCAAAACCGCGTATTCGTGTCCAGCAATGGCGACCTGAACTCTCCATGGCGCAGGACATCTCACGCAGATATTGGAGGCTCGGGCTGAACTTCACAACATGCCCACCTGAGTATCCTCTGTTAGACGCTTCTGCAAGATCGAGGCAAGATTCCAAGTGCTTCGCATTCGCACGCGCAATGTAGAGTTTACCAGGTTTACGGGGAAGCTGCAAAGTTCAGAGAAGCCACGGTCTGCCCGGGCTTCGGGTCTGATTGCGGAGCACTTGACAGATGACCTGCAGAGGTCCAGCTGGGCAAACCCGGGAGAACCCTGGGAGAGAGATTTCACAGTGAATCGATGAGAATGATCAACAGGAACCTCGGAGAGGGACAGGGGCTAGCGAGCAATCTCACACTTGGGCCGGTAACTCGCCCCTAGAGGTGTGCTTCAGGGCGTCTTCTTGCCTGACAACTTGCCTTGCCGAGCGGCTGTGCCGACGAAATCGTGCCTTGCCAGGAAAGGATGGTCTAAAGCCAGTGCACGTCTTACTACATGGTTCTACAAGCTACAGCTGCCAAGCAATTTGATGCCACATCCCAGCCTCTTGGCTTTCACCCGCCTCTGGGCTTGGCACAGGCGCAGGTCCAGTCGCCTGGCAAAGCACAGGCCAGCAGCCTCTTGTTCCAGTGTAAGGCCTGAAAATGCTGTCAGCAAGCCGCCACCTGAGCCGCCTGGTTATGTTTCGGCCAAGCTTCGTTGACAAGAAAGTCCGAAGCAATCTGCGGGTCCACAATCTGTTGCTCATCTTCGTCGGTGAACCGTACTTTCATCTGCTTCTGGGCCTTCCTGCGCAGGAGGATCTGCGAAAACTCACTTAAGCTTCTTGAACACCAGCCACTGCTCAAAATGTGACCCCTGGGCCCTGGGCTTGGGGCATACAGGGCGACATAGCGATGCTCCACGGAAATTCTCTAGGCCCTAGGCCAAGGGCCCTTCGAATTCAAACAACTCGCCCTGAAAAACCTTGCCTGGTCCCATGCTTGGACTTGCAGGTCTCCAGGGATTCTTGCTCCTTCCGATGCGCTTAGCAATCTGATTGGCATGGGACCTGTCCATCTGTTGCCAAGCGAACCTAAGCTATTCTTCACTGTTGCGATCCGAAAAGGACCGCAAGGACAATTGAAGCCAGTCTTGCGTGTCCGTTGTGTCCTGCCGTATGCACTTTCGCATCTCATCCAGCGCTTGCCTCTCCTTGTAGAGCTCTAACGACAAGGAAGGCAGCACTTTCTCACCCCTTGGAGAATCGGCCAAGGCACCACTCGCAGTTGAACCTCTTTCCGTTCCAGGGTTTCGAACTCATACCTGTGCTGCAGAAAAAAGGCTTGGCTGCTTTGACAGCATTGAGACACTGCATGCAATTACTTTTGTTCTGCTTCTGAGGGGCCGCAGCTTTGCATCAAGCTCCTCGATGAAACTGTTAACGCCCTGAGCACAATCAGGACACAGATACCAAGACCTTGATCCTGAGATGGCAGAAACCATGGCAGTTCTGCATCTGAAGAGTCAAAGCGTTTGCCAAAACTGCGTTACTATGTACCTTGAAACACCATGTTCCTTCTCTCTCTTAAACATTGCACGTGGCTTGATCGCCATCCCTAAGTGGGCTGTTGTCAAAATGCTTGTTCCCGAAACTGACGTTAAATCGGAACTCCCTCGGTGCCGCCTTATGTCCTGAAGGAAAAAGAAGCTGATTGAGA
Organism: Symbiodinium natans; assembly: GCA_905221605.1. NCBI lineage: Eukaryota > Dinophyceae > Suessiales > Symbiodiniaceae > Symbiodinium > Symbiodinium natans. Next base: position 321,589 of record CAJNDS010002365.1, read on the forward strand.
TGGAGTAGCAAGCGTGACATTTGAAGGATCCAAGCATGATTTCCTAGAAAGGGTGCTAGCGCGGACCATTTTTCAGGCGCTGCTGTCGGACGAGTCGTCACAAGAACTGCTAGTGTTACTGCTACATACTGCTACTGCGGGAGTTCTGGCGCGAGCGAAAGTTTGGGGCTCGAGCTCCAGCAAGCATAGCGCTCTCGGTTCTATGGTGTTCCTTTGTGGTCTGCTAGAGGAGGAATGGGCCATGGTCTGCCGGGGGAGGTTGCGTTGACATTTCGCTAGCGCCGTGCTAGCGCGGCGCTAGCGCAAAACACTGTGCCGGATTTTCCAAGATCTGATGCTACGACGTGATGAACGACGAAAACAAGCCAGGAGCAGCAAATGTACCAAGTATAACAAGAATATCGTTTCTTTCTTGTCATCGTTTTTCCTAGAAGAACCTCTATCCTGGCAACAGGGGCCCCGTCAATTCATAATGAAGAGGCGCGGGGTTATTACACCACCCCGGATGTTTGCACGCATGTTTCGGGTGGTGCGCCTGGCTGGGCCTTCTCAATCAATCTGGTTCGCTTAGTGGTGACATGCGAAATTTGAAATAATGTTTGTTGATTTTGCCTAGCGCGAACCTAGCGTTTTCCTAGCGCCACACTGGGGTTTTAGGGGATCCCCCTCGGTGCCGCCTTATAGCAAAGACATGATTATAGACCGGCCAAACCAATTAATGTAAATTAAAGTAACTGAGCAGACACGCGAATTTTGAACGCAACCCAAGTGAACATCAGAACCCCGACCATTCCTGCAGCCTGAGGGTATCGGACACACGAGCTTCTGGAAATCACCAGAGGTTTCATGGTGCCTTGCGGAAGGTCTCCACCAGATGGGTCACGAGGTCACCCACCTGATACCAACAGGCACATGTTTGACCTTTTGCGTACTCAACATACATAAGCTGTTCAGAACATGCCAGAACTCGATTTCAATGAGACTGCCTCCTCATCCTCGAGGTGCAGCAAAGGCATCGGAAACCCGTGGCGTGCGGCTTCTGTGATACTCCTTTCGGGTATGTCCGAACTATCCTTTCGATCGGTCCTACGCTAGCATATTCCATGAACCTGGGCTGTGAGAATGCTTCTTGGGAAGGCTTCGCATGTCTCAGATGGTCTCTGCCCTCCGGAAGCCTTTTAAGAAGCTCCCCATTGAGACGCTGCGGGGACGGGCACAAGCATGGCTCAACAATGGCTCTGCCCCTCTGTTGGCTTTGCAGCAACGAAGCTCTTTGTGTAAGGGCAGGGCTCGGTGCGCAGCTGCTCGGCTTTCGCAGCCTGCGCGCGTAAGACCAAGGCCGGCAGACGTGGAGAAAGCTATGCGCAGAGAGCAGCAGAGAGTTTTGTCGTGCGTGTGGAGTTTGTGTGTGTGTGTGTTGTGTTTCTTGTCTGCTATGTCTACTCTTCTCCTGCTCCGCGCCCACTCCGCTACGGCCGCTAGGGCACGTGCACGAAAGGTTGCCAAGTGGAACTCAGGCGTTGGGGTGCTTCAGCTGCAGCTGTTGGTTTCAGGGCGTAGAGGTTCAGGATTCGAGGTCTCAGGATTACGGACTGGGCTGATCCACGCTCGTGCAGTCACTTACCCTTAAGTTGACCTAAAGATCTAAACCCAGAGCCATCTTACTTACACTGAAGCACTGAAGCCTTAGCACTCTCGAGCATGAGACACGACTGAACAAAAATTTGAATGTGCACGTTCAAGCAGGAAAGCCCACAGGTAGCAGACACCAAACCCCGCCAGGCCCTCCAAACGGATGCAATGCAAAGACTCCTGCCTCTCCGAAGCAGCTCTGCGCGATGATCGTGGGCGGGGTGCCTTGATCTTGCTACAGTACGAAGCTGTGAAGGGAGAGGTACCCTGCCGTACGTTGTAGGCACATGCTTGGCAGTCTGACGAGAGCTTTTCATGCAGCCAAGGCACCATGCGGACAACGCATTGTCTGCCAGCTAGGCAAACGCTACATCAGCATATTGGTCTGTATTAAACTTAGATGATCTTCACACGCGTGGCCGTGGCATGAGCAATGTTGCAACATGAGCGTTGCATGTGTTTAAGCAAACTGCGCCAACTAAGCCACTTGTCGTTTCCTAGTGTCCGGGCAGTAATTGCCTGTGACAACAAGGCGACGCAATGCAAGATTGTGTTCCAGCGTCTGGACGTGTGATTGCTTACTGGCTGCTGCTTCCGGACTGGACATCACAAGTCAACCTGTCTTTTTTGAGAATGTCACCGCACGAGCATGTCACCAAAAGTTCACGAAGACGGACTCAAAGTACACGACGCCGGCCACCTGGTACAGCGACACTCTCCCCATCATGCGAATAAGTGCAACATGTTGGCATTCGGCTGGGATTCCCTTGGCATTGGCTCCTTTCATCTCCTTTCCAGCCGCCAAGTTCACATCTGAGCGAAGGGCAGTGGCGGCAAACATGAAGGCAGCGAAGGTGAGGCAGGCCAGCAGCCAGTACTCTATGGCTTTGTCCTGCATGAACCGAGAGGTCATGTTGAAGCTACATGCTCAGGGGGCCTCTGAAGGTAAAAAAAACTGAGGGTATTGACTCTGCACGCATTGACTCCACAGATCTCCACTTCGTGAGGCTCTTTGCTGTCCTTCCAGGAACTTTGGAGGGCTTTCGCGTCCTGGCAGCCAACGATAGCCAACGCGTCAGCACCGCCTAACAGTCCTAGCACTGGTTCACACATCCCAATAGACTTGTAAAAAGAGAGCGCTGCAGGTTGAGGCACCAAGGAGCTCAGACGGCAAAAAAACAACACCTCCACCCAGAAGAAGAAGAGCGGCGTGGTGGCTTTGAGGCCGAAGGTGGCCTGGCGAAGAGAGCTCCACACTGCTCACACTTTTTTATTCAAACTTTACGTCGCAAAAATTTAGCAGAAAGTTTCTGACAAGGGCACACTCCGGGCCTCAGCCTCCTTCACAGCTAAGACGTAGAACTGCCGCTGCTCCTATGATGAACTCTTCACTGACCAAGGGTTGATGGACGTTGATGGCACGGCGGCAGCGAGGTTCTCGCTTCGGGCACTTGGAACCACCGTTCGGCGCGCCTCGTTCAGAAGCCGCACCCCACTTCGCCTGACACACATATTATAGCGCTCCGCAGATGCACCGTCAGCTATAGGACGAGCTACAAGAAGTGAACGCATGCGAACACTTCTGTATCCATAGAATCTCCTCTGCACTCTGTGACTTCCTCAGACTGGGATCTCCCACGCGGACGGCTTGTCGTACTCGCCGCAGCGGAAGCCGCTTTGGTCACTGGGAACAGAGAGACACATGCAGAGAAGTTTTGTGCAAATACGCCCAGGAAGAGTTTACGAAGTACAGTACTCTTCGGCAGACCTTCTGCATCCCGCATATATGCCTTGCTGTCACCCTAGCAGCTGCTCGGGGTTGGACCAGCAGTTCAGGCCAACTGCCCAGTAATCGTAGCTGACTGGGGCCTAGAGGGCAGGCGCATTCCGAACGGCTTCCGCGAAGCAAGTGCTCCCAAACGATCTCTGCTGCAAGTGTTTGCTGTGGACCGCCTTCTGTGGACAAGCTGGGCTTGCTGCTTTGCTGGCATTCTTGTTGATGATGGGCGCCACACAGTACAGATCACTGTTCTTGAACCCTGCAGGTGGCATGGTTCGAAAATGCCAAGCAGAACTTAAATGCGGCACCTAGCATAATGCTCGGTGGCTGGTGGGCAGTGGCCCACACGATGATGGGATGCGCAGCGGCTGATGCTCATGATGCTCGGAGGGTGGGGGCTCAAGGTGGGGATGGGATAGCGGCTGATGCTCATGACGCGGGGCGGCTGGTGGCTCAAGGTGCGATGGGCTGATGTTCGTGATGCGAAGCGGCTGGCGCCCACACATGCCCACACGATGGGATGGGCAGCGCCTGATGCTCATGATGCGCGGCTGCTGGCAGCCACACGGGGGATGGGCAGCGGCTGATGCCCATGATGCTCGGAGGGTGGCGGCCACACGGTGGGATGGGCAGTGCTTGCCTGCTGGTGTCACACGATCACACGGGCATAGACAGCAGAACATGCTCACACGCAAGGCTGTTGGATCCTATTATGGAAGGCCAGCGATCAAGACGACGAAGCGACCAGATATCGGCGGTCAGCAAAGTGGTGCAGCCGTATGCTCTGGCCTATGTACTTGCTGACGTCAAGCTGCGCTCCCGGCGCAAACTCTAAACCTTCAAGCCGATGTGACGTCGACTCTCCCCAACTTTTGCCCTAAAAACCTTGGAACGTCTCTTGCAATCTGAGAAGGCAGCGGCCAACATCCAAATACCGACTGCTGGAGTCGACTGCAGGGTCCTCGTGAGGAAGCTTGGGAGAGCTGAGCTGGAGAGCACATCGTGGAATCGTGGATATGGTGGATATCGCGGATATCACGAGGTTCTCACGACATTGGATGCCATAGCTAGCCGGTGCAGCGTCTCGGACCTCCAGACGGAAACGTCACAAAACTTCTCCAAGCCGAGTGAGAATGGCTCTTGGACGAAACTGCTCACAGGAGGGACTAGAAGGGACCCTCTATCTTCTTCCCCTTGATGAGCACGAAAAAACTGCTTTATTTACATATTTGTTTATGTGTTCATATTTATGTATTTGTTTGTGTAATCATAATTCTATATCTTATATATTCCCTATATACCTAAGTTGCGAAGGTCCCTTATAAGTGTCCCTCCTTTAGTCCCTTGATCACATCTGGGCCGCCCTGCGCCAGCATATTCTTGGAGTAGTTCCTCACAACGGCGTTTGGTGGGCAACCCTACTGCACAGCGCCTGCACTTCTGCTTGAGGAAACCATGGTGGAGACACGCAGTGCTTCAGTGGACCGACCGCTTGAGCTCACTTGCCGTCGAGCGGCAGGCGTGCGAAAGACACGGACAGCACCAATGCGACTGTCAGCGCAACTCCCTCGGTCCAGAGACTGGTGTGAAGCGTCTTTGAAGGTATACCGACTGCAGACCGCAGACTTGCGGGTGACTTGCGCACATAGCCTGTCGGTGCAAACCTTGAGAATTGACTGTTGAAAGACAGATTGCATGAGACGCCTGAACTGAATCATCCGTTCCTCACAGAGTCGAGCAGACAGTGTCGCCTAACAGACCTGACTAGCCCGCGGTCATTTCTTCTGCATCAAAAGGCTGCACAGAGCCAGCGACTAGGAAGATGTACCAGAAGGGAAAGACAGTCCTTGGCAGGACAGGAAGGCCTTGGCAACTGCCGTTGCTGCCTTTAGCCACCAGCTGCGGCAGGAGCTGGAACTGTGAAGTAACCTACTATACAGTGTAGATCAGTGTAGTGTAAGTCTCCAGCGTGCGTCCAGTCAGGTACCTCTCAATGACCAGTGCTTGTACTCCGGTGTCGGATAGTTACCGTTGCGGTGGCCAATCATCTACTGTACGAACCATGGCAGAGCTTGCAGCGAATGTCATCTTCATTTGGCAGCTCTTTGCTGTACGATGGGTCTTTACTCGACACCTCACATCAAGATCGGGCCTCCGCAACATGAGGTAGATGATGTGGAGGCACAACAAGTAGCCCAGGCCGAGAAGCGCCTTGGTGCTACCGGCACTTTGGATCACTATCAAACACTGACATAAAATTGAAGTCTCGAGCGCGACAACATACGGCCACCCAAACAAGACCGGTGACAGGAATCGAAGCTTGCTTTCCACACAACTGGTGCCAAGTGGTACGAAACCCGTGACGCTGGGAGCTAGGCAAAAGCTGCATAGACGATCGCGGGATAGTAGGTTTCCAAACTGGAGGACCTGTGAAGCGATGCCATGCTCAAAGCATCCCACAGTTAGCCCAAGGTTCTTGGCGCAACTTCTTGAAACTGAGGCAAAAAGACTTGCTGCACTGAAGGTGTGGATTAGCTAGCGGCATAACGGAGCTCAATCACTCTTGCTCATTCTTCGTGAAGCTCCTTTCGTGAAGTGCAAAGAGGAGGTACAGCTCACATCATCTTCCATCATGAGGCATCAGATTGAGGCACAAAGCTCCGGAACCGCAATCCTTTGTAACTTACCAGAACAACAAATACACACGTGAAAGTCAATCCAGAAACCTAGCACGTCTCCGAGGGTCCCACGCTAGCCCCGATGCCTTGCAAAGTAGAGAATTGCTCCAGGCGGGAGGGAGTGGCGAGGTGAGGCTCGAACGCACTGCAAGTCGCAAGTTCTGAAGTTATCAATTTGCTTTGCTGTCGCCGAGCTTGCTGGGCAAAAGCCGTCTTGCGGCCAAAAGCGGCACTTACAACTTCACCGTCACCATGTTGTGCAGCTGAGAGGCAACTGCAAAGACCACAGTGGGGATCAACCAGCAAAGGAACACCTCGGACACAAGGAACCAGCATCGACAAAAAATCGAATCGCAGCCGCGATGGGAGGTGCTCACTTGACCCGTATGCCACCGCAGAACCCTCTCCCTCCCAACCCAAGAGCGAGCATCAGGGGTTGGGACCTTTTGGCCTGGTTCTTTAAATTTAAAGGTCCTGGTTTCTTTGGTTTGTCCTTTGGTTTGTCCGATGGCGCCTCGTGGCTCTGCGAGCTTTGAGCGCAGCATCACGGCATCTGTGGATCCCACAGTATACTACAATACACATGTGGTTTGGTGAGGACGAAGACGGCGGCGAACTGTTGATTCAACTATTGCCACTGCGCGAACAGCTCTCGTAGCCTTACGGCCAATGGCCCTTGACAGAGCAGGCGTGCAGGCCGTGCATCTATCCATTTGCATGCACAAAACTGCAAGTCTCCCTGATGCTGCCTGGCAGAGGCAAACACTTGAAGCAGCGTTAACCATTTAACACCTACGGCTTTTCAGCTCCGAAGTGATCAAGCTGTACTGAAAACGGTGTCTCCGTCTCGACGGCTAGGCCCGCGGCCCCTTGAAAGGGCAAGGTTACCTTTGGTTCACGCCTGCCAGATTTTTCGAATTGTCGATAGTTGCGAACACGAACTTCGCATTGCGGTCACGTGCCACGATCAGGGGTGCAGAGTCCGGGACGTTGGCTTGGCGGGACCGGGCAAGCTGCCATATGCCTTCCACACAAGCAGATGTGTGTGCAGCACAGATATCATGCACAGAAGCGCTTGATGCTTGCAAAAACACAATCGAGTCCTGCTGTAGCGGTCTTTTGTCACCCTCCGAACCATCCAGGCCTTCTGGTACTGCCCTGAGCCATAACCTGGCACGACTACTGGTGCTCAACACTCGACATTGGGATCACGGCCACAGAGCAGTCTGCTTTGGAACTATGGCAGGCCAACCGTACATGTCCAATCCTCGGGGAGTGCAACGCTAGCTTAGCAAGTTACAGTAAGACATAGTAAGACCGTAAAGCCTTAAAGTTCGACTCAGGGTACTCACGCTGTCCCATAAAGGCACTGGCTAATGCCAGAGAAGCACTCTTGGTCTCGGAAGATGCAACCACTCGGTAGAAGTGGTGGAAAAACTGAGCAAGGGACCGAATCAGTTCGTTCTCCTTAGCATCGACAAACTTTGGAAGTTGCTCGGCTTCTGAGATTTCTTGGAAGCTAGCGCGTTTTGCCGGGCTTGGGCTTCGGACGGAAGCCCAGGTTAGGGCCTGTCTGGATTGGCCCGTTCAGGCCTGTCAAGTGGGCGGGGGTATTGCCCCAAAGAGCCAACAGGCTGCTGAAGAGACCGCTTGAAGAACTGCGTGAAGAACTCATCGTGGGATGATTGTGGCGGCAGAATTGCACCAAGCACAAAGATTGCTCTAGCATGAATCTGCTACTCTGGCTATGGCAAGAAGATTCGCATGACCAAGCTTCAAGCATCATGCTTGTGTGACAAGAATGCCTAGGGTCGCGCACATTTTCCCCTTGCAACACTTCAGAACAGACCTCTCACCTGGCATCGAGTGCCACACGGCTCTTGCAAACTTGATCATGTTCGGTACCGGAATTGCCGATCAAGTCTCGCAGCACAAGGAGGCGCTAGTCTAGCTCTGTCCAGAATAGGCACTGTCAGGCACATGCCAATGACACTCACCGCTGCCCAGCCTCGATCCACAAAACCGAAGAGCCAAGGAGGCGGGCATGAATTCTGATGCTCACGCGCTCGTGCAAGACATACAAGACTGGAGCAGCTGATTGAAAACAGCGCAACTGGAATAGCGCGTCAACATCGGCAGCCAAGCTATACACTGTTCAATGGTGGGCTGCATGGGCGCATGCTTCCGGCGAAAGTGGCGGTAAATGCAAACAAGCAACGCTGCCACGAAAACAGAACTAGACCAACTAGACCATTGAAGTGTGTGAGGAACACAAGCCACAAACTATCGCCGGACGCGCCCCCTTCCCCTGAAGGCTTCAAAAACGGAGGGTCAACCCATCAGAAACTCCTGCACTGTCAGCATCTAGTGTGTGCCTGCGGTTTGGAGATTGGAGGTGGAGTTTGTGATGGGTCCTTGCCTCTGCTACGAGATCCAGATCCCCAATTCTACACCATCTCCTTGCAGAGGGCTTCAGGCGTACGAGAGCTGCCAACAGTCCAATATGCTTTGCTACCGAGCAGAGGTGACAATAAGTGGTGTTTCATGTCCATGGTCGCTCTGCGACGTGCCTTGCGTGATCTTGTGTGGCTTGGAGGCACGCCAGGCACGAGGTCTGACCGTTCTTAAAGCCGTTTCAGCCCATGTATGGACACATTGCTCCCACTGAGGGCCTCGAACATGCGAATACTGTGCTCTAGCAAGCTGAAAGGGACGTCGGGGGTCTTGTGGGATAGTACTCGTAGCTTGAAAAAAACGGCTGGCAGCCCAACTCGCAACGCCTGATGCGCTCGGCCGCCTCGACAATCCCGGACTCCCGAGGACAGCAGCTCGGCATCAACTAGCAATGCTTCTCTAGTCTGCCGCTCTTGAAGGAACTCAAGCTGAAACTAGCGTAAAAAACGCCTGTAGTAGAGTAGATGAAGGAGTCCACGATTTCAGGGGCCATGAGGCCTATGCGCCCGGTACCAGAGGCGCCTGTACCGGTACCGTGCAGCCCCGCCCGAACAACCCCAGGGAAGCAGAGCACAATGTAGTTCAGGCTGTTGCTCCCTCCCTAGGATGACCCGGGATGATACTTTTGGGCGGAGAGCTCCGTGAGGCTCCATGACGATGTATGGTTCATCAAAGTAGGACATATGTACCTTCAGACATCTTCAGACTTACCTGACATGGCACCACATCCAGAGCCCCCAGCCAAACCATCTGGATGCACAGCAAGGGCTTGGTAAGCTGCTTGCTGGGGCAGACAATGTTTATGATTAGCAATTGGGAAATGATGGCTCAGCTCCCAACACCAGGCGTTCTCATGTTCATCCCAACTGGAGAACCCCTTACGCATCCGACCCTCATGACATGCCAATGATGCCAAATACAGAGTCCTGAAGCCTTGGGAAATGTGAGAAAGCCGGTAGAGAGTCTGACAGCGACATCAGCGGCTGCTAACGGACACTGCACCCAAGGCCAATCTGCGTTGACGATCCCAAGGCTGACATAGCAATCAGATCAAAAAGGAACAGTCTCAGCTTCATCTGTGTCCTTCTGAGGAACAAATATGCGCTATATGCTTTTGATGTACATGATGTACTTGCGCCCAAGCGTCGCCAGACAGTGTCAAAGCGTCCTGGCCAAGACCCAGAAAGCCCGCCGCAAGATGCGGTCTGCGGTATTTTGTTCAGCGCCTGCTGACATGACATGGTCCACTCAAATTTGGAGCGCAGGCAGCCCCGTATCCCTTGCAGAGAAAGCATTCTGGGGTGAGGCTCTTACTTGATTCAAAGCTCGCGCTGTGTGACATCCTCACTGGGGCGATCTCATCGTTCACGCATCTTGAAGGCAAAGTTGATCCCTCCACGAGCTGGGCGAACACTCGAAGGAAGTGACATAGTGTTTCTCGAGGACATGAAACCAAACATCCACGGGGTTGCGTTAAAAGGTCCCCAAGGCAGTGAAGGCGGGGGGAGGGGGTTTCTCTTGCAGGGGGTTAGGACTGTGGGCATCACCTTCATTGGGGCCACGCCTCTCTCCAAGGATACAGGCAACACAAGCAGTCGAGGAACGGCATTTCGCTCAATGAACTTGGAAACCTTGGCTTGAACTTACTCACAGTGAATTTAGTGAATGGTCGCGAGGACAGAACTAAGCCTTTGATCAAGTTCATCCTCACTCTTCGCACAGACTGGACGGGTCTCTCCGTGTGTTGTCCAAGGCTATAAGCAGAAATTTCAGAACTGCTATTATATTCACATGCTACAGCCAGAACGTCGCCAGTGAGTAGCGCAAACAACCTACTTCTGATGTGTTGAGGGCCAGTTCATCTTCTGAGAGGTACTTTAGATCAAAGATGATCAAAGCACTTTGGACTCAAGAAGTGCAGACCGTTAAGACCTTTCTCTGAGTAGTGGCACCGGTGAGTTGCCCACATCCAGTCGACTTCGAGGAGCACTCGGAATACTCGGAACAGGCCTTCTTTTCGTCGGCTCTTCTCTCGCAGCACAAGCTCTCAGAGCTCAGAGCTCAAGTGCTGCACCGGTTAACCAAATCAGTCGCTGCATAACCCCCTCTGCACAAGTCTTTTTGCAGAGGGATGCCCATCACAAGTCTGCCTGTCACTGGAACTCGACTCTCGTGCCAACGTCGGATATAGCCACTAGCCTCCAACTACTGCTGCTCTACGTGTGCTCTATACGAGGCCCTTCTTGAGCAATGCACCTGACTTTGTCTGCACCCTTGGCATGGGCAAGCAGCAGTAAGCGTTGAACACGGCTGGCACCCAGGTTGAGTCTGAGGATGAGGTTGCTGCGCAAGACACAGCTGACAGCTTCCATTCCTTAGTATCCCTCCTTTCTACTATTGCCCGGGGCCGCGGTCACCGCAACGGGGCCCTGCTGTCTGCTACAATTGGAGGTCCGGGTTTGCGCAGCTGGTGTCGCCTCTGCAAAGGAAGCACATGCTCTGAATCCGACCATCAAGGTTTAAAAGGATGCAGAGAACGCCACCAAAACCGTGCAAACAGAAGCAGACGGTGGAGCTCTAGGCGGTGTGGTCCAGCAACTTTCCAGCTCCATGAGATGAGCACTGGTGCCCCATGGAAAAAGGGTGTAAAACTCCAAAACTTGAGGCTCTAAGCGGATGAAGCGACCGCCACAAGACACCTGCTGTCCCCTTTTCAACTGTCTCAGGCAAGCAATAGTAAACAACGGTACCGAGTGAGTATGCAGTATTACAGATACACAATTCCAATGTTCTGAAAACCTTCATCCGCCGACAACGAGACCTGCCAGAGGCATCTAAGCCAACACGGAAGCGAACCAGCACTGCCCCCGGCAGGACTGAGTGAAACCCGAGGCAAGAAAGGATGGGCCATTTGCACCACTTCCATTTCACTTCATTCGAATAACTTCCTTGCTCTCCAACAATGGTCCATCCAAGAAAGGCGCACCCTGAGTGGACATCATCAGCTGGGTAAAAGCACAAAGCTACATAACGACTCTCGGTAGCTGCTTGCTACGGAAACTGCGGAGTCCCTGCTGCGACATGGGTCCACTCAGGGCCGGTGTGCAAGGAGCTCTGAGGGCGAAGGGGTCAGAGGACTTTGGCGGCAACTGGAGCCGCATGTGTTCACACGCCGACAGCAATGCTGCCCGAGGGAACAAATTCCAAGAGAAGTGCAGTGCCTTCATCACGGATTGAACGAGGTGGCCTACCCTCCCCTCCCACGAAGCCTTAGCTCTCTTGGAGATGCCAGTAGAAACATGTAGAAACGCTACCGAATGGCAGCAGCTTCGAGGTCGGATCACGGGGTAGAAACGGAAAGGAAAGAGATGCCCTCGTAAACTCCAGGAAGCCTGCATTGGTCCAAGACTCCGAAGGGGCCCCAGGCATTGCCCAGTGTCCCTTCTGGGTCGCGTTCCCCTTCTTTCCCTCAAGCATTTGATGGCTTAGACGAACATATCCGGTGCCTAAGGTGGCTGAGATCTGAGAGAACTTTCGAGGTCACAGTAGGTTGTGCCTAAGAAGGACATGATACAACTGATTGATCATTTTATCATCTTGCCATCAAGCGCCTAGCTCGAGTGCTCGGGTCGCACGTGCCCTGATTGGCGGAAGTTCGAGAGGGGAACCTGGGCAAAGGGACAAGCAGGGACAAGCAGCACTCCTGATCATGTGGGCATAGCTTTAGCGTGCAATCTCTGCCGACTGTGTAGTCCAAGCGGCCGTTAGGCGACCCCTCCAGCACCTGCCCGCCAACAGGGCTCTAACCTTCAGGATCAGGCGCTCTTCTTTTTTGTAAGCACAGATGTCATGAGCAAAAACATGCCGCACTTTTAACTCCGGCAAGTTACCTTCAGCCTACAAAGTTCAACGGGCCAGGCCTTTAATTAAGCTCCTTGGCCTCTGAGAGGCCTTGCTGCTATATGCCTGCCAATCGGTGAGCACAGCATGCATTTGTTAGTTACACTAGCTACAAGCCACGGACCACGAAAGATGACAGCCGTATCAGCAGGGTGCAGGTGGTGCCTCGATTGGCTGGCTGGCCCCCAAACTGCATGCCCCTCAGTGAGGCCAATGGCTTGAGAACAGAGGCACCAAGTTGATAGAAGGAAACTGCAACACAGCTTGGACGTGACGCGAAAGCTTGAGCTGAGACCAAGGCTCGGCTGATGCCTGATACGCATAGCTGACTGGGCAAACGGCGGGCACGAAGACTGGACACCTTGCAGTGGGCACGTGGTCAGCAAAAAGGGGCTCCTGGCCTGACCCATGCCGGGCTGAGTATGGTACAGAAAACTGTGGAAACGTCTGTGGAACAGGTTCATAGGGTTCCGATGTGGTCCTGACACCCTCTTCTAGAAGGCCATGGGCCGCGCCATGGCCTTCAGACAGTGGCAGTTGTGCGGACTGTTGTCCGGACTACTTTAGCAACCTTGGCCGACCCCAAGTGTTCCTTTTTGTTTGTTCAGCCTGTCGGTGAAGTCTGTGAGGTCTTGAAGTAGACTCATCTGAGTACAAACATGTTTGAACGAAGCTGGGGCCCCCTTTCCCACATGCTATCTCTCTCTTGCTACACTTGACTGCAAGGTGCTACTCTGGGGGATTACCTAGCCAGGTCTTTTCCTCTGTAAGCTTGCCCTGGTTTGACGTTGGCATGGCTTTCAAGGTTGTCCCAGTTCTGGAAAATGACATGCATTGTGTTTCGGCAACACTTTCTCCCCCTTGCGCATGGGGGCCATTTTGCGTGCGATGTTTCACATGATACCTTTGAAGTACCGACTGGTGGGAGCCTCTCTCAGAACTGTCATGTTGTGACAGCATGCCATGAAGGGCATGGTGCTGAACCAACTCAGCAATAAACAGAAGCTGTTTCTGGATGTGAGCTTCAAGATCGGATCTCTGGACAAGAAATATCAAGCTGCTGTCGCAAATGGGCTCATATCAATCTGCGCCAACATGTCTGGGACCCTGACCACGACGATGGCTGAGGAGAATTTGCAAAGACCTCGTATACTCTTCTGAATGGCCATGCTGATCATGCTTGCCACAGCACTCCAGATCGAGCATGCTTCTCCGACAGCTGAGGTGTCGGAAGTACTGCGCAAAACGTCTTCGATCGTCAACTTACAAACAAGACAAAGCCGGCAAGTGTGGCACTCACAGCTGTGCCCGCCGCAGCATGATAGTTGGCGGGTTGTAGCCCAGGTCCTGCTACGACATGTGCAAGAGCAGCAGATCTGAACAGTCGTAGAGCTTGCCAAAGGCCAGCCCGTCTGGGCTTTGAAAGCACAGCACAAGACAAGGGCGCCTTCGTGCATTATGATGCCGTTGGGGGTGAAAGACCTCTGCTGATTCTCTACTTGCCAGGGTCGCACTTTACAGGCCTTAACAACGCACGGCGGCATACAAGTAACGCGCAGAATCGAGCGGCCTCTCCGAATTCTGTTCCGCGATGTTCCGCGGTATGCGCGTGGCAAGATAGGATCTCATAGCCAGGCTTGAAGTTGTGGATCGGTACTGTGTGCTTCTTGTATGCAAGAACCGACTACCCACTAACTCGTCAGAATGATTCAGGGTGCTGATTCTAGCCTGGGTTAGGCTTTGCTCCTGCTCACCTGTGCACTGTAAGGGCCGGGCGCAGGGGAAGGGCACGATGATGCTGAAGATGCCGCCTGTACCAGCACGTTCCAAGAGCCTTCTGCGCAATTTGCCCGAACTTTGCCAGATTTGCAGGGCACAGGAATCCCCAGGAAGAAATAACACGCAGGAGCACACATGCACTCAGAATGCTCTGGAGTCTGGGCTTGAGAGGCCTTTGGGCTGCTGTCCCATTGCGCACGAACGCGGCAACAGGAGCGCCAGACGAAGCTGCCAAACCTTCCCGTACAGCAAATCAACAAGTAGAGCAACCAAAGTCTTCTGTCGGCCAGAGCCTGTGACTCTGCCCGACATGGACACTGCACACAGACACAGAGATCCCGGCTTCTTCTTCTTCAGCTTCCGCCGGTCCACTTTCCTGTGCAGCTCCGTCTCCTCAAGAGAAAAGAAGTTCGCAAAGGCTTTCAAGCCAAAACTCCCAAGTACATAAGGCTGAAAGCCCGTAACTTGCTCCTGTCTTCTCCCACCTGTCACGTTTTCTCGGGCCCACGCCAAAATGCACAGAAAGTGCTCCTGTAGTTCTGCCGAGGAGTTGGCCTTGACCGATTGCAACGCTTCGAGCGCTACTGCTCTTCTGCTCTAGCGCTGTGCAGCCACGACCGAAGTAAAGCAGCACGAATGTCAATCACTGAATTGTCGAGCTTCGTGCCATTGCCTTTTCAAGAACGTGGCTAGAGTACCTTATTCGCGGCACTTCTCGCAACTTTGGGGGAAGGAAACGCTAGCGGCGGGCAAAGCAGCTTGAGCTCCAGGCTTACTGCTGGCCATCTCCAGGAGCACCCCTCTGTCACACCGGACCAGGCGCAGCAGCTCCTCTGCACTCCGCTTTCGAAAAAGCACAAAAACCACAAAAAACAGAAACGGCGAACGCAAAAGAAAGGCTCAGAGGCCACCGGAGCTCCTCTGCAATGAGGTCTCTCTGGCTTTGAGAGGCCATCCTTGGAAGGTTGTCGAAGGTTGCAAGGCACCACGACGAAAACTGCATCTTGCACGCCTGTTGCTGCCTGTTTCGCCGCAGGTCCCGTGCTATCTTCTGCAAAATGATGCACCTTCTCATTCCTCGCTTTTTCTCCTCTTCAAATCTAAGGCACGGAGTTACACACCCACACGTGCACCTGGTACAATTCACACACCATGACACAGCAAACGGCGCATCACCATGTCATTACTGGATGAGGCTCAGCATCTGGCTCGAGAAACTTCTGCACAACGTGGTTCCCATAACGATTCATGGCGACCCTTGGCCAAAGCGGTCTGGCTCTTGCGTCGCGGCAGTCTAGCGCAGGTGAGCTGTCCAAGAAGTCACGCAGTCAAGAGGCATCAGAGGGATGGAGACCACAGACTTCCCCAGCACACCCTTTCACGTTTTTAGGTGCTGGGCTCTTGAAGTCTGGGCAAGATCTGCTCGAGGAGCTGCCTCGGAAGGTGGAGTCTGCAAACATTGCTCCGAAACTGCTTTGACTTGAAAGGCTCTGGGTCCCTGAGTTGCAGTTTTGGAAGTTAACATGCGAGAAGTGTTTCGTCTTGATCTTAAGACAAGTGCGGCCCTGCAGGGTACTTTTGCCTCCCTGGATGTTCAGTGCCGGGGCGCGGTGTTCTGCATCATGGGGAGTGAGGGGAATCTCGTTGATCCGTTCATGCGCATCACTGTGTGGATGACGACGCACTCGGCTTTCGATCGTCATAGTTACTCCCGCAGTTGACCCGCGCATGTTTGAGCTTCCTCACTTTGAGATTCAGACTGCAGACGCTCCCAGCTCCCAGCGTTCACACACATACAGTGCAGCCCTCAACTCAGCCCGAAAACCCATCTGCTAATCGCGCGATAAGAAGTGCTGCGAGGTGTCATTGCTGCACCCTTTACCTCGATTCCTTGAGCGGCTTAATCAGCTTGTCGACGCCGCAGCGCGCGAGGTTCTCGAGTTCTGAGTGTACCAAGCGTACTGTGAAAGGTGGGTCTTTAACGGTGGGGTGCTTGTCCTTAACACTTCGGCGAGGTGCTTCTTTTCATCTCGGAGCTGCGTACTTAAAGTCGAAAAACCAAAGACCAAAGAGTGGCACGCAAGCATTTCACAGAGTGGTGAAGAGCTTTCATGGGGATACCAGCACGACTACGGCACGGAAGCCTGAGCACTTGGATCCCGGCATAGTATGTTCGTTCTTGTCCCCTACATGCTCAATGATTCGCTGCATCACCTTTGCAGACGTCATGTCGCTTCCCTCAAGGAACTCCTCTCGATTCCACCGCAGTACTCGATGCTCTCGATGGTCTATGCTCATTAATTACTCGCTTCTCGTCATCCTCTAACCTTCGCCTGCAAGAACCTGAACTCCGCACATACAAGAACTCACAAAACCGCATATTGGGGCATTGCAGCCGCGTGACACGGCAGCCTTGGGCATCCATGGCCACCTGCCCCAAACTCTCGACAGCGGGTGCCGAAGAACCCTCTTTTTGCTGACTTAATTGAAAGTAGCAGCACAGAAGTACAGCGGTTGGCGTGTAGTTGCATCGCTTTCAGCATCAACAGCTCAACAAGCTGGCCTGTGGAACACAATCCTTGAGCTCCTGAAAGCTCTGAAGCTGGGCAAACGGTCTCGAAACGGAAACTCTGACTTGAAGAGGGTCACAATGCTCTGCCAGGCACTGCCACCGCTCCTCGAGTATAAACTTGAAGCGCTCTGGCGACAGGGCCTGAAAGTTAGCTGTCTTGGACACAGCCCCCCAAATCTGGCCGACTCTGGCGCTTCCTCTAGAAACCGTTTGACCAAATCAAGTCAGCACACTTGTCTAGCAAGCCCTGCCTGAATGCAGGCTTGCAGGACATAGTTGGAGAAATTCGGCTTGGTGCCGAATGCCTCTTTGCCCAAGATGGGCAAGGTGGACTCTGTCGAAGCACACATCACACACTCCAGAAACCCGGAGCCTGCATGACGTGCGTCCGCAGCTCGCAGATCACCTTGCATGCAGACATGCAAGCACTTGAAAGCTAAGAGCAAGGCAGAGGACATGAACCTAGGACATGAACCTGGTGGTCGCAAGATGCTAGCTGTTAACACAACCTGGCTGGGCCTGGGAGATCAAAAGACGATATCTGAGGCTCGGTCAGTGTCAACAGCACTATTCCAGTCCTCCAGGCAGTATGAAAGGTGTGCACTGAATGCGCTCCATGGCGGCTTGGCACGGCTTAGACTTCGCAGCTCCTTGGCGCCACCACTCTTGAGATGTCCGCCACAGACCAGGAGCTGCCGCACAGGGGAGCTTGCCGAATGCGAGCAAAGCAAGAAAGCAATGAAAAGTCTTATGTGTCTGGCCTGCTGCAATTGCTCGGAACCTGGCTTCGTACAAGCCAGCCTCCAAACTTTCCTGGAGTGCACGGGGATGGTAGTGAGATGGGCGGTCGCAGCAACATGGTATGGCATTTCTGGGAAACACGCCTTGCATGTTGTATTGTAAATGCACATTTTGGGGAATGCCGCCCCCGAAAGGACACACATTGAAGATTTTCTGGCCAGGCCAAGGCGATCGACACTTCGTTTGCAATAAACATGTTGATGTGTGTGCACCAGCCGGAAGCTGATCGAGCAGCCTTTTCTGACCCCGCCGCTCAATGTCGGGCATGTCGACGCTGCTTGAGTGGCCACCAAGTCGTGCCCTGATATATGGGGACTAAAGTATACTTGAACCAGCTGGATACAGGGATGCGCAATGATGGCTATCGGTCCAGCTTCGAATAAATTTCCATGAACCGAAAGACAAATGGCTTCTACGATTCTGCATGGTTCTGCATGCCACTCGCATGGGTGAGCCTAGTGTCAGTCTATGCTTCATGCCGACATTGACAAAATTTTGTGACAGACGCTGCAAGGATTCTGGCTTCCATGGGAGCCGGGCCCCTTGATCTTCTGCTGAACCTGCTGGAAGTCGCGCGCCTGCCGTGCTCACGATCATGCACGCCCTGCAATGGCAAATCCCATGCGCTGCAGCACTGTGACACAATGTTTTCAGAAGTGTGCCTTGATGAGTCCTTCCAGCTCTGCAACCTGCAAGCGATTCACAAAATGAGCACAGCCTGAAGGCCGTGCCAACTGTGCAGGGTTCATATCTGGTCAATCCAGAACCACCTTGCCAGAATATAGTATACAGTGTGTACCGTGTGTTAAAACAACGGCGGACCAAGATGGCAAAGAAGGCTCACCGTAGAGATCAAGAGGGCCTAAAGATGCAAGATGGGCATCCGAGGACGAACATTGCCTCTGCGGAATGTTGGCTCACATGGCCGGCTGAAGGAGACGAGAAGGGGTCCGACTCTGGCCTGCTACGCAAGGAGGCCACATGACACAGGAGCGAACGAAGAGCTTGCAAAGACTGAAAATGCCGAAGTCAGGAAGCCTCTGCCTGTAGTGTGGCCACCTGGAACTCAGTGATGCTCAAACAGATACGAGAGATTGGGCCATCTTGGCCGAAAGACTCTGAGGCTCTCAGTGGATCTAAGGGCCTCCGTGCTTTCGTCTGACGCTGTTCGCTAGGAGCACTAGGATGTACCTGAGTCTTGCGGATGTAGGCTGAATCGGCTCAGAGATGCAAATCTATCAACGAGGTCTCACCGCGTGGTGCAAGTATGACGGAAGCCCATGCTGCGAACATACGATTGCTTGGGGCAGAATTGTGCGGACAAGCTTCAGAATCTTCTTGCAGCAGCGTGTTCAGCAGCCTCCCGCGCAGTTGCCCGGCTGTCGACATGAGACACAGGATGACACAGGCTCCGGACCTTCCCTTTGAACCCCGTACTTGCAGATGCGCAGGACTCTACTTGGCGTGGCTCTACTGCCTTTCGAGGTTGCGCTGGTCGGTCTCTTGTTGGCTCGGGGCGGAAGAACAGGGCCTTGGTGTCAGTGATAGGCGCTGGAAGCAGCGTCCTCCAAAACCATTATCCCGTTTACCATGTCTTGTTTGCAATATTGTTCCTGAGAACTTGCAGTCACCTAAAAGCCTGAGTTTGGTTGAAGAGTGTTTCTGTCCCGCGTCAGTTGTCCACAGTCAGACTGCTGTCGATTGTAGGACAGGTCGGCATGGGACATTCCAGACATGTAGGTCAGGCCGTCGACGACGTTCAGAAAGCTGCACACTCGACATGGCGCCTGCACGATACCAGCAGGGGCAAACTCCAGAACGGGGAGTGTATATTGAACCAGCACGAGAGCTCTCAATCGCCAATGGGTGTCGTGATGGGCGGCATCTCACGAACTGCGTCACCAGATGCTGAAGCCGGTAAGGCCGGTTTGGCCACTATCTCTGCAGCCTTGAGCCAAGCTTTCAGCTCCGAAGCCTTGTAAAGCACAAAGTGAACCTCCAGATTTGGCTTCAACTCTGCGAAATGTCTACAAGCTTCCATGGCCGCACGGGCACCAGCTTCCACTGGGCAGCCGAAGAGCCCGCAGCCAAGTGCAGGGATGGCCACAGCACGAAGAGAGCTTTCCTTGGCCAGCATCAGTGCCGACAGAAAGGTCTGTTCCAGGAGTCTTTCTGCTTCCTCAGGTGCATATGCTGGAAAGACCGGCGCCACTGCATGAATCACGTGTCCCACGTGCAGATCCGCGCCAGCCGTAATTCTTGCCTGGCCCGTTGGACAGCGCACTCCCGGGCTGATCTCAGGCAGATCGGCGCAGAGGCACCTGAGCCGCGGCCCCGCCACGCGATGCAGGGCGGCGTCGACACCGCCGCCACCAAAGTCATCACCTGGGTAGCGGATTGCGTGCATACACACACACACACACGTATAGATATATGATATATGCGCCAATAACCTGAGGCCACACTAGCCGCAACGGTCTAGTCACCATAGTCCTCATCGTCGCCGACAGCACCCAGCAGCCCCTCGTTTGCAGCATTGACGATGGCAAGGTCCTGCTTGTCCGCCACAGGCTGCCACGCGACAATGTTGCCACGGCAGATGACGATGTGGAGCGCATTGAGGTGGAAGCTCCACTGCTCGTGTCGAGACATACTGATTGAGCCGGACTGCTTCACTGCTTCGTGCCGATACGAAGCAGATTACCCGACGGCCCGGCATCTGGACGGACTTCGCATGATCTCACAATTCAACTCAAGCGACAAAGCTGCCAAAGTGGGATCCCGGCCGCAGCAGCTCATCCAGCAGCAGCCTCAAAAAGAAACGCTGAAGGGAGGTTGGGGGAACCCGCCTCTTGACCGTTCCAATCCCGAACCTCGCTGAAGCATACTGAAGCCCGGGCTCCTGCTTGGCACTGGCCGAGTCCGAGTCCTTCCGGAGAAGGCCCGGGACCTGAGCAGATATGGGTGAGATCGTGTTCTCAAGGTGATGCACGAGAAGAGGGGCCTGCGCGTACCTTCCAACTGTTGAAATATCAACCAGATAAGGCCTCGAGGCCATCCGTGACCCATCAATAGACTGTAAACCACACAAGACGCAAGCTCCAATCAGCTAGCTTTCGTCGTTTTTCAAAAGGGTACCCCGAACACACTCCACATAGCAGACTCCTCATTATAGGAAGCCCTAGTAAGGGTACCCTATTTTCAGAAACTCCCTTATAGTACGGCCGAGATCGGGCCAGCCGCAGCTCTTTTGAGGCTCAGATGCGGCCTGGGAGCCTGCGGCTGAGCTGCCCGCCGCGCACCAAAACTGCAGAGAGAGGTCATTCATTGCATGATTGTTAAGCTCATCTCCGATGCTGTGCAGCCGGTGCAAGTTTGGATAAAACACCGGAAAGCACTCCTCTCTCTTGCTTGGCGACTACACTACGCCAATAAATTTGACGTCTCCCCCGCTGCCTGCCCAGCCTTTCCCTCTCTTGTTCTAGAACTTGCAACTATTTGGCCCCGTCTACTTGAGAGCAGGGAGGACGAAAGCCAGCTCCCCGCAGATAGGCTGTCTGTGTACGTATCATAAGGATCCTAAGGGTGTGCGTGGCCCGTTCCCAAAGTAAACATCCGCGCACATGCGTCCCGACAGCATGGCACGAACAGCAGAAATCATCACAGCTTTCTTTCAATAATCGCCTGACAGAAAATATGCTTGCACATGTGACGCTACGGCTTGGCACGTACAACACAGATATTCCTGCACAAGTGACGCTGCGGACTTGTAGGCACCACAGAAACCATCACTGCACGCTGATAGAGCAGGAAAATGTGCCTAAGGGGGGGAGAGGGAGGGCTCTTCTGACTTGTGACTGCCCTCCCCCCCCCCCCCCCCCCCCCCGACACCTTAAATCCCCCATATGTCGGAGATTAAGGCTGGGGAGTCTTTGTCCCATTAGAACGTTTGTAAACAAGAACTCCCGCAAGCTCATTATCTCAATCTGTATAAAATGAGCTCCGGCCTCGGCCTCCTAGAGGTCTGCTGCCACTTCGCATCATTGGCTCCAGTGGCTTGACCAGGGCCTTAGTGAAGCAATCACACAGAGCCGGACGATCCCTCAACTTGGCCGGTGTCCAAGCCGAATTTCTGAGCACAAGACGCAGCATCGGCCCCTGAAGCCAGAAGCAAGTGCCACGGATTCCATCAAGCAACTCTTGACGTGCCAATTGTTGCTGACAAGTTGGCACAAGGCCATGCCTGAACCACGTGTGCCCAAGGCCTAAGTAACTAGACATGAACAGACCGTCAGACCCCTCATCACAATCGACCGGTCTGCAAGAATAGAAGGCGTGCTCAACGATTTCGCAACGGTAACAGTGCAGCACGTAGCAGGAGCGCGGGCTGATGTTGCGATGCTGAGAACAAGACGTCACGTGGCCATGCGTGCCCCTCAGAGCGACATGTGGCTCGTATTGGCTCATGCTTCATCGGCTGGACGGTTCGACAGGTATTACTCTGCAGAAACCGACTGTTCACCGCGACGACCAACGTGTCGACACCCTGATTCTGACAATCTGAAGGCCGTCTGCGCTTCCCAGCCCCATTCCGACGAAAGACAAAACGCCCAACATCACCGGAAGTCCCGTCCTGCCAGCCGCCAAGGCCAAGGAGCTAAGCGGTTCCGAGCCGAGCCAAAAAACAAGTGGTCACCGAGGAGCTCAGGAGGGGCTCAGTATGGCTCAGTGTGACTCGGTGAGTCCCTACATATGCTACTTCTTGCTCTTCGGGGTGGGGGGGGCGGGTAGTGCTTCCTTTGATTCAACCGAGGGCAACATACGACTGAGACCTGAGGTGCTTAGATTCAGGATCTAGAACCTGAAGGTGTAGGCAGGTCTTCTCCAGCCACCCTACTAGTACTGGGTCGCAGCTCAATCTAATTCGCGCAACTACACTTCTCCACACACGAGTCCTTAAAATTCCTGAGCACCATCTGGAGACAAGGAAGAGGACTTTTCATCTGCACTCTCGGCGGAGCACGCGAGCACGTCGCATGTGACTGGCGTGGCCGCATGCACTGCAGAAGGGGATGAATGCGACAACCAAGCGCGAGGTTTGGAACAATATACTCCAGGCTAAGAGGCGGTGACTAGATTTGATGCTTTTCGTGGAGTGGTCAAGGATTTGATGCTTTTTGTGGAGTGGTCAAGTCTTGCCAAATGGAGTTAAGGACATCCTGCCGACTCTCCCACTTGTGATCTCCAAAACCGTCAGCGTGGCGTCGGCATCGCCCATCACCTTTCGAGACACTCGGTAAGAGCGCTTGGTAGGACTTGTGACAGGATGTCATGACACACGGCCCGGCTAAACTAGCAAAGGAACACTTCTTTTCCGGCCGGGAGATTCACGCACACCGGCCCGATGTGCAATCAGAGGACCCTTAAGACATGCGCGAGCAGACGTAGTATTGGGCTCCATGTGTGGGCTCCGCGCAGGAGATGCCATCAAAGTGGAAATTCTCGCGAAGTTGACCTTCGGAAACACCGCTGCGCAGCATGTGCTCCAGGGCCTCCTTGAAATGCTCCGCCCAAAGGTTCTGATCTTTGGCGTATTCCTCAACAATCGCAGACATCGGCTTATCCCCTTCATCAGCCAACATGTTGCGCGGGCAACTGCTGTCGAAGCCGAACGGGTGGTGACTGTCGCAGTTCAATGGGGTGCCAAGCTCGTTCACTTTAATATCCCTGTGCAAAGCCAGGTCGGAGACAAGCAAGGTCTCATGCTCGGAGAAATTCTGAATGCACCTTGCTCGCTCGAAGATGTCCTTCTCCGCTGCAGTCAAACCTTCGGTGTCGTAGACCGGCCGATCACGGATGGTTCGGTTTTCCCCGAGGTATGTGACGCGAGTTGCTTTTCGGCACAAATCACAGCACGGATCTCGGCGAAAGCAATGCATCCGGCTCATGCTCTTGCCCCCCTGCAACTCACAGGGTGCAACCGTCGTGTTTTTGCGATCCAGTCCCACCCATGCAAGACTGCTACCCTCCAGCAAGACACCATCGCTTGTGCAAAACGGGCAGCGCTCATACACATGAAAGACTTGGAAATGCCCACCAGCGACATCTTTGCCGTCCTTGTGCATTTGGAAGAATGTGCGTGGGACCGATCCATTCGGACCACCAACAACAGTCGGGGGGTAGGGGAACTTGTGAGGTCGACCAAGCCTCTCGAAATGCTTGCTATTCATTCCAGCAATGATCCTGAAAAACACCGTGTTCAGCTGATCAGCCTGCTGGTGTGTCCAATCATATCGGAAGGCACTTGTATCCGGATGCACCACGCCAAAGCTATGTGCGCCCATGATTGCAACTGCCTCTCGCTTCGAGAAGTCGAAATTCTTCTCGAAGTAGTCCGCAACTTGCTGGCCGTTGAAGGTGGTGCCGGGGAAAGCTTCCGGAAGCAGCGACTCATAGGGGCGCGGCATGTGCTGCCCATCGAAGGCGGGTCGGCAGACCTCGCAATCATGGCATTCCGGAAGCTTGCAAACCTCGTCGTAACTGCATGGTGCGGTACCTGGCTTGCAGTTGCCCGGGAAGGGTTCGAAGAGACGCCCCGTGGGGACGCAGGACGACGCGCACTGTGGCTGTGGCACGGGTTCTGCTGAGTCTCGCCGACCAGAGAAGAATTTGAGATTTGGCATGGTGATGTTGCAGGGAACCTCAGGCCAACGGCTGTACAATGCCGTCCCGTCCTTGCATGCTTGGTTGTTCTGGCGCAGGCCAACCCAAGCACTCGCCAGTGTGGCGAAAGCCCACAAGTCCGCTCTCGATTTGCCGGTCTCTTTCAAGGACTTGTTGAGTGGAGGCGACCATTCCGGATAGGTGGGCACGGTGTAGATCCTCTCCAGGTGGTCAGCCAGCAGAGCCATGTTGGCATTGTGGCCAGGCGAGTTTTCCACAGAGCCCTCCCTTGGGTGGCACTTGGGCGCCACTCCACGGCGCCGGCTCTCGGAGCCAGGCCCGGTGCATTGGTAGCGCTTGCTTGGCGCATAGAGGCGCCGGAACGCTCCGCCGAGTTGAAGCCGCCCGTTGCAGCCACCCGACCCATCTTTGTACTTCATGCAGCTGTGGAACCCAAACCGCAGCATCATGGGCCATGTGGGAACGGTCCCATGGTCGGGAAAATGATTCCGCCAATATGAGCATGGAACGGTCTGGTGCTGGGTATCATTGGCATCTGGGCCATCTGCAAAGCATTCGAACTTCGACCTAACATCCTTCTTGTTCTCATCCCGTATCCATGGACGGTACTTGGTCGAAACGAGAGACGTCAGCTTCGCCAGGACAACCAGAGCCTCCTCCTCGGTCCATGACGCACCTCTTTGCGACTCTTCCAGACCCCGGTCGCTGAGAAGCATGCCATCGAGACTCCCGCGACGGACATCAGCGCGCGAAAGCGAAGCCTTGGAGTCACGAGAGCTATGCTGAATCAGGGAACCAGCATGGGCAGCGCAAGTGGAATCTCCTTCGCTGCAAGGCGCTTCCGCTCTCACCGTGAGCCAGGGCCACAACCCGTCTAACATCGAAAACAAAACCATCCTCGACAAAACCATCCTCACAGCCATCACAGAATGAGGATGTGAGGGAGCGGTATAGCGCACGCGCGCGCACGTAAAATGGGATGTAGAGTCAATGTAAAGCTTGAGCCGTTGGGCAAAGGGTTGGACGACAGTTCTGAGCCAGATTCCGTAGCCACACGTGTTGTATTGTCAGGGTTTCACCGTGCTGCACCTCGGCTCCATTTTCCCATTCCCGTGCCTCGTCCGCAGCAAGGCAGTGGCGGGGTGCACAATACTGGCCGCAGACCTGCTCTCCCCAACCGAGTGTGACAACAAACACACACACACACAGAGACAGAGAGACAGAGAGACAGAGAGACACAGAGACAGAGAGACAGAGAGACAGAGAGACAGAGAGACAGAGAGACAGAGAGACAGAGAGACAGAGAGGCAGAGAGGCAGAGAGGCAGAGAGACAGAGAGACAGAGAGGCAGAGAGGCAGAGAGACAGAGAGACAGAGAGACAGAGAGACAGAGACGGAGAAACACACAAGCACAACACACAAACACAGAAACGCACACAAAACAAATCCTAAATGACAAAACAGAACGATCTTATGAACAGTTTGAAATCCTTGCTACAACCATATTGCAAAAAAAGAGCCTACTCAAACAAGTAACTACGACGACCCTATAAAGATGCTGCGGAAGCCGACTGTTCACCGCGACGGCCAACCTACCGACACCCTAGTCTATCCCGAGAAATCTGAAGGCCGTCTGCGCTTCCCAGCCCCATTCCGACGAAAGACAAAACCTCGCCCAACATCACCAGACGTCCCGTCCTGCCAGCCGCCAGGCCAAGGAGCTAAGCGGTTCCGAGCCGAGCCAAAAACAAGTGGTCACCGAGGAGCTGGTGAGTCCCTACATATGCTACTTCTTGCTCTTCGGGGTGGGGGGGGTAGTGCTTCCTTTGATTCAACCGCGACTGAGCCCTGAGGTGCTTCGATTCAGGATCTAGAACCTGAAGGTGTAGCAGGTCGTTTCCAGCCACCCTACCAGTACTGGGTCGCAGCTCAATCTGATTCGCGCAACTACACTTCTCCACACACGAGTCCTTAAAATTCCTGAGCACCATCTGGAGACAAGGAGGAGACTTTTCATCTGCACTCTCGGCGGAGCACGCGAGCACGTCGCATTTGACTGGCGCATGGCCGCATGCACTGCAGAAGGGGATGAGTGCGACAACGCGATCGGGGTGAGTTCTGGAGAACAAGCTGCAGCTACACACTTGGCCGCGCGGCTGTGACGCCAAAGCCTGCGGCTGCAGCGTGGTCAAGCGCAGTCTGCGTAGACTCTACAGAGCGTGATATAATGCATTTGGCAGTCTCCTAGAAATCACAGGTTGGAGAGCATCAAGTCCTGCAAGATGGAGTGAGGACTTCTTGCCGGCTCTCCCGCCCTCCTGCAGTCAGCATTGCCCTCACCTTCCAAGAAGTCCACAAGAAAGCTTGATAGCACCTGTGATCGATGCCAGAATGCATCATCCACTAAGCCTCTTCAAATACCACATCGATCCAAGTCTGCCACGACGTGCAGTCAGGCTGAGCTTGGCTGCGAGGCTCTGCGAGGCTTGGGGCCATTCAACACCCGTCCCTTGCAGACACTGTGCTGGAGGCGGGCCCACAGCTCCTAGCCACCAGAATGCTAGGCCCTTCGTTGCATATCCCATCGCTTGGCCCAAGCTTCGAAGGAAGGCCAATACTCCTCCATTCGCTCTGCCCAGAGCACCACCTGGGGGTCTATGGGCTAGGGTACAGGGGGTAGGGCTGATATGGGTTCGTGTTTAGGGGAAGTTCTCTGGAGTACTAAAAAAAATATACTAGCAATAGCAGGGAATACTGATACTTGTAGCAACCCTAACCCCTGCCTTGTTGTAGAGCATGCTCACGCCGAAGTTGAGTCCAAAATTCGAACGGATCTTCGGGTCGTTGTACATCTTCAGCCCCTTCCAGAACGGCCTGCGCACAAGTTTTCAGGGTGAGTGGTGAAGGTTGGGGGTTTAGCATTTGGCTTTCAGAGAGGCCAGGTCGTGATTGTTACAATGAACATGAGCACCAGAACAATGTGGGTGGTGGTGGAAGATGGTAGTCACCGCAGCAGCAGCATGAGTAGCAGGAGCAATAGTCATCGCGGCATGGCTTCACAATCCTGACTATGGCAGCCCTTTCAGAAGGCCTGCCCTGAGGATGCTTCTCGGACAGCCATGGCAAGACCTGCCCTAGCAGCGCATAGGTGTTTGCCGCGTTGCTGAGCCGGAAGTGGAGGGTCAGCTCGTCAACGCTGAGGGGTTGAGCTCCCGTCTGATGATACGCATCTGCAAAGCAGTGTACCAGCCTGTCATCATACTCGACCAGCATTTCCCCGAGACAGCTCCCAAAGGATCCCATGAACGCAGTGGCATAAGCCATCCAACCTGGATATTGGGGCGAGGATAGCGCTTCTAGGGATGCTTGAAGGGCTTGCAGGTTTAGAGGTGTTTAAGGGCTTTAGAGGCCAAGTCCAACCTGTGGAGCCCCAATCCAGGAGCCCACACTGCAGGGTGCCATCTTCGCCATAGTAGAAGTATGCGTTATCCGTGTTCCCATTCTGATGGCAAAAGCCAATGTACAGCTGATCGTGGTACAAGAACTGCTGTATGGACTGCACTCTGCTCGCAACCATGTCCATCTGGGTCACGAAAGTGTCCAAAAAGTGCTTGGACCGCACCTTGGCCGGCCAGATCTGCGAAGACACTTCCTCGACAAATTGCCTGAAACTCTTTGCCATGCCTGGCAGTGCCGGCGAAGGATCAGGCCCATAGCGGGACCAGTGAATGTCAGACATCTCGGACCCCAGCTGCCCCATCTTTGCAAGACCTGCCAGCGTGCCCAAGCGGCGCATCATGGCAAAGTAATACTCGTGAGGTTTGTCCAGCTCGTAGTCCTCACATTTCCGGCATGGTGGAAGCAGCTCATACGGCCCGAAGAGAGTCTTTCCTGTCTCTGGCCAAGTAACCGCCGCATTGATGATGCACGCTTCCGTGCTTTCTCGGTTCGTATCACCGAAATAATACTTTGGCACAGGGAACGGGAGGTGCGGCGAGATGAAACGATAGAAATTGATCTCCGCACCCCAGACGTCCCCGTACCTGCCAAGGCCACTTTCCGTGACTCTCTGCATCTTGTTCTCTTCCAAACTGTACGGCTGCTTCATGAAGAGCCACGTGTCCAGGGCATCGTCCGCTTCTTGGTAATCCACCTTGAACAATGTCTTTGGCCCAGAACCACCGCCCTCGAAGCGCCTCCATGACACGATGCGCAGGACTGCGTTCTCCTTTGGCAAAGTCCCAGCAGCATGGAAGGCCTTCGTCAGCCACCTCGCGCCGAAGGCCTCTGAGGCGAACTCTTCCGGCGTGGCGGGTAGGGGCAGGCCGAAAAGGTCTCCCGGCAGGCGCAGCGCCGCGCGGCGGAGGAAGTCCTTCCGGTCAGTGGTGGGCTGAAAGGCCGCGAGGCGAACATCGAGGCCAGGCAGCTGCCCGGCCAGCTCAGACGCAGGCTGCAGAGGCCGCGGCTTGGCCGTACCTTCCGGAGCCGCGAAGGCCCGCTTCGGTTCCTTGGCACCCTGGTTACCCGCCGTGTCTCCCACAAAACTTTGGGTGCGCACGGCGAGGTCCTTCTCCTTGAGCCGGATGCTGATCCAGCCCTCTTCGGGGCCGTTGCCGCCTTTACGTCGGTAGTGGAGGCGGCTGCCCTGGAGCTCAAGCTCCTGGCCGCTCTACAAGAATCCGGCGAAGTTTAAAGGTTAGAACCCCTCTAAGTTCAACCCAGGTCTTAGCCTCCTGGCCGTAAGTATTCAAGAGGATTTGGGGATCTGGGTACTTCAAACCCTACACCCACAGTTTCAGGTTCCCAGAAGCTTGGCCAGGCCTTTCCGACACCAGAATTAACTTCAAAACCTTAAGCCCTGAACCCTAAAGCCTACACCCGTGGATCTAAACCCCAACAAAATTGCATTAAAAAGTCGAACGGGCGTCTGGAGTTCAACCGTCGTAGACTTGTTAATCTTTTGCCACCCGAACAAGCCCAGCACCCTTTTTTAAGTCATTTGTCCACGAAGGCCTCCAGCATTCAAAGAGTTACACGCCGCCCCCGTGCGATTGTAAACGTTGCACCCCCGTCGATTGTAAACGTTGCAAACCATTAAACGATTTCGAAAGCAAGCTTGATTGAAACTTCTAAATCCTTTAAGCGCGGCTCAAGTTCGGGGGAGGGGGGTGGGTTGATGAAATCACGCGAGCCCAAGATACTAAACAGATTGCCGCCCCGGCGTTGTCTTTCGAATCTTCCAATCGTTGGGGTGATCAACTCTCAAAACCTTTCGGGCCCAAAGAGCTTAAAAGTTTTTATATCCGGCAGTCGGGGGTTCAAATCAGTCTTCAAAGTCTTTCTCTGGCACCCAAAGAATGTTAAGTTTCAATTCCAGACCCAGTGCATTCACACCTTTCAAATCTTTCGGTGTTTCGGTGACCTCAAGACCTAAGCGGACTTAACGATTTGGATCGGTCTCTGGGGCCTTAAACCTTTTAAACCTAGCACCTGTAGCTCCCGAAAACAGTATGTGATTTGAAAAGGGCGACCTAACTTATCAAATTTCGCTCAACCTTGCAGATGGGGAAGGAAAATGCAAAAGGAAGAGGTCCAGGCTCAAAGCCAGTGTTTGCTGCTGCGTCTGCTTTGTTCAGTACCTCTCAACACGGTACCCCTCCCCTCGTCCCCTTGCTCGTTTCTTGTGTTCCCTCACCTCTAAACCCTAAGCCCTAACCGGACGGGACGGGGAGCGCTGCACGACAGCACACGACAGGCATGTGGGGAACATTGAGCAGACCCTAGGACCCTAAAACCCTCAAAATCCTAAAGCCCAAACCCTAAAACCCTAAAAGCCTTAAACCCCACAACATCCCAAACCCCTAAAAACCCCTACTCAAACCCCCGAAGAGCCCTTGGAACCCCCATTTCCTAAGGTTCCAAATCTCCTCCACCAGGGCACCGGTGGAGAGTCGCTCAGCGAAAGTCTTGGAAGAGGTGGAGGCGCCCTGCGGCAACGACTGCTACTGCTGCTGCTGCTGCTGCTGCTACCACCACCACCACCACCACCTTTTCCCCCAAACCCTTGACACGTAATCCTTAACCCCAAGCTTAAACCCAAACTCACAACTATGGCAACACTAAGTCCACACCTGAATCCGAAAAAAACCTAAGCCCTAAGCCCCAAATCCTAACCCTAAGCCTCAAATCCTAAAGCCGAAAACCTAAATCCTGTACCCGACATGTGTGTAAGGCTCAACAAAACCACCTAGGTGTTCGGGTTTGGGGTTTAGATGATGTCCGGTTACCGACTTTAGTGTACGATGATCTACCATCGCCCTGCAAAACCTATCTCGGCTTACTCCCATTCCACGACAAACCCACATTGCTCTACTACCATTTTCTAGAATCTGCTACCGCGATCTATCCCGCGGACCAGCGCCTCCCGGACGAGAATTCCACCGCTTTCCGCCCCGCCAACCACCTGGGGGAGTTTGGCCAACATCGGGTTGAGGGTCTAGGGTTTAGGGCTTCTGTAAGGGTTCCTACGGGTATGTATGGGAGTCTGTGGGTACTACAATTACTTGGTAAGGCTATTGTGCTTTCTATTCCATACGACTATTGCGACTAAGACTACTGACGTCATTTCTACTCTTCCTCAGATTCCTCATGTTACTAGTATTTCTATACCCGAAATTCTGAAACCTACACCCCTAAACCCAGACCCCCAATCGTGAACCCTGAATCCAACAGCCCTCAGTTTCTCTATAGATTTTTCCAGAAGCCCTGCAAATTCCCGTTATATCCACTACGTAAAGGCCAACCCAAATCCAAGAGCCCTCCCATCCACCTCCCAAAGTGCCATTGTGCCAACGGGCCCAGGAGAGACAAAAAGAATGAAGTACAGGTGTAGGGTGTAGGGTATCATTCTGCTTCTCGTGGCCGAGAGACAACGAAAGCACGGCTAGTAGTAATTCTATCATGTTCAGAGTTGTGTTCTTTTTTTGATAGTCGGAACGAAATTATCATCAGAAGACATTCTCGCGCGACTAGTGGTTTTGTAACACTCTGCATAGGGGAAGGCTGTGAATGCTCCTGCTACGAACCAGTACTTGTTTCATGTAGGCACGATTGCAAGAACCGGAAAGCCAACTACCAGTTTGTTTACTTCGCTGCCATGATCTTTGATTACTGCGACTTTGTCGCCGTCACTATTGTCAGCCTTGTCGTTGTTGCACTTGTTCGAAATCTTACCATCAGAGCCCAGGTGAAGCTAGGAATCGAGAGGCAAGGCAGCAGTCCAAATCCAGAAGTTCAACTATCCGGCCCAAATCCTCAAGTTCAGCTGCTACTGCAGACAAGGATGCAGGAACCGCGCTACGGATGACTATGTCGGCTCCGTCTTCGGTCAGAGCACTGCTCATACAGTCAACATGTCTTTTTGTACTGGCACGTGGCCACACGCCTCGCGAGCGAGATGAATACGTTAACACGATCTTGGTGAGTCTTGTGGAGAACATGCCGCAGAGGGGGCCTGAAGCCAAGCAACAACCAAGTATTCATCTGGACTAGAGTGACTATGCGACTATGCACTACACTCGCGGCTTTGACGCCAAAGGCTACAGAATGGTCAAGCGCAGTCTGCGTAGATTCTCCAGGGCACGCGATTCGGAAAGCCATGCAATCAGTCTCCAGGCAAGCGCGGTGCTTCAAAAACAAATGGCTGGGAAAGCCTTAGAAGTCCTGCGACATCCGCGTGATACGATGCTTCGGCTGCCCGCTAGAAATCGAAGGTGAGGTACTGATTATGGAGCATCGAAGTCATTCAGCACAATGTGAAGACTTCTAGCCGGCTCTCCCACCCACTTGCAGTCTCACAAGCAATCAGCATTGCCCATCACCTTTCAAGAGTCGGCAATTCAGCACTTGATGGCACTTGCGACATGATAGGTGATGTGTCATCCACTACTAAAGAATCACGGATTCTCACGGAGCGGCGAACTCTATGGATCGCGTAGAAGTCTCTGAAAAGTACACCAGATTCAGTCAGGCTGCACTTGGCCACGCTGGTTGCGAAGCTTCTGGAAATGACCTTGCCCTTCACCACCGTAACCGCAACCCCTCCCTATGCAGACACCGTCTTGGAGGGTCCAGATGTGCGCGGTGGCTCGCTTGGCAGAAGCACAGGCCGCCGAGTGCGTTTTCTTGCCAACTGGCAGCGAGCCAGCTGTACCTCTGAACGTGGGTTTACTGATGTCCATCGTCTTGGTCGTGGGATGGCAGTACCGTGCTGCTTCTACTTGAAAGCGAGCACATCTTGACCCCTCCCCCGGTTCTCCCAGCTGATCTTAGTCTCTGTTTTCTTGCACGTCTCTGGCCAGCCTTGTTGACTCACGGAATCTTCCAGAGCTTTTGAGTGTTCTGGGTCGCGCTGAGGCAGATATGCGAAGCATTTGCAGGCACTTGAACGTGGGTGAGAGCGTATCTTTGCATGTCAAGCGCATGTCAGCGGGAGGCGTGCCTCTGAAAGCTGCTGCCCGTCCAACACGTGCCGACGCAGACCCTTGCATCTGCAGAAGCTTCGCGTTTTGTTGCCAAAATCGTGCAGCTTCTTATTCCTATGGAGTGTTCAACATCCTCCTGCAACAGTTCATGCGCTGCATCCATACACCTCCGCAGGTTTCCGACCCTTTCTGCTTCTTCTAACGCACATGGTATCGACCTTGCCCTTGGAGGAAATCGAAGAGCTTGGACACTGACGAATCTCTGCATGAAAACATGTGCCCAGACTCGGCAGATGGACCTACGCAGGCGGCGGAGAAGGGGGCGGCCCTCGAATCACAGTCCGCTCCTTCAGCAGAGTACTCTCCAAGCTTACTTCGCAGGCTGGACATCAGCGTCCAGTTGTGATGCGACGACATGCTGAGGCAGAAGGCAATCCACATCTACACAGTGCAAGCTAGACTTTTGAGATACTGAATCTGTCATCCATCTCCGTGCAGTCCTGTGGCAATCGGTGGGAACGCCTGACTCGCTCATCCTGTGCAGCTGCAGGGTGCTTTGCAGACTGCAACGCCTCTTGCATCAATGTCTGCCTGAATCCTCAGATTGCTCCAAAGATTGCTCCAAAGATTGCTCCAAAGATTGCTCCAAAGATTGTCTCTTCAGAAATGTCTCTTGATGACGGCCTCGTCACGCTCCTTCCGCCGCTGCTGACGAATCATTCGACGCCTGCTTCGAGCACATGCTCTTTCTTTCAGTGTTCTTGATGGGCTTGATGTTGCTGCATGGCTCTACCGCTTTGATCCGCTTCGCTGTTAGATTAGATGCTGGCTGGCACAGGGATTTAGGGCTGCCGGAAAAAGAAAGAAAGTTAAGCTTGGAGCTGTCGAGCGGGTCGGCGCCCATTGTGAAGCACAAACGTCTCTCCGTACCCTCTGTCGACTGAGGCCCCAGCAGCTTAGTTTTCATCTTGCCTCCGCGTCATTTGCGCCACCGCACCTGCCAGAGTTCCGCCGAAACACGCGGGAAGAACCAACAAGTCGGCGCAGTCAAACATGGCTCAATGCCAAAGGTCTTCATGACAAACCCTGCCCGGCCCAAGCCGTGTCGGATCAAAACGCAGAGAGCGAAAACCACTGTTAATACTGACTTGGCTACAGACCTCTTAAACCTCTAAGTCGACAAGCTACCGGAGGATCTTAGAAATGCAAAAGCATGTAAAAGCATGTCGGCCAAGCGAAACCTTTCTACAATCCAACTTTTCAGAGGCCCAACCTGTAGCAGCGGGGCGAGGCCCTCAGAGGGCGAGGGCAGCTGCGCACCTGCAGGCAGATAAGAGAAGCATCCACAAGCCACCACGCCCTCATTTCTTCTCGGAGTTTCCAGCTGAGCAGAGTTGTGGACTTGCGGTTGTCGCGATGTTCGAGCTTCCGCCATCTCAGCCCCCTTGCATCCCTTTATGAATGATTCTCATCTTCCATGGCCTTGTCCATGCCGAACGACCGACAACCATCAGACGGGCGTTAGATCCTTTACCCACCCGAAAAGAAGCGAAGAGCATCGTGCATGGCACGTGCGAAGACTGCAGGACGCACACACACACACACATGCACAGCTAGTTATTGCAACTTCTGCAACAGACCAAGGTTGACCAAAACTTCGGACATTTCAAATTGCTGTGGGAACCTCTTGCCACAGCGAGGCTCGGCTCCAGCCCCGGCAGGCTACGCGCCAGGCGCCTCTCCAAAGTCGTTCCCCGAAACCCATTTTGGGGTTGGCTCTGCAGCACACTTTCGCATCTCAGGAAAGCCACATATTCCAGCTCTATAACACGATTAAAAATTCGCCTCCCTCCCCCCCCCCCCCCTCTGGCCTGCCAATGGCGCTGGCCATGGCCAGCATCTGAGCCTTTGACGAAGAAAGCGCAACTCCCAAGTCTGAGGGGAGGGGGGGTTGGGGGGTGCCTCATTAACAGAGAGCGCGAGAGAGAGAGAGAGGAGGGAGGGAGGCAGAGAGAGAGAGAGAGAGAGAGAGAAAGTGGCTGTAAGGAGACTGACTCTGAGGAGCGTACCGATTCTACTTCTGCTTGCTTTCGCAGTGTTGCGATTGTTTCTGCTCGACACGTCTTCAAAAGCTTGGGGCTGTGTAGCTGAGTAAGTGTCGGCTCTGTGTTGTTGCCCGTCAAGAGTGTTGACAAGTGCAAGTTCTGACAGACATGTCGATACATCTCCCTCAGGCCCTACCTTTCAAGCCGACAGCGCAGCATCTCGCAGCATGAACGATCGACAAGGCCGACGGATGCACCGTGTCCAAGCCCCTTAAAAATGCAATTTGATCCTCTCATCAGCCTCATCCTCAGCGTCCGGCATTACTCCAGGCACGAGAATACGCTGATGGGACATCCAGAGCGGAAAGGAGAAAAGAAAGGGAAGCTGGAACAGCTGGGATACTTTGGGAGGCTCCGGCAGCATACGCAACGCCTGAGTTGGGTGAAGTGCTGCATTTGAACTTGAAGAGCGCTTGTGCCTGATTTTAACCAGTGAAGAAATAACTTAGTTCGTGCGGCCCTACGCCCAATATCACGCCTAGTGTTCGCTTGATTCTAAGCGATGATGGGCTTTATGGGCTTCTCATGCTTGTCGTCATGCTTGTCATTACTGGTGTCTTGCAACAAATGGTACCACTGCAAAGATAGCATAATCGACAGGATCACCTGCGCTACAACCCGACACCCTGGCTACTGCGAAGAACTTTCTCTGTTTCCCTGGTCAGCGCTCAGAGAAACTCGATAACGCCCTTCTCATGGCCACCGCGCACCAATGCCTGGACTCGGATCAAACAGGCCCCGCTCACCTTATGCTGAGAGTGCTCTTTAATGCTGAGGGCGCTTCTGTTTATGCTAGCAGCGAGTTCTATCGAGTGCTGACTACCTTAAGCCCCAGCCTAGCAACCTTCAGGGCTTTGGGGCTGTAGGGTCCGAGTAGGGGTTTAGGGTTAGGGGTTTAGGGTGCCCAGCTTTAGTGGGTGTAATTTAGGGTAGCCTTGTCTTTGAGTTGTGTGCATGGTCCCACATTCGCTGTTGGTGCACAGGTTGAGCACCACCAGGTTGAGCCTGTTGGTGCTTTTTTCCTTTGTGTGTGGCTCTAGGGTAGGCTTGTCTTAGAGAGGATGCTGGAAAGGTCGGGGTGGGGTGGGGCGGGGGGTCGGGGGGTTTGGGGGCGAGGGTGGGGAGGCCGGGGGAGGGAAGAAACAACGGGAGGGGAGCATAAGAAAATGTCGGGTCCGCGCAATAAAGGCACCCTGAGAATAACAGTTGACAACAGAAACGGCAGCATCACTGAGCGATCTTGCCTGGAGCATAAAAAAAAGACGGTCGAGGGCAAGAGCTTGGAACGGCTTCTGGGGCACAGAGTGAAGAAGTAAAAAAAAAACGGCCCGCATTTAATTGTGCCCCTCAAAGGGCGACTGCCAGTTGAAGCGATTCGAAGCGGAATCGCCTTGTTGCTGTCGAACAACTTCTGCTGCGCCTACCAGACCGAGCATGTTTGAAAGCAGCTACCAAACTGAT
Organism: Symbiodinium natans; assembly: GCA_905221605.1. NCBI lineage: Eukaryota > Dinophyceae > Suessiales > Symbiodiniaceae > Symbiodinium > Symbiodinium natans. The sequence continues at coordinate 357,918 of CAJNDS010002365.1, forward strand.
CGGTCTGCATCCACACGCAAATTCTTTTACTTTCTGCATAGGCCACACGCTTTGCCTCCACGTATCGACGATGGCCCTGCAGAACAATTGATCTGAGCTTGCAGGGATGCGGCTCTTTTCGTGTTTTTCATATTCTGGGGAGGAAGCCCTGCTGAGCCACCACAGCCGACGTTCCCAAAGGCTTGAGCTAATGACAGCGGCCACTGCCCAGAAAACCTGTCCTCGTTCACAGCCTCTTCAGAAACCTCACCACCAAGCTCCTTCGCCCACAGATCCTCGCAATCTCAAGCCATGTATCGACATCTGGCAAGGATGCTTGCCTCCCACAAAAACAAGCCACTGCATGCTGTCCTCCAACGAGACCGGAACTCCTGCCAGATGAGATGTGATCAGATGTGATTAGATGTGATCAGATTGGTCCAGACACAAATAGACACAAAAGGAAACACCTAATGTGCAGAATAACTTTGCAGGCTTTGTTGTTACAGAGATTTACAGAGTCTTCACTTGCCCGGTCCCGTCACCAGGGTCAGCGGCGGAAGTCGTGGCAATCCGGCGAAGGCTGGAGGTACCTGCCGATGGGCACTGCTAGGTGCACTGTGGTCACGTAGAGGCGCAGAGATGTGCAAAAGCTTGCGTCCCCCTCTACTACAGTTGCAATAGTTGCAACCCCAATGCCCCATGAACTGCCGAGCTGCTAGGAGCCCCGTGATGCTCTTGAACAACTTCTGCAACTGCGCGATCCACGCGGGCCTAGGTGTCAGATCACTCCAAAGTTGAATTTGAGCAGGCGCCGAATCCACGTGAATCTGGGCTGGCTGCGGGTCCCTCATCTGAGGAATGATGGCCTCATCGCCAAAGCACCACCTGTTGTCTGAGCAATCTCCACAACCATGTTGCCATGGTTTGCCCAAGCTTCTTTCCCTAGCGGCCCTAGCTGGGCTGCGGCGGGAGCAGGGACTGGGTGACTGGCTGTCATACATTCTTGCAAACTCTTGGGTCTCTGCATCGGGAGGAGGTCCCTCCGCTCCTCTAAAGCAAGCCGCACGAATCCTGGCGCATGCCCGGCTGAAAGGGGCACATCGCGCAAGGCAAAAAAAGGAGCGCCACGGGCAGCTGCAGATGTGGAGGTCAGACATCGGATAAGCAACTCTGCAACGAATGGATGTTCATGTGCTCATGCAATGCGGATAGCCTTTGTGGGAATTGACGTAACAGACATAGCGCCCTGGGGTGGCATACGCGCTCTCCTGGCAGCGGGGGTTCTGGTCCAACCATCGCTCCGCCAAGGCTGTGACTATGCCGCCTCTTCCAGCTGGTTTGGCAACTTCGGCTGATTAGACCTTTACGGCTTACCGAGTGCTTGGAAACCTTTGATCGTCCTGTGCCCCGCCCACGAAGATGGCTACATCGCGCCCAGCCCGGAGACGGTCACAGATAAAGGGCTTGGTGCATTCAAAGGCACCTTAGAAGCAGAAAGCATTCCCCACCTAATGTTGAAACAGTTGGCGCACATGTCGTCACATGAGGTTTAAGGCTCAAGCCCAGCGTCGTGAACATCTCGTAGAAGCCGGGGAAAAGGCCGCATGCCCCGGACCTGAGACGGGAAGCCAACGTCTGTGTCTTCGGTTACGTTCATGGTTTGTCAGAAGGAACCCTCACGGTTCAGCCTACAGCGGTCAGTCCCCCTCCATGAACACAAGGTATCACAAGGTCTTGGTTTGGAGCGCAACTGCCGCACGCAGCTTCATCTGCCTGTTGGTATGCATTCACTGTGTGGTGCACTTCTTGCTGACTACCCGCACCTGTCTGCATTGCAACTACATCCAACTACATGGTAGCCACCGTCACTTGCATCGAATATTCATCAGGCTGGGTTGGCAGGCAATGGCAACTGCCATACTAGGCCTGAACCAGCGCTGGTGCAGAAGTTCGCCTCCGTTCTCCTGCCCCAGCATGCTCTCAGCTTGCTCTTAGAATGCTCTGAGGGTGTTGGGGCACACTCGTCTCTCAACCATTTTGAAGAATCTGTCGGCCAGGGTTCCACAGCATGCCCCGAAGGTCTCTCCCAAATCCCCACCCCCAGGCCGGCTCGGGCAGTTCTACGCCAGAGGCTGTGCGACCCCGGAGGCCGCCGCCAGCCTCGGGTTGCACACAGGCTTTGGGCCTGAAATGGTCTCAGAGAGACTTCTGAGAATTTGAATCTCTTGACTGCAAGGCAGGGCACCCATGTGAGCCCGGCCAGGATGGCCCCAAATGGCAGCAGGCCATGGGGATGCATCGGGATGACCTTGGAAGGTCTCAGGAGCCAGATTCATATCAAACTTCTGGCCTCAGAATCGTTGCTGTGTAAGATCCCGGCATAGTGACGATCCATCCAATGTTGGATCTCCTTTGGGCTGAGCTGACGCCACTCCTCCGAGAGGACGATCTGCGCGTGGCCGAACGCAGCGGAGACCATCCGCCAAAGGCGCGAGCGCGTCACGGCGTCCGACCAGCCACGGTCATCGCGAGTAGAGCCGCGCTCGCTCAGGGGGCCCCGGATTGCCCAGAGGGCCCAAGGAACATGAAGGAACAGAAGGCGGAGCAAAAAAGCCGAGCGCTCGGACTTTGGGAAAACTGGTAGCTTGAGTAGAACAAGGAGCTGACCCATCCGCCTTAAGGCGGCGTCAAAGCTCCCGAGCAAGCCAATGTAGAAGATCGATTTCATGATCTTCTCCCGGCTTGCTGGCACTACACATGTTCGGTAGGTCAAGCCACGCATGTAGAAGTTCCTCTTCCAGATGACAGCCGTCAGAAAGAGTAGAAAAATTGGGCCAAGGTCACGACCTAACACACAAAGAAGCGATGCCATCGCGGACTTGGCAGGAAGGCAGGAAGGCTCCACGCCTGTTCCGGGTCAGCCAAGGGAGGGCTATTGCCCAGCCGCCCGATCTCCACCAACCACGTTTGGTTAAGAACACGCTTTAATCACCTCGATGAGCTGCATGTAAGATACCCTTCCTTGAGTTGCATAGCCCTACTTCTTGCTCAAACCAGATATCTCGGTTCTTGACAACATGCTTTGCGATCTAAGTGGCTGAGAGCCGAGCTCTGCGAGGCGGAACGCCGCAAAGCATGTGCCACACCAAGTATGCCAAGTCTTATGTTGGGCACGTGCTAAACAAGCACGGCCCTAAAACGCGCCGGCACAGTCGTCAGCTCAGCTGAATTCCATGGGAGGTGCGCTTCGCCCAACAAAATCACGCGCAGCTACGGACGTCAATGAAAAGAGAAAGCACCCTCGCAACACATCCACTCACAATTCGCATCTCTCCCCCAACTAGACGCGCATGAGTCTCATTCGCAGGCTGCTCGCCTTACTTCTTGCATGGCTCAACGTCAGTGAGCCCAAGCAAATCCCCACTCCTCCGACATGGATTCGTGACCTGACCTAATGAAATTCAATCTCCCAGACCCTTTCAAACACACCGTTCTGATCCTTCTCTGAACCCTGCAACCAAGCATGTACTGACGCAGTACAGCAAGGCTTACAGCATCCATCAAATCGCCCCCGTTCGCCTCTGCATCCTGGACGGGCAACGCCAGGTGCGTCACTTTCCCCCCGCCCCTTCCCCGCCCATCCCAAGGGCCCCGCCCTACTCATTTCTTGTGAACCGTTCCATTCCCCCCCCCCCCCCCCCCCCCCCCCCCCCCCCCGCCCCCCAGCCCCCTGCTGCAAGCATCGTCTGGAAGCCGCTGCTTTTAAAAAGCCAAATACAAAGCAACACATATGTCAACACTAAGTTCGTATTGTTGACCCGCACAGCAACAAGGTCTTTTCAACGAAAGACACTGTCTCCATGCCGCAATTCCCGCTGCCAAACCTTCCGCCTGCGTCGGCTCTGACTCACATGTTTGTGAGCTCGAGTCACATGCATCTGGGCTGGCCGAAAGTTTGAACTTACTCAACCTGCTTCTATGGCTACGTTCATACATGTTCATACTCATACCGTTCAAAACACAGCCAAAAGCCTCGTGGTCGGAAATTCTATCCATGTCTTTACTGTTACGATGGCAGTGCTCTCAGCCCCCAGACTGCAATGAAAGGGCATCGACAGCGCAACTGCCGAGAAGCGAATGTAAAAAGCCAGCATCCCGCTCCAGCTGGTTGCACTTCCCTCATGGTGCGGTTTAGCTTTAGCCGTCTTCGAGGAGGCGTTCATGTTCCCAGCGTAGCTTCTACAGCACGCGTGGACGTCGTGGTTCTTGGAAATCGTTGTTTTGGATGGGATGCCGAGCTATTAAACTGTCCAGTGAAGAAGGCGGGCTCACCCTGCTCTCAGATTTGCTCAGTGTGGCACTGAATAGGATTGAATAGGGGCTTGCAGCATTTTGGGTGGCTGGTCGCCTTCCCCACCGTTCTTTTTCATATTTTGCATGCACGGAGTAGGTCCCAACACGTCCTGTGACGTGGTGGAAACCGAGCTGCAGAATGCTGCCTGCGCAGTGTGTGGGTAGGTCTTCGCTTGAAGCCTCCTTGGAGCCTCCCACATGCTGCAGACTCTGCCCAGAATTGAAAATGGCATCCGAGCTTGGCTTGAACTTGGCTTGAGGGTAGGGCACTGCTATGCACTGCGTCCTGACATATACATTCGCCACTACAAACTACAATGTTACAATGTTCTGCAACTTCAGGTCAAGCTGCTGCCTCACTTTCGATCCATGCTGAGAGGCTCAGTAGGTTCTACTTTGTCCGAGTACGGAGTCCATGTGCAATCCGACCCTCGGCTCAAAACTCCAAACTGTTAGGAGAGTTACGAGTATATATTGAGCATTCTCTAGGAAGCCAGGTCTTCTGCGGTCTGATCACAGGACCCGTAACAAAGAGCCACAGCTGCTGGTACCCAGCACAAGGCGTCATCGAAGAATTTGAGCTGCTGTCTTCTGAAGAAGGGTGGACCTCCAAAGCAGCTGAGAAGAAAGCAGTTCAAAAAAATAGGGGCATACACTCCGTACAAGGCGGGCAATCCTTCTTCAGCAACCGTAGGTCAACTGGCAATCCAGGCGGGAGTTGGGCCGTCACAGTCCAGAGGGAGTCGGCTTTACGAATGTCATCTGCAAGCGGGACAATGGTAGTAATATGTAGCAATGACAAAACAACGACCCGCACTCTATGAACTTAAGAGCTGCTCGTCAAAGACCACCAACCACCGTCGAGTTAGGGGATCAAGGTTCTCCGATGCTCGTGATGAAAGTGTTGTCTCAAACAGTTCGCCACTAAGAGGGCCAGTCCACTCTTTACCCCGTGGCAACCATATCAAGAAGGTCACTAGGAGCCATAGCAGGAGACCATGTAAGGGGTTGATTGCAGGCGCACGTCATGCAACTTCCAACTCCCATGCTCAAAAGGGCGCACGCTCTGACATTACAAATCGTGCTCCTGTAGTCCACTCCTTCTCACAAGTCAACTGCCTCGACTTGTGAAATGTGAGAAGCAGAGGATGCCCCGGAGGATCCCGGAGGTGCAATGCTGGCGCAGAGCTGGCGCAATTTTCTGAAGGGCGTCTCTTACGCGCGCACGGACCCCTTCAGCGATTGCGGAGCACGATTCGGAGCACGCTCCATTGCCCGCGCTTTCCACGCGCGACCCTCCGCAGGCGTAACGTGGCGCAATTGTCCAGCTCTCCACAGTCCGGCATGCGAAGGTCTCCTTCTCCAGCTTTGAACAACCAATCCCTTTGATTTCTGCGTAGCCCATTGCAATGGGCAATATGGCACATTAGCATGGGAGCTCAGTTGCGGTGTTTGTGTCGCAGCCCTTCTGTGCAAGTGCCGAAATCGCCTGAGGGACAGGACCACCAGCCTCCAATGACGACTAACGCTCAGGTATTCCCTACTGCAGCGAAATGTACAACTGGCACCTGTGCTCGTGACACTTCGTCATAAACGAAGCGCACTATGCCAAGATGCACACAGCTTAACAAAGCTTGCCACTCCTCCAATGAGACTGTTCCAGCATTATCGGTCTCAAACTTGATAGTTCTTGAACTTAGCTTTGGAATCAACGTGGCTTCTAAATGTCCAGATTGCAGATATCTGCCAGCGGTCTCTTCGAGCCTTGGCAACTGCAGGACCATAAGACGGGACGAAGTCCGACGAAGCATGCTGCACTCATCTGCACTCCAAACCCACATGTCGTTGCGGCTGCTGCACTTGTGAACATCACTTATGCGGAGCTTGTGTCTTGTATACGGCAATCCACGCAGCGCATGTGGGTCTGGACACATGCTTCTGCCCAAGCCACGCAAAGAGACAACGAAGGCTGTCTATCGTTCGACAAAACAGCATTAACATACATTGACCATTGCTTAAACTATATTGAACTGATTCTTAAGGCAGCCTTCCATGTCAGTCTTTACCGGCCTGCTCAAACCACGGAGCCCCGAGCAAACTCCCGAGGATAGCCTTCAAGCATCTATGCCAATCCATGCTCTGACGGCTCTACATACAGCGTAAGTCCTTTGTTGTCAATCGCACCCTCGGAGGGTTTGGGGACTACATGGTCAAGCGACGGGGAACGTGGGAAATCCTTGAAAATTGTCGGCAGCGGGGCAGCTGCACGAACTTTTGTGCAGCTCCCTTGGCCAAGCTCTTGAACACGCTCTCTACGCTCTGTGTACGTTAAGACGTTAAGACTGCGGGGTACGTTTCCCAGAAAACTCCAGATCAGATCCGCTTCCTAAGATCTGCATGTACACTGGAACTTGGCTCTGGTCAGCCCCTGCGCCATCCACATCCACGCCCCACTAATCACGGGGGGAAGCACACGACCTTGCAGGTGACCTAGGGTCTACCCCTGACATCTCTTTGAAACGTCCAGGGACAAGTTTCTGAAATCCTTGCGACTTCGGGAATACGCCTCACGTGGGTCAAGAAAGTTAAGGAGCCAACAAACTGCCCATGCCATGCATCACAGAGAGCCATTATTCGAGTTATTAGAGCCTAGCACTGTCTCGCAGCGATGCGCTTGGGTGTAAGTTCACAACAGCGGGGCACAGGCCTCCGTCTGTGCGACCACGTGAGTCGAGCGACGAGGGCGGAGCCGAATTGGAAAAGGCGCCGCATCAGATCGCATTCCTGCCTGGCAGAGCGGTTTCGAACTTCTGGGTCAGTGAGGCGACTGGCAACTAGCAGCCTAGCATGAGGGCAGCTCACGGGGCGTTTGGGCATTGCAGTAGGCTCACGCTTTTTCTGGACGTGGCGTTCTGGTCTGAACAGTATGGAAATGGCCGACGGAGCGAAAACGCACCCCGGAGTTCCCAAGGTCTGGCATTCACAATTGACCACAGCAGGTCACGTAAGTTCAATCATGTTCAATCATAACCCGACATAACAATGGACCCAAGTGGACCCTGGCAGCTCCGTGGCACACTGTGCTCACGATGCGTACTCGTTAAGACGTGGTCTCTTCATGGTCTTCATGCCCTTTGTAGCAAGTCTTCGATGAATGGGTGTAAATGTGTACATACGTTCCCGGCGCGGATGATCTGGCTGCTACAGCCGGCCAACCTGATTTGTACACCGGTCAACACAACCACAGTACGTAGTGCTTGCAGCTTGACCAGACAGTGCCCTCAAGCTCGAACAGCCGAGTGACACTCAGTCAATGAGAGGGCCTAACGGATGCAGTGCGGGACATAGAGCGCTCGGAGTAGCGCCATGTCCTTAAAGACAAGCGGTTGGCATGCTCTTCAGCGGGCCTCGCACGTTTCACATTAGACTACTGAAAAGGTTCCAATCAAAGAAGAGCAAGCCATCCGCATCTTGGATACTAGGGCGGAGATCAGAGTTTCCTGAGCGTCTCTGTCAGCATCAGGACTTCTGCTCGACGATCCCGGATATCCGGGAAACATGCACTCCCAGGAGTCCCGTTCCAGGTCTACATGGGAGTTGCAACACTCACTGAAATCTATCACTACGTAGTTCCTGTCACTGTATGTTGTGGCGTCCACGCAGACGCATCCTCTGTACAAAGCAGCGCGTACAATGCAGCGCGTAAGCTCTCACTCACCATGGAGCCTGACACAGTCCATTCGACAGCCCTTCCAAATCGAAGCACAAGGCGCCACGAACGCCACGGCATGCTACCAAAGCATGACCAAGAGACCAGTCCCATTCATTAGCAATGCCCAGTAGCGTTACAATCCCCACGAAGTCACTACGATCCCAACGGCCTCGGCTTTTCGGTTCAGGTCCTGCAAAAAGATCTGTGAAATGCTGTGCAAGCATTCGATTGTAGACACATCAGGCAGCTCAACTCGGGTTTCACGTAGCTTTGGCGGCTCTGTGAGCTCTGTGAGATGTCCCGCCATAAAAGTGGGGATGTTTTGCCATGCTCTCTGAGTGTCTCTGCCTCTGGAGTTGGGCTTGGCTTCTGCGGAACCGTCGGGTCGTCCACTTGCTTCCCTTGCAAAGGGCATATTGCGATGTTGCTACATTGCTACATGACTGCACTGCTATCCGACAAGCTTCCCCTTCACATCACTTCACTTCACTTCCCTTCACTTCGTGCAGCTCCGAGCCTGGTGGCGGTCCGCCGCTTCCGATGATCGTTCCTGGAGAACGCGGGAAAGAGAACAAGAGGGCTGTCAAAGGCACTTCTCCTGGACCTTCAAAAAAAAACTTTACATGTTTTGAGGTGATACTCAGGGTTGAGGGTTTCCGAGACGAATAGTCAGACGGAGCAAGCGAGAGAGAGTGAGAGAGTGAAAGAAAGAGCGAAAGAAAGAGCGAAAGAAAGAGTAAAAGAGTGAAAGAGTGAAAGAGTGAAAGTGTGAAAGTGTGAAAGAGTGAAAGAGTGAAAGAGTGAAAGTGTGAAAGTGTGAAAGTGTGAAAGTGCGAAAGTGTGAAAGTGTGAAAGTGTGAAAGTGTGAAAGAAAGAAAGAAAGAAAGAAAGAAAGAAAGAAAGAAAGACCGAAATCTGAACTGGCTCTCAAGCCTCGAACTCTTGAACCTGCGGGAGGGGGGGGGAGTTTCACTCCAGAACAAGAATTTGCCCAGCTGCGCTCCCTCCCCCAATGCCCAAGGCCTGCGGCAGTGACAACACGCTGACCCGCTGCAATCCTGGCCATGCTTTCACAAGGTTGGGCAAGGCTTCATGGGATCATGCCTTCCCCCATCATGAAAGGTCCCTCTTCAAAATCAAATGCGTACGCGTGTGTTTCCGGAAATTGTCCGAGTAGGGTGGGGGAGGAGGTTGCTCAAAAACACAACCTTGCAGATCCAATCCCTATTTACAAATTCGTCCGCCTACCGCCTATTACACGTTCACGGAGACATGTTTATTCTTGCAGGGCGGGGCCTTGAATATTTCGGGGGGAAGCGATTGCTGTTCAGGACTCTGTCAGAAGTCCAGCTCTCTGAGCAGTGCGCTGCTTTCACTGAACATGCACTGTCTGAGGCTGAGATCAAGGCTCGGTGATGGCCCGACGGCGGCGCCAAAGGATCTGGACAGCGGCAGGGTTTCACCCAATGCAAGTGGCCACCGAACGCAGCAAAGCGTCAGATAACGTCAGGTACGATCCTGGAAGCCTTACCGTGAGTCGCCCATCGACCAAACTCCTTTCGCCAAGCGACGAAGAAACCGAAGCCAAAGCCGGCGAAGATCACAGCGATGGCCACGCCAACGATCTCAGGCTCTTGCAGGGCTGCAATGGTACAGTAAATCTAGCAAAGCTCTCTCTCGCTCTGTCTCTTTTAGTTCGTCCTTGTTCTGTGTTCAGATTTGTTTCCAAGGAGGCAACAGGTCCCACCACGAAGCTGCGCTCAACGCGGCTGAAAGGTCATGAGATCTGAGGTCTCCACAACGCCAACAGGAAGGTCTCCAGTGGGGATGCCTGGCGTTGCTGCAACCGTCAAGCCAACCGCTGTATCCGCAGTCCAGCCCAAGCATCGGGCCTCCGATGGATTGCCAGTTCTTAGCAAGCAAGATACAAATCAAAGCGCCACATTTCACGACAGAAGCTTGAGGTCTGTGCATTTCTGGGCTCCCTCTCGTCGTAGGCGCCCTACGTCAGGTTTTGGGATATTGGAATTGGAAGTGCAGCTTCTTCAGCGCAACGCTCCAACGTTTCAGTCAGAAAGTGGTTTTAAAGCACTTTTATGAGAATCGCGACACCTCTTCTGCCGGCCGAAAGCTCGCGATCTGGCACGCTTGGAACGCATGTCTCCCTGCCTGGTACGGGTCAGAATTATCATCCATCACATCAGTCTGGTCTCCACTGCCTCAGTCGCAGGTTCAACAGGGCCAAGAAGCAGAGATTGGCAATCAACATAAACACGAAACATCTCAAAAACGCGCGAAACCCTTCAGAACGTCCAGCCACTTCGCATCTTTCAGCACGAGTTTGCGCCGCGATCGATCGAGGCTGGGAAGCCCCTTGGCCTGTCCTTGAACACCACACTGAGTGGCGCTGGTGACGGTCCATGCCGGTCCCTGCCGGTCCAGGGTCGTGATCAGAAGGAAGCAGCGCTTGGAACGGAACGGCTTCTTTTGCCCCATGCCTAAAAGATCTTCTAACGACTCTCACATCTCCACACTTCACCACTTGTGCACACTTCCTCTGCATTCCAAGCAACCCCTGATACCCCTGCGCCCGAAACCCTGACTTCTGAGTCCGAGCATCCTCTGTCACAGAGGTCGTGACGGAGTTGGGGTACGGGATGTAGCTGGGGGTCTCAAGAGTCTGCGCAACACCAAAGCAATCACACTCGCACATGATCCCTTCTACCAGCTGGGGCAAACCCACCGAGCAGACACCCGAGTGCTGACGTGCACCCTGACACGCCCTCCAGCTAGTGCACTGAGGGCGCATGGCATGCCCGATCTTACCAACTTAGATCTCCCTGTATACTAGCAGGGCCATGCACCCAGTTCTAGTCAGGTGCACGCGGCTGTGCCAACCAACCACAAGTTCTCTTGAATTGCTTCAGGATGCTGCGGTCACACAATACTACGAAAAACCGGTATTACTAATTTGCGATCTTGTTCGTTACTACATTCCGATATCTACATTCCGGTATTGCTATTCTGGCATCTTGCTAAATTACTATATTGCCACATTGCTATGTCCCAATATTACTATATTCTAATTTTACTATAGCTTACATTACCACATTATTACATTTCCACATTACTACATTACTGCACCACTACATTACTACATCACTATATTGTAAAGCTATATTGCCATACTACTATATTACCATATTCGCAACCTACGCATACACATAAAGAAAATACGCTGTATAAGTAGGAATGTGAGTATTGCAACACTACAATCACGACAAGAATTCCAAGGCATCTTTAGCAAATACAGATTGAAGGTTTAGAGGTACCAGGTAGGATCCACAGGGGCGAGGTACCGTATACGTATATGTATATATATATATATATATATCTCATGTATTTGGCCTAGGGATCCTTGCGGTATTGCGGCAAACATGGTTCGGGATGGCAATCCCGCAACGCTCATGAGATGCGCGGCTTTTGTAGCCACACCAGTGGTTGCGCCCAAAGAATCAAACTCCAGGGCTGGAAAAAAATAACTCCTATGCCTGCACAGAGACCAAATTCTCCAAGATGCTAGAATTTCACATTTCAACACAAGCACATGATGTGAGCTAGAGCAGTCTGCTGTGCCCATTTCCGGGCCTCTGATGGACCCCGAAGAGGCAAGCACTGATTGTCCCTAGATGCAATAAGGACAAAGGGCTGTCGTAGCGAATTGCGATGTTCGAACATATCCGTCCCGACCTGCGATGAGATCTGCTGCTCATCTCCAAATGGTCGAATTATCTGCTATTCGTGGATTCGTACAACTGTAACGCTAAGCCCACTTGTGGATCCCCTAAAAGGGAGCCGACTACTGGAACTGCAGATGCCTGGCATCTCGCTCAGGGGCACGACAACGTACTTGCAGGTTTGACAAATACTTTAACGCCTCTCCGGCCTCATTAGATGATATTAGATGCCTCTAGCCGCTTGCCCTCAGCCTCGAGGTTCCAGTGTCTTCAGAGTTGCAGAGGACTCTGCTCTTGCGATCGCTCAGAGACTCTGCCTCCTCAGCTCCTGTGGACACTGCGTGCAAGGAATGCCCCACGTGCTGCTTGCACCAAGCAACTCTTTGTTCAAGCAGCACTAAGCGCAACAAAAGGGCAAAGTTCTCTGCAAGAAAGGCAATCAAAGCTCCGCAAGCACGGTTTGTTCGTTTGAAGGCAGCGCGGCGTTCCGTCCTCGGCTGATGGCGGGGGCTGACCGAAGACCTGCAGGGCTTCGTCTGCGGAGGCCTGCAACGCCAACATCTACAGGTCTGGAGTGCCTCAATATTGAGCCACAAACTTCAGCCCAAAGTTCGGTCAGTGGTGTGTCCTTGTGTCGTGTCAAAATGGGCAGGGTCGCCAGTTTTGTTTTTCTTGTTGTCGGTGCATGGCGATGCTTTACTGCCGGCTCGGACTTCCTAGCGCGCGGGACATTCTTTTTGCGGGGGAGGGGGGAGATGGGTGGGGTGTTGCTGTGCATGTGTTTTTGCTGTGAAAATCAGGGTTGCGTTTTCAGTCTGAGCACGTAGCCTTTAAGGTATCGTGCTTTAGGCTCAGGACTTTTGGGTTGTCACGTTCATCTGTAGTTATTCTTGCTGCAGATGCGGGGGCGAGCTGCGCAAGAAAAACGCTAGAAGCAGCATCAAGAATCCACTCGCCTCGGCCAGGACCTGGGCAAGCCCCTGCGCATCATTTTCCTGCAACACATGGCAAACATGAACTGCGATGTGCGGGTGTGGACACACCTATGTTCTCCTGATCTTTTCGAGCACCTGAAGACTTCGATCCGATTCCGGCTGATATTAGTGCCGCGGTATCTTTACGAAGCTGTAACCTACATAGCGCGATGACGCCGGAATCTCTCTGAAATTACAGCTCTTCTGTGAAGAGAAGCTCTTGCCTGGTCCTCCAATTCCAAGGCTTCCACGGCTTCCTGGAGAACGAGACTGGGCTGGAAGCGCACAAAAAGTGGCCCACAAAAGCCAACAAAAACTGGCACGAGAAGAGAAGCACACGTAACTCGGCCGCACTTCCTTAATGCAGCGCACGAGATCACCGCCAAGGGCCTCGGTTGGTCTCCATACAACCGTTATTGTCGCAGGGACTTCCAATCTGAGAGCTGCACCCGCCCATCGGCGTGAGCCTTGCTTTCGATGAAGCAGCGAACCTCATCATATGTAGCAAGGAACATTGTGTAGCGAACCTGCCGAATACTTCGTAATGTAGGCGGCTGACCATAGCGTGGGTGAAAGGCAAAGGCTTGTCCTCCATGCAAGCGAACAGCTACGAGCAGCATGCCACATGCCCCATTCTGAAAAGCAAAATGTTATGCTCGGTTTGGTATCGTAAGGACATCAGTCCTGCTGTCGGGGGGTCCCACCCTCGAGGCTGCACAAAATTTCAGGTAACCACACACAATCCAGTCGCCGGAGAACTTCGGGAAACTTCACATTGAAGCGAACCTACATCTTGAATGGGTAATAACATTGTATGATCATGCAAAAAGCATCCAAGCATTCAAATAGAAGACCCGGCAAAGGGGGCGGCGACAGCAAGCGCATCCAGGCTGTGCTTTGAAAGCTGGTCTTAGCCAACCATCTTACGAGACTTGCCGTGGCCGCTACATCCGTGAACGCTTGAGACTGCTGCTCTTAGCTATGTGGAAAACTGTCCTTGCAAAAGCCTCGGCAGGCAACCAATGCCAGAATAACGCTAAAGCATGCTCAAGCAGAATACAAGACAGACTTGGGAACCAAACCAGTGGAAGTCGTGAATGCATCTCTTCACAAATCTCAGGAACGGTTAGAGCTCCCTTGACAAATGTGGTCCCAAGCGATCTCCACCCACTGGTCAACCACGACACTCTTCGCTTCTGGCTCCTGCAAACCAGCAGACAGGATGGAGATGGGTTGAGTTTGAGCGTCTGTGTACGGGCTGCAGCTGGGAAATGTTACAAAAGGCTCCTAAAACCACACGATTAGGCACCCCTTTGCATATGAAACTTGTGCTCCCTCAAGTGCTGCCCACGAAGCTGACGCACAAACTCCCGAGACATTCCCCCACGAGGCATCCCCGAGCTCCTGAGTGAAGCGCACGGTGCACTGCACCTGCGGATGGCAGGCGCTTGAACTCTTTGTGGTTTTGAAAAGGAATCAAAGCTCACCCCAGAGCACCTTAAATCGGTCGCCGTAGAGGACGTCCCCAGTATAACTTTGCTGGACGAACCACATCTCCTCGCAGAAGCCAAGGTTCAAAAATCTTTCAGTTCCCTAGAGAAAACCAGCGAGGACCATTCGTGGCCGGCGTCCCTCGTCTTTCGCACAATCGGGAGCCCCATGCAAGCTTCCAGTGTCCTCGGGGGTGTAGACAAGCCGCCACACAGAGCAGGTACCTCAGTATGACTCCACACTCAAGTTCGTACTGCTAGCGGAACCTGCCTGCAAGGCTGAGCGAGAAATTAGGTCCTGGCTGATCTGGGAAGGAATGTTCAAGAGCCGCCTGTCACGTGACTCGGCTGTAGCAACTCCCTCGAGCTCCTACGTAAAGATGCTGTACATTGTACATCTCGGTCAACTTCGTTAGGCAATGTGCAGGACGTTGCAGGACGCAAGGAATCCCATTCTGAATTGGCCTCGCGAAATTGGGGATGTCGTCAGGAATGGGCGCCATGTAGCAGCACTTCCGGATCTGCAGAGCGCTGCAGGGGCTTGCAGATGAATGGCGTTGCAGGGCAGCATGTGTCTGTCATGATGCTGACTGAAGAAGCTGTCAGCAGGGCCCTAAGCATGTCTAAGCACGATTTTTCAGGATTCCGCTTCAGGGCCTTGGCGGCCGGGACCTCCTGGCAATCCTCCCACAAGGAGGCGTGGAAGTCGTGGCATCCACCAACCTGCGGGTACGGAGCCAAGACGAAAGATTCGTGGTGCTCTTGCACCAGGAGCAGAATTTCAGAACCAGAGGCAGCACACATGGTGTTTTCACACGGTCTGATCAGCAGGTTTCTTCACTCCTCCTTCCCCCCCTCTCTGCAATATTGTTCAGCGCAATCAGCCAACAAGCAAAGTCTAAGGTGAGCACTGAGTCAATACCCGGTCAGTTGACATGTGGCCCCGGTGCAGTCATGCATGTACTTCTCGAAGCTGAAACATGCTGTCAAAACTCAAGGTGTTCTCGTCCGAGACCATATGCATAATCTCGGCTGGCGGCAACAAATATTCGGAAGACAAGCGGCACACCCCCAACACTGCCCTTCTCAATCCAGCAGTCCCTGAAACCCACGATGCTGCAATCCCGATCCTGAATTCCAAAGCCTGCAGGCTGCAAATCCGAAACGAAGCATGATACATATTGAAACAGGGAGCCAGTTTGAACAGCAAAATCACCCAACTGACCCCAAGCCCAATGCACCGAAAAAAAGTACCCTGGTTCTCTGGCGCCTATTCAACCCACTGCATTTGTACCTTGAAAACAAAAAAACGAAGGCCTGGCTCAGGAACTGCAGCAGCGGGCAATGATGAGGCCTTCCAGCCCCAGCAATCAAGGGAAGGATCAAAGGAAGCTTTGGAGGCCCTTTCTGTACATGTCGGCACCCACATCCAAGGCAGAAGCCCCGGTTGGCAACCCAAGCTGATCCCTGTTCGTTCGCCATAACTAAGGGAATCCTGTTCAGTTCCTTTTCCTCTGCCTAGTTATATGCTGAAATTCGACGGGTTCACTTGTCTGACTTCATGCTAGGAAGTGTTCAAGACACCAGGTGTTGACTTGCCCGACTGAAAAAGACATGCAACGTTGATCACTCAGTCAACCCAATGGGCAATGCTTGATCCTAAGCATGCCAATACAAAGTATGCAGTAGCACGCAACAGCATGATTTGGCTGCTTTCCGAGACGTGGCCTCTGCATGGTTTCCCAGATTTTGGCAACAGTTGCCTGCAAGCGGCAAGCGGGTACAAGTAGCAAGATTGCAGGCTACATCAGGCTACACACTTGGCCCGGCCTTGTCGATTCTGTGAGTCAGCAGCGGCGGCTCCGAGGGAATTCCGAGTTCGGAAGGGATGTGCCTGCCGAGTGTGCTGCAAGCTGCACGTGGCTGTACATGACTCGAACTCCTGATTGTGGGCCTGCTTGCGGCATGCAAGGAAGACGATCTCCGAATCAAGTTCTTGAACCTCGGTACACACAAATCGCCCTGCAGTCTGAGAGAATCGCACTCCGTTGTCTCTCCATGAGACAGCGAGGACTCTCAGGGTGCTTCTTCACCGTCAATCTTGCCGTCACCCGCTTCCCCATCTTCCTGTCACGTGAGTCAAAGGATGTCACAACCAGGCAGCTTGCGCGCGCGTCACACAAGATACCGAAGATACCGAAGATACCGTTCATACCCATCGGGGGTGTGGCATGGTGTGGCCAGTAACCCTCAAGAAGCGCCAGAGAGACTTGAAGAGCTCGCCTTGGTTCGGCCCAGGGATGTTCAAAGGTCCGTTGCTTCCACTCAGTGCCATTCAACAAAAAAATAGGGCCGATTCAGAATGGGCCTCTGCTAGAATCTCCAACGTCTCAGCTTTGTGCACGTTCCAAGTTGTAAACAATGTGAGAAGAGAGTTCAAGGAGACTAGTTCCGTTGTCTGCCAGCTCTGGCAATCTGAAGGGCACAAATTGGGAAAAGTATGGAAAAGTCGAAAGTTGCCGTGCAGCACAGCTTCGCTTTCGAACCACAGGGGATGATTCCTGCAAAGGCACGGAACTCGTTGTAGGCCCGAAGGTCTGAACAATTCTGCAGAGTGAGGCTGTGGGAGGCTACTCAGCAAGATCGCATTGCAGCAGTGAAGCATGAAAGGCCGCGCTGCGAGCCTCCCCCCCGGACGTTCCCGACTGGTCATGGTGAGTGGGGCTGCCTGGAGAGCTTCCTGGGTGGGCGCAAAGCGCTCGACGGAAGCTGGGAACTTCCTACGAGTGCAATATCACTGCTCCGAGCATCTGCTCGGCAAGTGCTGTAGCTGCAGAGCAGGCCTAGGCACGGGATGATGGGTCATCAAGCCACCCTTCGACTTGGGAAGCTCACAAAATGCTCGTAATGCCGTGGCCCCGGCACAATATCAGGCAGAACGAGGGCTCGGCCTAGTCTTCCAAGCTGCACAACTTTCGCGCTTCCACCTCTTCTGTGCCGATCTTGGGTCTCGGCCATTTGGGCGCTCAGCAGGGGAGGGAGACGCAGTCATGGGCACACACTCCGAGGTCATATCCTCGGCTCAAGGTGTCAAAGGCCAAGAGCCCTGCCCCAAGTCTCGCTACCAAGACGATGGAGCACACACGGTCACGCTAGGCTTCGATTGCGCTGGGCACATCTCTTCAAGGCCTCTCTGATTGCCGTCCCGGGGTCTGTCATCATCGTCGTACTGCGCCGACATTCCGGCGTGGGCTCAGACGGGACGGTGCTGCAGTCCGACAAGGTCTCAGGGAAATTCAGGGAACTCGCGAGACTCAAAAGGTCGGCCTCCACATGCCTCCACATGCCTCCACCCCGCATCTAAATCTACGCTCTGAAACCTGGGAGACTCCGGCCTGCTTCCACTGCCCGGCAAGAAACTCCTGAGGTCAGGATGCCCGTAGGATTTTCTGCTACAAAGAATCTACAAAGCCACCCCGCTGTCCGGAAGGCAGCGGGAATCGCGCTTCGGAGAAAGGATCACCTCGTCCTCGCGTGAGTACTGACCCGGCCAAAATTTCGACAACACTTGCTTGCTCTTGGCAGGTGTCCTGGGGAACACTGGAACTGCTGGGTGTCCGCGGCAGCTGCACCTGTACCTGTCCGCAGACTTTGGCAGTCAAAGCCACATGAAAGCATTTGGTGTCCGCCACGGCCTTGGTTCTTGATTTCTTTTGCCAAATGCAAAGCTGCGAATGGTTCATTTTGGGCCCGTTTCGGCTTCTTGGCAACAGTTCGAGCCCAATGTTGAGCCGGCGCTGGCCCATCTTGCACTTTTTACGTACCTGTAGTTCAGCTGCATGCATGGTCGCCACCTCAATGGATGATCACAGTGGGATCTAGCGAATCTAGCGGCAAACTACAAAAGAGCAAGAGCTGCACCTCATCCTCCACAGATTTGGCTGCTGCGAAGCAGCCGAGGCAGGCAGGCCTCAGTCATCAAACACAGATAAGTGCAGGAATGGGTTACTTTGAAACCGGTGAGCGAAAGTGCCGCTTATGTGCTCACGACTCGAAACACTA
Source organism: Symbiodinium natans (assembly GCA_905221605.1). Taxonomy (NCBI): domain Eukaryota; class Dinophyceae; order Suessiales; family Symbiodiniaceae; genus Symbiodinium; species Symbiodinium natans. The sequence goes on from CAJNDS010002365.1 coordinate 376,228, forward strand.
CTAGTTGGGGAGCACTTCAACAGATCTTCGTTCTAATATCCTCCGGTTGCTGCCTCAATGCACCGGCCCCGACATGGATGGCACAGAAGGGCGTTGAACTGGCCATGAGTCGCTACTAGTTCAGTATATACACCACATGTTGGGCGGTGATGTCGAATCTCGCCTTGCCATTGGTCAAGACTTACAAAAATGATTAGCCATTCGTGGCGCTAGCACGCGTGAGGTCGTGGAATCGGGACTGCAAGCACAGGCTCGGCCTCTCAACAACACGACACAAAACAACCACGCGGCATTGGCCACTTGCGTTCAGGTTGTTCACCGACGCATGAGCTCATTGAAATCACGAAAAAACATGAAAAACAAAACGACACACACACACACACACACAATGCGAGCTCATGGTGATACGACCTGTGCACGCGCGTGCTCTCGGACACGACTGCACACGCACATGGTGCACGTGCATGCGGGTCTGGGTGTGCACCCAGTTGACTTCAAAAGATTCAGCAGTACATAGCAACAACGACAGCAGCGGCTGAGCTCGGCGCTTCAGCTGCATGACGCCGTAGCAGCAAAGGTAACGGGGAAGAGTCTTGGAATAGGAGGTCTACTCTTTCTCAGATCTACCCAGTATGCCCGGCTCGGGCGTATGCAATCTGAGGGAAACTAGCATTGTCACTGTGTGCGACTGTCATTCTGCCCGAAATTTCGTAGGCCAATGCTTGAGCTGCGAGCAACGAAGGTACTTGCTCCATGCACACTCCATGTACAAGCCTCAAGTATTAATTTAAAGGACAAGCTGGGGCAGCCACGGAGTCAAGAAGCTGTCGCGATCTAATCACAGCAGCCCTGTCACGGTCCAAGGCTGCAACCTGTCTCAACATTCCGCCACTCCCCGTCGTCGTTAATGTCCGTCATGGTGATCTGTAGGCTTTGGGAAAGACGGCAACAAGACAAATCAAATCGAACACCATGAACACGTCCGAGGAAGCGAGGAACGAGCCTGCGAAACCGGGAAGTTCATGACGTCCTTGGATTGCCGAATCTGACTTCGATGGCAGCCCTAGAGAACTTGGTGCCGATCCCAGCTCAACCCATTCAACGCTGGCAATGGCAAGCCATCCCCGACTGCGAATGGCCAATCTGTTAGCCAACCCTGCAAATGTGAAAACCGTGACTCCGCTTTGTGTCAGCATGATCAACCCCACAATAACTTCAAAGGCCATGAACTTCTCAGGATTCCCCGCACGCATGCGAACTGATTCCAGAACTAGCACGGCATTCGGAAGCATGCACAGCAGGATTACTCGAGCAACCAGCAAAGCTGAAAATGCGCCAGCTCTCGAGAGACATACCATGCAAAAGTGCCCCGTTGATAAGGTAAGGATCTGCCGCAGCGGCCGTGTCAGTCAAGAATGTGCTCATCAGAGTGTTGATGTCATTCTTTGCCATGCGCTTCGTGGTGACCATGATCTTCAAGCACACACGCAGATTCCATGCCATCCAGGCTTCCCAGCACGAGCCACAACATGTCATCACATCTCCTGGCCTGGAACGTCGCCAACTTCTCCGTGTTGAGCCGGCGAGCCGCCGCATCCCCCGCATTTGCATGAAAAGTCATGGAGACCTTGTTCACCTCCTGGCATCGTTCCTAGATTCTGGGAACCGGGGCCAGCTTCCGTGAGGCTTGTAGACACCAAGATTTTGCAAGGCAGCACCATCGCTAACCTATACTGTCGGTAATCCCGGTAGTCGGTAATCTGTACTGTGCGGTCTGGCTGTGGTCTGTCAAATCTGAACCCAGAAAACGAAAGCAGCCTGGCATTTTGAGGAGTTGCGGCTTGTCTGTTCGCGTATTCGGTTCTCGTTTTCGGGGCTTCATGCTCGAGGTCTCCTGAATCCTGCGTGGAGCACTTCCCTGAAGTTTTCTGCTTGCAAAAAACCAACATGACAAACAGCACCCGAAAGAAGCATCAAAACTAAAAAGCAAACGGAGTGCAATCACAAACATGCAAACCCACTCAGCAGCAAAAAAGTTACCCACTCCGAACATCCCCACCCAAAGCAAAGCTATTGACAGGTCTGCAGGGATCGGGATTGGGGATTCCAGGGATAGTCCGTAGCATATGACAAGTGGGGATATGCAGAGAGCAGTCCAGGATCATCTGCGGGATTACTTTCGGGAGGGACTCTATGCGGGATGGGCACTGGAAAATATGAAAAAATGCCCGGAGAAACGAGCGAGGAGTAACACGGAGGGTGAGGAAAACACACACATACACAACCCACGGAACGACTGCAGAGTGCATGATGGAAACAAAAGAACTCAGCGAGCTTGTCCTGGGAACTCGCTAGGGAAAAAATCGCGTGCCTGAAACGGAATGTCGAGCAGGTCTGCCAAAGCAAGCCTTTCGGCAGATCAAGATTGAAACTTGAACTTGCTTTCTGTAGGAGCACCACTCCCACTCGAATACAAAACGCTGCCTGCTGTCGTGAAGAGTCACATTCTTCCACTCCTCCCAGCAAGCCTCTGAGACTGCAAGGTTCAAACGAAAGTGCTGCAAGTTTTCTGCAGACATGTGACCCATCACCAGCCAAGGAGACTTCTAGAGACTTTCTGACAGACCCTCTTTCGCCGGCGACCAGCCTCGTTGCACGTGACCATCAGCTGCCACACGCCCACAACACTGGCTTCCTGGAAGCGCTCGGGACGCACACCTCGAAACACGGGGCTGACACAAAAGCGAGACAAAAAGTGGAGGGAGGAAGGGATCTGGTATTGACTTCTTTGCAATGAGAAGATCACGAGTTGGACTTGTGCCAGAGGGGACCCTTCCGAATTGATTTTTGAAAGGCTTGCAGTCCTGTAAAGAGAGGCAGAGGTCTGAGCTCTGCTCGTATGGCTTCCCGAGAAGGCCCCGAGGGCTATCAGACTGTGCGACTTGCCAGATCCGGACTCTTCTTGAGCTGAGGAGCACTGGCCATGCGCTACCTCTGCACCCGGTCCGCAGCTACTAGCGCCTAGGCTGAATGGCCGATGCTGTTGTTTCTGACGGTCGCTCTGCCAATCTGTGCCTACTCCAAGCACATGCCCAGGAAATGCCAGGAACAGTCGGCAATGAAGTGATCGTAGAGCTGGCCATTCTCGAAGCACTGATAGATAGGTGAAAACTCCAAGGCATCCTTACTGGGACTTCAATGATGCCCCCCCCTCCCCAAAAGCTGAGACGGTAAGACAAGCAAAAGAGATCTCAAAAGTTTACACAAAACCTTGATGCCAGGAGGCCAAGTTCATCCGCTCCATTGTGTCCTCAATGAACTGTTGGATCTGGCCCGGCGCCAGGGTGGTGGTCGTGGCCCCCTGAGTCGTGGGAGCGCGTGGGCAAATGTCGAAGAGTCTAAGAGAATCAAGAGTTAGACGATGAGATACACTGATCCACTTTGCAATGGGGCGGATGCCCTTCTCCAGACCAGGATGCCAGCGATGCCCGGGTCACCTCAGGAAGTCAGATCTTCGGCATCTTCTTAAGCTTTCCAAAGGCTGATGAAGCTCCAACCCAACGCAAGGCTGCACTGTCACTTTCTTCTAGATTTCGGAAGACATCACTCTATGTCTCTATGTTTCTCCGCACTGGGCATTCCCAGAACCGTCTGCCCGAACAGCGGGAGCTCAGCGAGAACTCAGCGGGCCCGAAAGGCATCTGAAGGCTGAGTCCAATGCTCACCTGTCCGCTTCCGGGCTGCTCGGTCCAGGTATGGTTCTTGACGCTCAGGATCTGAAGCGTCGACCCGGCCTGGGAACTTCACAACACTTCAAACACCTCAAGATCATCCTCAAAGAAAGCCCGCCGTCCCCGTATCCCAGGCCTGGCCGGCAACGAGTTCGGCTCCATTCTTTACGAAGATGATGGCATCTTGTGTAGTGTGGGCAAAGGTGTCCTCAGAATCTCAGATGGGCCCAGGCAGAGCCTCAAAGTTCAACCTGTCCTTCTCCTAGGCAAGTAAGGCCGAAGCATTACTGCAGAGGCGGAGGTGGATGTGTGGTACAGAGATCCAGTGCGTCACAAAGTACGTGGCAGGATTCCTGTTCAACGGCTGCAGAAGAAGCATAGCTGTCGAATGTTGCTTCTCAAGATTGTGCTGGCACATGACCCGCGTTCCATTGAGCTCGGGCGCTGCACGCGGATGGTCACTCTGCCATCCTCACTCACCTCCACGACATGATGTTTTGGCCCTAACGCACTTAACACATTCGGCACCATGCTGCACCCCAGGGCATCCCGTGGCCCGACCACCAAGTTGCCGCCGTTGAAGTGCGGCTCGGTGAAGTTTGGGTACGCAATGTTCATGTCGCGGTACACGGCACAGCCTGCCCCAGCTGCAACGAGCAAGCACTCCATGTCCCTCAGGATCAGAGCTGCACAGGAGAAGAGTGTGGGCAATGGCCTTCAAGGTTGTCATGCGGGTTCCAAGCCGTCTGGGATTTCTGCGGAGCCTTGCGCGTGTGCTGATTGGGCATGCGATTTTTCAGCTGTCACAACGTGTACTTGGATTGCTCCTGCGCGACAAGAGATTTCCGAGGTCAGGGCCCACCATGCCAAATGGACAGGATTCTCGGGTGTGGACGGGGTCAGGTTTCCCAGTTCAATCTCCAGGTCATACCTGATTGCCGGGAGGAGCTCTGCATGTGCCGTGTCTAGCGTACAACTTCTTGCAAAACGAGACACATGACATGACAAGCGACAAGCGCCGTGATGAGTAGGAATGTTGGGCAACCGGCTGACTAATGATTGCCAAGCAGCTGTTCAGGGCCTGCAGAGACGCGGTCACCTGAATTGGAAGCTCACTGTTGCGAGGCTCCCAGCAAGCTCAAGTTATGACCTTTAATGCTGCAAGCTCGCTGCACTTGTACTCAGAGTTCAGCTCGCAACCACTGACCTTCGGAACAATACCAATTCTTGCATTTGGTGCAGATTCTGACCCATAACGCAATCAAAACCACCCACCTTGGCATCCCAGCGATCGCATCGGCCCCAGATATGTTTCTCCTAGGGCAGACGAACTTACTTACTCTTTGCGAGAGAGGGGGGCGGGACTGTTGTTGTTGCTGTTGTTGTAGCATAGTGGATACTCAAAATCTTGCATGAACCCCTACATGACAAGTATGCTATTGTCTATCGCCTATTGTCAGGAATCCAGCTCTCGCACCCCTCTAGAGTGTGAGTGAAGCGCCTTTAGAAGGGATTACCTCCATAAGAAAAGTGATGCAAGGCTTCGTCCATCAACAGTGGCAATAGAGGTAATAATAACAATCAAAGGTAGAAAGTGGTTCGTCACTAGGTGTGAACAACAAGCTGGAAAAGGTGACTCCTTCGAGAACTGGCCCATGTAGCATTCGGTGCTATTGTTCTAGGCGGAGCTATCGCCCAAGCAACAGTGCAGTAATAGTGATGACAGCAATATTCTTAACCATGAACTAGAACAGCTTACAGAAATAGTGGGGGTGTTCGCTTCGGCCTCCGGCCGACATGGGCGCAGCCAGCCATCAACAGAAACACTCGCACATGGCTTGGCATTGGTAAATCCTTCTTTCCTTCCTTCAAACCCTTCCATGAGAAAACTCATAGTGGGAAGCGCTCCTTCGCTTCTTCCTTCCTGGAACAGGAACCCCATGAAAACCAAAGCCAAGCGAGCCAAAACAAACGAAAAAGACGAAAAGTCAAGCAAGGTTTGCTTCTAGAACGTCAGGCGAATCTGACACTTCAGTTGCGCAGTGCACAGAGGTATCACAAGACATCATCAAGAGTTTCGTGCTTGATCTTGCTCATGGAATTCCACAATTCCCCGTTCGACTCCAACCGTGTACCAACTACAGGCCAAGCTCTGATAGAAGACCATGAGTCAAGCATGCCGAGCAAGCAGTCAAGCAGCCACTCAAACACAAGAAGCACAGCAGGGATGCAAGTGAAGCCATGGTTTCAGGAAGCTGCCGGTGCCACAAGCTGCAGCCAATGGCAGCCAAGCATCCCGCGCCGCGATGTCCCAGAGTCTTCGGCTGCCACGCATTCGCTCTCCATTCGAACCTTTCCACAGTGATGTGTAGCGATTCTGCTCTCAGTGAGCTCAGTGCCCGTGACATTCTCTGACACATTCCAGACGCCCAACCTTCCACCGAATGGGCAGAAGCACCTGCAAAGAGGCAGAACGTCAGCACCTTGGTCCCACAGACGCCAACTGCCTGCTCTCCGTCCCATGTCCGTGAGATTGCCCAAAAAAGCAGTCCGCAAAAACTGAGACTAGCGCCGCAAGTCTCGCCATGTTTCACACTGTGGGGCTGCAATGGGTTATGTACAAAGATGCCTCAACTGCGCCTTTTATGTAACTCCCTCCACATGTCTGAACTCTTGGAGGAACTAAACTCTGAGCCTGCACCGGCAGATGCAGCGAAAGCTCGACATGCTCGACCAAGGCCCCAGTACAAGACAGCACAACGAAGAGTGGGTGCTGAAGCCAGTGCAACTTCCTATCTAACGACATCGTTGACATCATGTAGCCTCATGGCCTCAGTCCAGGCCAACAACGCAAAAGCAGAGCAGCGGCGCACCGCTTCGCAGCGTCCCTTAAGTGGACGTTGGCGCTGCATGCTCTGTCGAGCCGACCTCAGCCAGTGCTGCAGGACTTCCTGTCTCGGCCTCGCCTTTGTTATGCGCTTCTTTGCTTCTTTACTGCAGCTGCCTTCTTTACAAGCTCCTAAAGCCATCTTCACATTCAAGCATGCGCAACCAATCCATAAAGGCCTCCCAGTCGAAGCCGCTCCAGCTGGTTCTCCAGTCCTCTCGATGGAACTCATTGAGCTTACATGGCCTCTCTCCATGCCGCTTCCAACAGCGCCGCACCTTTCATCACATTTCGAGAGCCACAGCAAAAGGGGCCCGCCAAGCAAAAGCAGTCCCCTTAGACGTTGATGGCGGATGCACTCGGCTGAGCAGGTGACATCAGGTGACATCAGGCGCGTCCGGGTCAAGGCATCCAGCTTGCGATGATCCCCGGTCCTGTTCACGAATCTTGGAGCCAGACTGCGAGGCCTCGGAAGCTAAGAGAGACATCCATCTGAAACCCTGCAGCGGGGATGCTTCTGAGCACGGAGCACTCTGTACGTCAATCGGTGGCGTTGCACCTTATGGAAATTTATGTCAGGCACATCTGGCACCGATTGTCAGAAGCAGACATCAACACAGAAGCCATTCAGAACGTCAGATGAGAACCACGCCAATTCTCACAATTCGGACCTGAGATTGCAGCCCGCCCACTCGCTGGTGAGATCACTGGTGAGAGAAGCTGTCACCGACGAGCTGAATCAGTGCAGAAGACCATCCAACCACTGGTGTCAAAGAACCTTAAGAATTCACCCTTCTATATTATTGTGGTAACCCGGGGGAATTGAACTTCTCTTTCTTGCTGTTGCCAGGCTGCGCGGTAGGCACCCTCATCGCGGAAGGCGAGGCACGGAGTAAGGCGACGGCCCTGGCAGGCGGGGGGGGGGTTGTCACATCAGAGCCTCAGCACATCGCCTTCAGAGCGCTTTTGTTGACACACTGCCACGACTCACTTCACTTCAACTTCAGCTTTAACATAGCTCTCCAATCTTCAACTTCCATGCCAACCTCAGCCCAGTCCAAGTCGGAGACAAAACCCGTGGTCTCCCACGGTCCCATCTCGGTTTGGTCTGCAGGGCCGTGAAGCATTTGTGGGCATTCCGAAGGCTCACAGAAAAAGCTTCAAATCTGCTCTGAATCTACTCTGCAGGCCCCTGTCCAACTGCATTTGTTGGCTTTGGCCTGGTTCCGGTCGGCCACGGAGAGGCGGGAAGAACCTTCACATGCTTGAGGAAATTCAAAGACGCTCTCACACTGCATCAGTACTTTTCTGCTCTGGAAATGCCTTCCATGAAGCGAGGTGGTTCAATGCGTTTGGGTGCTTGCGCCCCTTTAGCTTAAGGAGAGAGCAGGTCCCGTCAGGCCCTAGGCTAGCGCAGCTCTCTGGCACTGTGCTGGCAACAGGTCCTGCCTCCCACCTGCCGTCCCCTGAGGCGAGACTGCAGATGAAGTCATATGCAATCTTTCATGCACAGGGACAAAATCTGTAAAGGGCAGGCACGCTGTTCCGTCTATGGGGTTTGGCTGAATGAGGTCAAGGCCGACGTCGAACCACCGCCTGCACATGCAGTTTCAAAAACTACTGCTTTGACGTATCGATCGGCTTCTGAAAAAGCGATGACAGCGCAGGGCTACGCACTCTACCTCTACTCACTCTACTCTGACCCGCTGATGTTGCCGATCCGCCTTCGACTGGCACTTCACACCTGCCCCAATGAGCGAACTCTTTGCCGCTTCGTTGCAAGGCGACCACTGCAGTCATTACAGACAAGTCAACAAGCAAAGAGACAAGCCACTGCGAAATGCTGGAACGCATGACACCACGAGAACATAAAACTGGAGACACCAAACATGCCTCCTGAAGAAGGCCAGTCTGTCCTTGCACAAGTACAGACCTCCAGGACCAGCTACGGAAGACAGGGACAATAAGGGACAATACACAGCCCATCTGAGCTGAGCTGAGAGATGCTGAGGGAGAGGCCCATCAGCCCATGAAACGGGCGGCCTGTTGTCACCTGAGAAGCTTGCGTGCTTATGTGTGTGTGTGTGTGCGCCTTCGTGTGCCTTCGTGTGCCTGTGTGTGCCTGTGTATGTGCGCTAGTGTGGGGTAACCATCCGTGGCCCCAGCAGTGGGCAAGGGCTGAATGTACGCACCCTCAACCTGCGACCGAGGCATGTCGTTGTGTTGTTGTATTCTTTTGGAGGATGCTTTGAGAATCTTAATGTCTTAGAGAGTCGCTCATTTTAGGGACAATGCTAGCCATGCTTGTTCATTGCTGCCGTCCCCTGTTGCAATGATCGGGCAGGCCGATAAAAAAGTGGACTCCCTCATTGCTTTCCGTTTGAGGTGTTCCCACGTTGCCACGCGTTGCCGCATGCTCAGGCCTTCCTCGGGGCTTCACGCACCTTCCGCTCTCGAATCACCGCGCCGGTGTCCGGACCTGAGCCCAAAGCTCAGAAGGTAAAAATCAATTTGACAGCTGGTTTTCCAGACAGCTCTACCACAGCAGTCGCTAGCACTGCTTCGGGCCACAGGGACCCCGCTAAAGGTCACACTGCTGCAGCCGCCTGCCTGGAAAGAAAAGGGGTGAGGACGTGAGGGTCTTCCCTCAGGAAGGATCGAATGGCGAATTCAACATGGGTTCAACATGGGTTCAACTCTTGCCGGTGAGGCCTCGAAGTCCACCACCGCCATGCTCAGGTTGTCGGGGTTCGTGGCGACCTCCACCTGTGTCACCGTGCAATGATCCTTCATCGTGCAGTCATGTCAATGTGCAGTCATGTGCAGTCAGGCCCTCGAGGCTTCGCATGTGCTCCGCGCCTCCAGGTAGACTCCTTGCGTGCTGGCGCGCACCACATCCGTGCAAAGGCGACACCTTAGGTACGCCACCTGCGCCAGGTATCGAACCTATCGCAGGCTTGAACAATGTACCCTTCTCAGATGGCCTCGTCCGGATGCGCCACGCAAGTGATCTCACGACCACCGAAAGGCTTGCAAAAGGTGGGTATCTTAGCGGCAGCGGAGGGATCATGAGACGTGTAAGCTCCCAGTTACTCGAAATCCGTTTGACTAAAGACGTCGGTCCTCAGAAGCTTGGTGACGCCCACCGTTCAGCACAGCGGCAAAGAAGAAGAAACTTGGGATCCGGCATTAAGCTTAAAGTGCTGGAAACGCCCCTTCCAGTCCACCCGCGTTAATTTGTTCCTGACCAGGACATGAACTGTTTGGACACGGCTCAATACACTACACTTTGCTGCTATGGTCAAAGACTTCGCCCTTCAGCACATTATGAAGCATCTTGTTTTCGTTGATTGGCATCAACTTATCCTGTCGTATTACCAACTTATTGGCTGTCGTATGTGCAGCCTTCTTCTACAACAGCACATTTTCGCCTCACTTGCCGGGTGCAAGCCATTATGTTGAGGAGGCATAATGAGGAATAGACTAAGCTCCGACAACCATGGTCAACCACAATACTCAAAGAACCAAAGAAAGAAGATGGCTATACGTCCAGCAAGGACTTGAACGAATAAAGCGTGGAGCCTAGTGGAGCCGAAGTCCTTCGAAGCACGCCCACAACCACTTCCTCCGTGCCTGGTCGTGCTTTGGCTGTCGCCAGGCTCCTGCTCTCTTCTTTGACGCAATACCCTTAACGCATCTCAGTCACAGCTCACAAATTCTTGCAAACAAACCCCAGCTTGTGATGCTTGGACTGTTGACTGCACCTCGCTCCATGGCTGCAAAACTGGGGATGAACCTTAACCTTATGCAGCCTGCACGGCCAACCTGCTCATCCAGGCTTCTAGCGGCAAAATGCTACTGTAGCACCGATGCTAGCCTGACCAAGAAATGGTCTCCTTCCACTGCGCCCTCCCCCCCTCTCTTGTTGAGCTTGGGCGAGCTGATTTGAGGCCGTGGGAGTGAGGGCCGCGGAATCCACCTAAAACCTTGTGGCCACAAGGGCAGGTGGGCCTCCGTGTCCGGGCCGGCACAGCTCCCACAACCCTACCCAAGCTTCCGCCCACAAGCACCCGACCCAAGCTTCAGTCGGCAATAAGCAGACGGAGGTTTTGCACAGCCTGCTGACGCTGCAAGTCGCTGCTGCTAATCACGGCAAACAGGCTTCAGGGTCCTGCAAACAAGCGCATACGTCTCCCAAGCTCACTTACTCAGCGGGTTCTCAAGGTTTCGGGACTATGGTCAGCTGCTCTCCGGCATTCTTTTTTCGACCACGCTTTCCGTTTCTGCAGCCCAGCCGTGCAGATTGGAAACTCCGAGGTGCACCGCGTGGATCGCCGACGTGCACGTCCCGTGGCTTGGGCCAGTCGCGCGCAGGTATTTGTAATTCTGTTAATTTGTCATGGTGCTACCATTCACAAAAGATGCTACATGCCATGCAACCGTATCCCAGAGTGTGATCTTGCCCTCATCATCTATCGCATCTGGCACCTCACGCTCCCAGTCTATCAGAACCTATGGCAATGATGAGAAGAATGTTGGAACAAACAACATGCATGGGTTTTCGTTTACGTACGACATACGACGCAGCATGAACTGGGCTTGCTCGTGTACTCGCCGCGATACTTTACACTGCGAAGCTGGGCGTCTCAGGGCCCTGGCTGGTTGATCGAAGGTGCCGTCTCGCTCCAGCTCCATACCATGGTAGGCCTCATCTCCAAAAGCTGGCGGCCACAAGCCAATACGCCCACGACATGCAAAATGACATTGCGAGCCTATCCTTTTGCAATGATCTTGGAATCTCCGAAGTCATCCGAAGTCGAGCTCCACACGGAGGCGCCCAGTTCACGCCATGGGCCCATGGTCGCCCGGCTCAGCTGCCGGAGCCTTACTGCAAGAAGCGCCCCCCCTTTTTTTAACACAAGCGAAGAGGTTAACTTTGTGCGACACAAGCGCCAGAAGCGGCAGGAGCTTTTTGCATGAAGCGGAGTGCACATCCACCGTGCTACTTCACGACGGTTGTGCTTTCCGGCGGCGCATGTCGGCGGACGAATAGCCACCAACGGCTACAGCACAATGTCTCGACAAGGTCATAAGGTCGAAGTCCCGTGTTGCAAGTCATGGCGCGGCGGTGTGACTTGCATCATTGCCAGTTACAAGGCGACGGATTACGCTCACACCTACTTGGCTTGATTTGCCGCGACCAAGTATGTAGGTACACCACCACGGCAAGGAAAATTCAGGCTGGCAAGCGCGTGCGACTGTCACAAGGCTGTACAAGTATTCAACTCACCCCTCTAGGCCAGCAAAGGGCCAAACACACTGGAGTAAAGCGCCGTCAGATGTAATCCAGACTGCGCATGTCAAACAGGTCCTCAACGGCCCACCGCTTGTGACCGCTTGTGTCTTACAAGCTTACCAAACGGCTGCCTTGTCCTGCAACAAATACTGAACATGGGCCAAGCACTCAAAAAGCCGCCCATGCAGCCTTCAATGAAGGGGCAAGGACATTCAGCAATCGTTGTAGAGTATCGGGCAGGCTCAAACAGGCACCACCCAAAGTAATATCGTTTCAAAGGGCATCGAGGCTGTTCCATGGCCTCTGAGGTAGCTGCACAAGCTGTACAAGCAGCAACTCGACTCAGAGGGGCAACTGCTTCAGACCTGGGCACGAAGAAAAGGAAAGAAATCAGGGAACAAACTGACGGCGCAAGATCGCTCGCAAACTGAAAAACTGGGCCACACGACCTGGGCTTGCCCACAGGCCGGCGCCCTGTCACTGCTGACTGTGCGGACGGCGCCCTGACAGAATCGAACAGAACGTTCCGAAAGAGACGGTACGGAAAGCAGGGGTGGGTGTGTGGGTGTCCATGCGGGTGTGGGCCCACGTGCAGGTGGGCGGAGCTTGGTAAGCGCAGGTCATTAAGACCAGCACGAACTCCGACCCACTTAGAACTTGTCAGAAGTTGCCTCAGTGGCCGTAAGCAGCGGTCGGCCACCGGCGGCAGCAACCTCAGCTCGGATGCGCGAGTCCCGTGATCAAGGGGTGCACCCTAAGACGCAGCGGCCGAGTCATGAAGCTTTCGGGCTTTGGCAAGGAAGAAGCTAGCCGCAAAATCGCTTCTCAACATCTAGGGCCAACCCCTTGATGGGGCTCGCCCCATCATACACTGTTCTCGCGGCCTTATGTGTGTCCACCCCTGAGCCCTAACAGAGTCCTGCAAAACAAACCGCGTGTTTCGCTGTTGGCCGTCACATCCATGATTTGCAAGACTGTAATCGTATCTTTCGTGTGGCCTTGCCTGGCCCTGGCAGGAGATTGAAACGTGTCGGTCAAGAGAAAGCAGAAGTCATAGACCGCAAGCAACTGCTGCTTCGCCATTCAGATCGAGTCATGAAGTACACATCAAATGCATCAAACGGGGCACCGGTTGACCAGCGATGCCTGCTTGGAGCTGGGCACTGGCAACACCATCACTTTGACCTTGCTCCGATTCATACATGCGGCTGTCAAGTGCTTCAGTCGTGATGTTGTGTGTTGACAATGTGTTGGGCCCCGACACTGCGCCAGGCTCTGCTCACTGTCCCGACGGCATCCCGCGATATCTGCGCGGCAGAAGGAGTCGCAAGATCACCCCTGCTGTATTCGCTGTAAACTGAAAACAGTTCGCACCCGGCCAAGGACTCAGGCGCAAGTGCTGGTTTCCCATTTCCCACAGGCATGCAACTCTCAAAAGCTTGAAGTTCATCTCCAAGTCACCCCGTATGCCAAGAGCGGAGGACATGAGCCAGAAGCTGATTCCAGCCCAACAGAATCCTCAGCGGCAACTGCGATTGTTCAACAAAGCTTCTCTCTAAAGCCTCTAATTATCGGTTCTCGTCAGAAGTCGGTCTTCAGGGATCGTGCAATGCTGCTACTGCAAGGCCTCAAAATCTTCACCAAGTCTCTGCCCACAAAGTCCACTAGAATGCCAATCCAGGCAGGTGCCTGAAGGGCGTGCAAGGCAGTAAAGCGAAGTGTACTGTAAACATCCTGACTCCGTCTCAAGTCCACAACATGTCGAACTTTCCTTGGACGGCTGACGACGGCTGTGCGTCGCGTCGAAGCGCGGTCTCACGCGCACTCACATCGGCCAAGGCCTTTTGTACACCTCACAAAAGGTCCCAATGAGTATACGCGTGCGCTACAATTTTGAGAGAGGGCTGCCGGCCACAGTGTACACCGTAGAAAAAAGGTGGATTAGGCGTGCATTGCAACATCCATCTGCATCCGGAGGAACAAGTAGGGAAACCATTCCAAGCAAAAAAGCCTCACGTGGGTAGGGGTGATTGGTCCCGGCAGGCTGTGTCTGAAGCTGAAGAAAGCCACGGGGTGCACTCTGTCCCGGTGGTTCAGCACACGTTGCAGCGCTGCGGTGATATGCAGCGCACTCCGGGCAACTTGAAGTTCACAGGGGGGCCGGCACATATGGCACATCATCATCATCATCATCATCATCATCATCATCATCATCATCATCATCATCGTCATCGTCATCGTCATCATCATCATCATCATCATGAACATCACCATCATAGCACCTCTGACCTCTGCACATCCACATCGACAACCAACTCTTGAAACGCCTCTCAACCGACGACAAGCCACGAGCGCGCATGTGTGCTCCGCAACAGACAGGGCGACGAACTCGCCAAAAGGAAGAGGAGCCGATTCATCACAAGACGTCCATCACTGGCTAGAGGTACCTCGGCAAACGTCCACCTGGTTAAACTTGCAGCTGCGGCACAAGGTCTGGACAGTACGCGGAGAGCGTATAGGCCCACAGCATGAAAATAAACGACGCCCACATAAAGCCTCATCACATCTCATCGCATCAGGTGCTGTTGCTGCAACAGAGCTGCACAGGAGCTTTTGGCTTCCACAGCAAACGTTCACAAGATTTCTGTCCAGGCCGCAAATCCTCAGAGCGTCGCAAAGACTTCTACAACCAGCGTGGGTTTCTGCAGCGGACGGCGTGCTGTGGAAGGAGTAGCTCAAGAAATGGCCTGTGATGTCATGGTCAGGACGCCCATTTCTGCAATGTCAAAGTTGAACGATACAGTGCTGCTCATCCATGCGAGTTTTTCTTGCTAAATTCAACCTTCGACAGTGGTACTCAGTGCAAGCTGGGGCGGCCAAACTCTGTCTCACCCTCGCGGCCCGAAACGCCATGGGCTTCCACTGTGTCCTGACCTCAGGGGTGCAAGGGGTCCAAGACGTTGCCCCTGAGTTGCCCTGAGTCAGATGCCTTTTACATCTTCTGAAACACAGCAACCCGAACTGCAAGTGGAAGGATCTCCTCACTGCCCTCTCACTTTTCAAACTGATACTCAGCCGTAGCTGAGCTTCAACTGAGCACGCAGCAGGACACAAATTGCTTGAAGAACTTCCAGAGCAACCCCTGCGCCACTGCACACGGCAAGAGATTACTAGTCCGCATCAGTCAACTCTACAAGTTGTGGAACCCGCCCTACATCCGCTAACACCACCAAAATCACTTCTCGCCTCTCGTGCTGCCAGCGCAACATCAAATCCTCAAACGAGATTCAAAATGGAGTCGAAGCAATGTACCAGGCTTGGTGACGTGTTCCTAACTCTTACACCCACCGACTCTTCAGTAGTCTTGTTAGGAAAAGCAAGTTGCTGCAGGCTTACTACGGCCCACAAAAGACTCGCAGTTTGCCAGGCTCAGGTGAGCCGTCACTAATCAGAGCTCACCTGTTTTTTTTTTGCAGCCTCAAGCACCAGCGATTTGCTCCATTACCGGGGTCTACTAGGGCCTCTGCAATCATGTTCTCAACGACCGAATTATAGATTCTCGTAGTTCTGGCAGGCAAGCTCTCAAAATTCAAGGCTCCTAGGCCCATGAGCGCTGATGCCACAATCGCGTGGCAGAAGATGTCGCACACATGACCTCAAGATTGCTCTACTCTTTGGTTGCTCTCGGATTCTCGCCCTACAGCCCTACAGTCGCCTGCGTACATTTCTAGATCACTTTCTGCCGCTCCAGCTTGAAGTATGCAGGAATCATGCCAAGACAATGCCTTGGAGCTTGGCTGTAGCGGAGCGCCCACGTGGGAAGGCCCTCGTCCCCGACACGGCAGCCCCAAACACCGATGATGAACCTGAGCTTGTCTTGCACGAACTTGAAGAACTAGTACAGTAACTTGTCTGCTGAGCCTGCAGTCCACCTCGAATGGTGTGAACACTTACGATGTATTTCTGCTTATGTAGATCGAAGGTTTCGGTGCAACAGTGGAGCAGAAAGCCAGGCACAGCTCGCAGGCACAAGCAAAAAGATTGGTCAGGCCACGTAAATATCGCGAGCGCCATGGCAGGCATCCAGCGCGATGGCGCAGAGTCCTGAAGGCCGATGCTCAGGAACTGGCGCACCTTGCCAAGCACAGCTGCCATGAACTCTACGGCGACCTGATGTCTATGGCTTGAGAGAACTTCGCATTCACTCTGTTGATGCTGCAATTGCAGACTCCGGACAAGATCTTGTTTGCACGCCTGCTGCTTGCAAGTTGGCTCTGCACCTTGTTATGCACCAGAGCTCGTCCAAATTGCCAGACCATCAGCATGAGCACCTGTGCAAACCATCCCACCGAGAGGTGCAGATCTACCCGCATCAGTCAATGGTGTTGTGCTTGTGAAGACTGCTTCGGGTTAAAACTACTGTCTTGGATGTTCGTGAGCCCAACCGAACGTCGGCACCGACTGGATTCGCGATTGTGATAGGCCAGAGGCACCCAAGCACGACAGGTATCCGTGATCTGGCATCTGGCGACTCTCCTACGAATTTCTCAGGAAACTGTCGTGCGGATCTGAAAGCCACCCTCAGAAAACTCAACCCCCACGTCCACAGCCCTAAAGCCCAAACTCTGGCAGGGTCTTCTGGTGTTGCAGGGCTACAAGTTTGCAATTCACAGGTGAATGCCGAGCTCGTCCACTCACATGTGCGTTATGTTCTCTTCTTTGCACCAGGCAGTGTGTTGCGATTGACTTACATTCGACGTACATTCGACATGCATCAAGAACGCCCAGGAGATCACAGGTCTTTGCCATTCTTTGCGCCCGCTGCTCCACCATTGAGTCGATTCTGCCGTCGATGTTGCAAGCGCATGCACCGGCAAAACCCGCCCGAAGCTCGGACTTCAACTGCAACCCAGGCAGACCCTGTTGGGGTGCAAGGGCGGCCTGCGGAAATTATGGGGCTCCAGCTTAAGGGCGTCGACTCTGAGTTGCGTGATAGCTTTCTCGCCTGTGAACGATGCGCAGATGGGGTCATCTGCAACCACCACATGCGACCACACTCCAGCACTTTTAAATGCACCTCCCTTACACGCCCGTGGCACGTGGACTGACAATTGCTTAGTCTAAGCGCGGGTGGCAAGCGGGTCGAATAGCTGGCCAAATGGCCGATCAGAGCTTTCGCCTTGCGTTCCTAAAAAACTTGGGAAGGCTGGATGATTTAAAAAAATACATGCTCGATGCATTTGAGGACAATCCACTGCCGTTCCTGCCATGCTGCGTCAGCACGGCTCTATCTATAAAGCGGCAGGCATTCGTCAATACCATGGCCCGGCATGTCCCGGACACAGGTTGGGACTTGAGACGCTCGAAAGTTGCTCGGGGGCTTCCACCTACATCTTGGGCCTTGGATAACCGTTTACTGCGCTTGCAGGAAATGTCACGCCTGTGCCAGACAAACACGGCAGATGAGCTCCGCAAATGTGAGGAAGCCGTCCTTCGCTGGTCAGCAGCCCGAAGTGTGTACTCTGGGCAGCTTTGAGCAGCTCTGAACACTGATGAGATTGAGGGCCCTGCCAGCTCAGGAGGTAGTAGATCATCCTCTCGTAAGATTTCAGATCTGCTGAACCCCTGTCCGGCATGGACGTAGATCTCACCGCACACCTGCAGTCCACTACAGCCATCCCTACAGCCATTGACAGGTCCACGCTCTGGCAGTGCAGAGAGTGTAACTCAGAACTTTGTGCACCAAGCAGCTGGGACACAGAAGCCAGCCCAGCACAAGAAGCGCCTGCCGGGTGCTGAAGCTCTGAATTGAACGAATTTGCAACTGTCAAGCGCCACGCGAACTCACCCTTAAGTACTGCACTAAACACATTCGCAATTCGCCTTGCGTAACAACTCCGACTCCAACCCTTTGCAGCGGACACTTCCGCAATATGACGCGATTTGAAGAGGGTTGACGTCATGTCAGAGTACACTGAGTACGCTGTACATTCAGGTCACTAACGGCAGGCGGACGACTGAAGAAAGCAAGCCTCAAACACGAGATTTCAGCTTGCTTCTGCTGTGCATCAGACCTCGGCCCGTGACAATCTTTCGAAGCAGTAGATGCACGTGGCAACGCCGTAATGCCCCAGACACACCCTAAGCTGGTCACTCCACACCCTCTGCCAGTTTGGGGGCAAGTTTGGGCCAGGTGCCATATTCTATGCGCCACGCACACGGCAAGTCCTGAGTCTCCTAGCCTTCTTCGGCATCTGTTCTTTCTCGGTCATCGAGTGAATCTAGTGAGGCTGAGGTCTTCGTGCAGGTCCATGGTCCCTGACTACGCACCAGCTAGTCACCTCGTGTTGGACAGAGCACCCTGGTTGGCCTTTGTTCAGCCACCATAACATGTTGGTGAGTTGTGAAGCTGGTGGCAAACCTTCTCGTAGGCTCTGGCTAGGACAGACTTGCCAGATTTATTATCTTCCATTACTTGCGAAGTTCCATTACTTGCGAAGTTGCCTCGAATATTGACCGTACAAGACCCACAAATATACCGCAGTACCCATTCTGCCCGAAGGGGGTTTAGGGTTTAAGCCTCTTGAACTGCTGAGGAGCATATCCTCTAGTACATAGGCTATCACACAGAAGAAAGGATTGCAAGTCACATGTTCTGTGCTTGTCCCCGTGTCTCTATACACTGCCTAGACTTGAGAAGCCCCAAGAGTACTTGAATAAGATGTTCCTGACTTGGGGGGGCCTCTTCTCCTTTCAGCGAAAAAAGTCAGAACCTTACGAGTTCAGTCGTAAAAGGGGCTATGAATCAGAATCATGTTTGGGCCCTCTCTGCAGGTCCAAGGAGCTCGCTTAAGCGGTCCGGCCCTGGGACGGGTCAACTCGGCATGTCTAGCGAAGAAAATCACATCTGAACCAACTGGTCTCCGAAGGTGGAAGAGATGACGTCCGGCCTTCTGGAGTTTCCGGAGACGTCTGGCCGCTGGAGGGCATGGCAACGTCTTTCAGAGAGTCTAACTGCCGTTTGCCTTGCGCTCGGTTTTGCAGCTTTCAGGCCTAGGCCAAGCAAATGACTTCCCATGGGACCTTCTGGGCCGCAGTCCTCTGACCCCTTACAGTCACCTTGCACCATACACGCACACACCCACACATCTATCACCGCTGCACCTTGCATGATTCGTGGTTTCTTCTAATATATGTTGTGTCATGTTCAAGGGTATGGCCTTGCAGGAAATGGCAGCGAGCAAACATGCCAGGCTTGCTGTAGACATGGCAAGCACACAGGTTATACCAAATCACCGCTCAGCGGTTCGCCTACTCCATGGATGTCATCATGTGAACTTCATAGGCGCACTCCAATACGAGCCCCGTGATCATGCTTTTACATACACTCGTACAGAAAGAAGAGCGTTCCTCACAAGACTGCTACAAATTCCTCATGTTCTGATTCCGTGCAACAGTACGTGTATGTACGGGTCGCTGAAGCGCTTAATTTCACATGCCCAGCCCGCAGCAGCGATGAGAACGAGAAGTGCGAAGCCGCGTACCCAAAAAAAAAAGAAACGAACTGGCCACGGCGCCAAAAACGCAATACTTCAGGAATGCAACACTTCTTTTGATAGTGTCCTCTCGATTGTAGGTCCCTCAAGATGCTGTAGGTTACAGGTTCTTGCGAACCCATCAAAGAAGACTCAATCCTCACAAGCGGGGCGAAGCGTGAGGGAGAGTTTCTGCAGCTCAGCGCCCGGCAATCGGCACGTAGCATCCATGCAACTGTCAGGGCATCGACCCGGCAAAATTAAACAAGCGTGCAGGTTCGAGGCGTGGTTCTGGGTCGAGGGGAGAAAGCCCTTCTGGGCAAAAAAACCTTAACCCCAGTAATTCAGCCAAAATGTAGTTGTAGAATCTACCGAGCCCGGTGTTCGTTCTGCTACGGATTCCCACAACATTCCGGCCAGAAAGATCTCGCCCTTTCTCTGATTCTGTCCTGTGCAAGGTGTCACCATCCTATTGCGTGACTTCGTGTATGAACATGGGCGTCGGGTTCGTGGAGACCCATGTGATCCCTGCAGTGTGATAGTTAATGAGGACCTTGGTGAGAAGCGCAGCGTACACCACAGATGTAGAGATTGCTTAAGGCACGGCTCTCTAGAGCTTCGAACACTCCTAACAGGCCCGAATCCGAAGACAGTTTCTGTTGTTCTCGACGTGACTTGCCGCCGCTCGATTTGGGAGCTCGACACAGCATCAACAAGTCTGAAGGAAGCCAGCTGTACCAGAGACTGTTGACATCCAGCATCAAGGCCAGAATGTAGTACGGGCCTGGCAGAAGCTCTCACGTTACCTCTTGTTGCCGTGAGGAGTCATTGCGCCATGAAGCTCTGCAATCGAAAGCCTTGTCACTCCAACATACACCAACCCAAAATAGCCCCCGAACCGAACAAGCGGAAGAACGCCAGCCTCCCGATGGCTCTGCGAAGCCCAGCAGCTGAGGACCAGAGACTGTGCCTGGCATCTCCTCCTCGGACAAAGGAAAAAAGATCCAAAAGCAGCTCGAAAAAGCATGTCAAAACCACTTGGATCTCAGGGGGAACTGAGCTAAAGAGGTTTGAATAGGCTATGTGTCAATGAGTCAAGTCCCTTTTGCACCTGGATCTCCTTGTAGCGCACGCAGCACACCTGGGCTGCACTCAAACAGCTCCATGCCTTTCTGTCATTAAAAGACAGGGAGACAGGGGCGCACACCACTTGCGGAAGCTCCGAGCCCTTGCTGACGACTGGAGGCAGAATAGGCCCGCGACGGAGTAGAGAGGCCGCGCCATCGAGAAAGCATTCTGGGCCTTTACAAGGACGTTCTGGCTCCAGACGCAAGGAGTACTGCTAAACAAAGCTGCATACCGATAGACCATAGCAGACTTACGAAAGACCACAGTTTACGGCTGAGACCGGTCAACACGAGCCGCGCCTTTGTGATCCCCTTCATGCCCGCTTCCGACCCCGTTGGACCCTGATCTGGGCTGAGACTCCACACAAGCCGCGAGCAACGAAACGCGCAGTGCAACTTGCAGACTCCATGCACACTGAGCCAGGACCAACCGCACAGAAAAACCTGCAGCAGCGCACTCAACCATCAGTCAACGGCAAGGCTGGAATTCCCGACTCTGCACAACGTCCATCCGGTCACGCTTTGATTTCTGACACAAAGGATCTCCCCATCAAGCATCTGACCTTCGCAAGACCGACGCTATAGAACCATACCATTACGGAGCATACATCATGTACTAGCTTCATGATGGGATCGTACCAAACATACGTCTGTCACATTCTGCTACACTGGCATGCTGCCAACTCGAGCTTGGGAGACCCGTGAGACAAGCAGCTTTTGCACTGCTCGGTCTCCGCTCGAGTAAGAAAAAACTTCTGGGTACTTGCTCTGCAAGTCCGCAAACGGAAAGGCTGGTGGACGAGTCTTCTAAGAAGCTCATTCTCACAAGCCATAGTACTGCCTCATGGTCGTAGTGCATGCACACAGAAAAAAAACAAAACTATTTATTTCTGAATTCTACATGTACTACCGGACGTGGCACAGGACCTGCGCACTCTTGCATGGATAAAAGACTTCTGGGTGCGAAGATGGACTGAGATGCGCGAAGACTGTTTTCAGGCATTGGAAAGCCTCCAGCACCCGGAAAGATAATTCTGAAACCAGTGAAACACTTGAATTCGTGCATTCCCCTATGCGGGAAACAGCTGCAAGAATGGTTGGTGTGTCTAGATGACTGGGTAGGACTCTCGGCCACAAGTGGGGGAGCATTGTGGGACTTGGCGCGAAGCCATGGTTGCCCACGTTCACGACGCCAGCAAAGAAGGATTCAACAACAAACAGAATGACGCATTCTCTATCAATCATGCGCCAAATCCTTCTGTTGGCCTCTCTATTTCACGAAATGTTCACGACTGTCGACTTGGCCTTGCAAGAGTTCCGGGAAGCAGACTACTTAGCAGCATCTGGCCTCTGGCCTATGGCCGTTTGGCTTCTAGAACGGCGATTCCCCTCCACCCAACCCGCTTCACTACAGGCACTGCTTGTTGGTGTATCAAGACTGTGTCAGGCAACATTTGCGCCGCCTAACATGACAATTATTCACCCAGCGGCATAATACCATAATACGGTTGATCCGACAAGGCCTGCATCGATCTGCGCGTCCCCCTGCAAAACCCCGAATTGTCGGATGGTACTTGAAGGAGCGGCAGGGACATGTCTTAATTTCTGTTTGTCTTCATTCCTATATTTCCCTTTCTTTATGTCTTCCGTTATGTCTTTCAATGTTTGCTGAATTCTTCCGCTCCTTTTGTCCTTACTTAATTCTGTCTTTCATTATTTGTTTATGCTGCGTATTGCTAGTGTATTTCATATTTCCTTCTCTGTGTCTGAATTTCCTTCTTTCTTACTGTAGTTCCTCATTCATTGTTTTTGTTTTTTCTGCATGTCATTCTGTAGTTCTTTATCACTTTGTTGCGTGCTTGTCTTGGTCACTGCCTCCCCATGAAACTTGTTTGCCCACTTTAAACCCTGACAGCCCGAACGATTCTTCACCGTTTCGCAATCCCTCTGAGACGTATGACCATTTCTTTTGTGTGTTCGCGACAAAGGTAGAGATGCGCGAGCCGCGGTGCAAAGAAGCGGATTAAGACTGCAAAGTACTTGATGCAGCACGTCTGGTCTTGCAACCACGTAGGGTGCAGGTGAACTGCGCCCAGGAACCGACCCCTGCGAGAGTTGAATTGAAAGCATTGAAAGCGTCAATCATTTCGGATCATTTCGGGGCCTCCTGCCATGAACTCTCTGAAGCATTCATATTCGTGCGTGACTCGGGTTTTAATCTGAACGAGAACTCGAAAACAGGAATTCTAGAACGAGAGGAGAACACGTTCTTACTAACAGGAGGACGGTAGCTTCACCAAAATGTGGTCTCAGAAGCCATGCATACAAAATTCACTCATGGATGTGACAGCTTGATGCCAACAATGCTTTATCATGGTATACCACCTTGTCGAAACTCTCTTCCTGCCACCTGCGGACATATACACAAGCTTGAACTGACAAAGAAAAAGCAGCACTCCACTATGTGGCGCCTAAGGGGCTTTCGGAGGGTCTGCTCTGGGCATCGGATCCTTGCAAAGGTCGAACAACTGGCACAGGCGCTCCTGTTTATAGTCTTACAGTGCTCTGCTGGATTTGCCCGGGTATGCCCGGGTTTGCCCAGGTTTGCCGGGTCCTGCTCCAAAGGCGCACCGCAGAAGGGCCCGTGGGCATCCTGGCTGCAAAAGCTGTTCACTGCCTCTCCATGACTCTCCCATATTCTTCCATTCTGTGTATTCTCTTCTCGTTTTCATCAAAAAGGTCACAGGATCCCGTCAGCTGCTCTACGCCTCCACGAAGCAACGTTGGGGTTTCCAGCTTGCGGCTTTCGGCGCACAAGAGGGACGACTCCACGACATGCTGTATAGACTGGATGTCTCGCAAACATGTCACCCTGTAGCTCGCGACGCTCAACATCGTTCAACCCATGTTCAACCCTCAGTCACAGCTCCCAGCTCGACTCCCCTTACGTGCCTGACCCAGGCCGCCATCGCCATCCACAGGCCTTGCCATGATGACAAGAGAATGCAAGCCCACACATACTAGCGGACCACAGAGTAGTCAAGTTGCTGAAGGCGATGACAAGTACTCTAGTAAGTCTAGTTGCTGATGAGTATGACGCTTCGGTATGCCTGATGTTCCCTTTCGCATTTTCAAGGTTGGGTAGATTGAGGTTGAATTGTGGGGATGACGGCATAAGCACACTGCAGAGAGCCGCTGTTGCAGAATGCAAGTGCTCATGCTGTGTGACATCAGGCCTGGAAACACGAACCTTGGGAATTTCTGGGGGAGGGCAAAAAGGCAGGGCCGAAAATGCGTGGCCCAACTGATTTTGGGAGCAACGTCACTCGACAATTCGCTTGTTGCGTCATGCTGCAGCCTGAGGATGGCCCCATCGAGGGATTGGAGAACGCGAGGGCAATGAGGGGCAATGTGCAAGGCTTCCGCCCCCCCAAGCTGAAGGTGTGATGTAGTCAGGAGAACTGGAGAACTGCAAGCCTTCAACGAACCCCCCGAAGTACGCCTCCCAGCACACTTCCGCAGAGAGAGATGGCGCAAAATCCGGCGACATCCGGCCACTTTCGCACGCGACATGGCAAACCAGAGCAGCCAAAAACAGGGCCAAGGCCTATCTTCCGGCTTCTGCGCTGCCTCCTAAAGAACACAGCCATTGCACATTGCTACACATCTTTGTTGCTACCGTAGAGAGCCAGAACTGCGTCCTTCGAATCGGCTCCTGTGGAGGGCGATGCGCCGTCCTCAGACGTGAATGGCTGGCAAACTCAGCCAAACACAGCAGCAGCATGCAGCAGCCGTCTCCTTCTTCTTGGCCTTGTCCTTTTCCACATTGGAACTGCTCTTGCCTCTCAGAATTCCCTTAAAGGCCTCAGGAGCGGCTTCCAGGTCCAGAACAGTGAAGCGACATCTCCTAAAACAGCTGCTCTTCAGCACGTCAGGGGCGCGGGCAGTCTGAAGCTTTAAAGCGGCCACCTGCTCCAGACCGTGCTGCGTTTTAACGATTCTGAAAGCTTTGGGGCAACCTCACAGCTTTGAAAAGTGCTCATTGCCTCCTGCTTCAGATCCTTCATTGGGACCTTTGCACCCTTGCCAGGCTTTGGGCCACCTGGGAGTCGCAACTCTCGGGAGTGCTCAGCACATTCCGAAAACCCCTGGGCGCGCCACTGCCTGCAAAGCTCAGCCCTTCGGAGAGGCAGTCTTTCCTGAGCCCGACACCCACGGTTGAGGAATTTAGCTAGAGGGAAAGCTGAAGGGAGCAGAACTTTTGAATACCACCATGCTGCTTGGCATACGATCTGAGAGGTGAGTGGGGCTGGCACGCAATCTTGCTGTGGATGCGGAGCTCACTTTTCTCGATCAGCCTGGCCCAAGCTAAAAGCGTGTGCGGCATATCTGCATGCTAGCAATCATTCTCTGCACGGTTCGCAAAATGTACGAACGCACAAATACTGAGCAGAGCAACACCTTTCAAGCTGCTGCCCAGTGTGCTACATGAACTGAGCTTTCCAAGTAGCATGTGATCCGTGACCCAAACGCAAACTACTGCAGCTCCACCTCCGGAGCTTCTCTCTTTGCTTCTTGTCCATGTGTTCCTACGACAGCAAACTGATACCCTGAGCATGGTCATCATGGTCTTGTGTTGATCTGGGCAGGCTGAAGGAGCCTTTCCGCGAGTCCCTCCCCAGGGAATAAGCTGTGCATATGATACCAGCAGTGGTGCAACGGTTCGCAGGAGACGATCACATGGACTTATGGCATGTGCAGCAGCGCACATGCACTTTGCATTTTTTTTGATTTATCTTACTACTGTACAAAACAACCGGGAACGAAAGCGATGTGTAGTGTGTTAAGACTTTGAGTGAAGCAACAAGGACATGACCTAAACAGGGTCCTGCCAACCACTTTGTTGATGTCACGCGCATTCAGCAAAACCTAGACTTGGCTAGAATTTCGAACTGCGCACGCTTTTCATACCGTCCTCAACCGTGTCCAGGTCCTCGAGACTTGCCTGCAGGGAGGATCCCCAGTCAGCACGAGCTTATGCGTCTGTCCCGACTGTGGCTAGCCAGGGCATCGAAGTGGGCCAACCGTGGCAGACCATGGAAACCTCTTCACAGCAGACCGTGCCCGAGGCTCGTGCCAGGTCATCCCCAAGACAGACAAAACGCATGACCTGGTAAAAACACGCGCAGACGAGTACACGTCTGCAATAATCGTGCGAACGTAATTTAACTACGGGATTCATCCACAGCCAATCCTGAGCATGCGCGTCACGGTGCTCACTGCTCCTTGCCTATCCATGAACAAACTGCGGAGAGCAACATCCAGTGCCTGCTTGCATGCCGAAATAAAGTGGACGCGACCATTCTCGCCGACCTCCAAGCGGCGACAGCCGACACGTGTCATTCATGTCACTACGGCTGTGAACGACATTCTGAGAAGTCTGTCTTGAATCACACAGCCCAGATTTGGGGACGCAAATAGATGCAGTATCGTGAGTAGTTTTGCTAGGGCGACCCTGCAGCACAGAATCTTGAGCAGGTCGCTCTATCCCGCTGTTGCCGAATGCTGCCTGGACATCGAGCGCCGCCACGTACTTCATCGGCAACGACTGCAGCACATGAAAACCAGTTGCCCCAGAGCCTGCCATGTCCATCTCAATCTGTAACACGTGCACAAGAGTTGCTTTCAGTTTTGAGTTTTGAGGCTGACCTGAAGAGCCTGGGCGCTCGCTTTTGGATGCGGGCGCATAGTGGTGCCTCAATTGGCAGTACTGCAGGTTGCAGAGTGCCACATGACAAGCTGTTGGTCTTGTTTGATGCCGTTGCCTGCACGCCAATCAACCTACAGCTGTCCTGGTCTTTAAGTTGCACACCCTTCCACTTCTCTGAGAGCCTGACAAAACGTCTGAGGCCAGACGACATTGTAGGCATCCGAAAGAACCACAACTCCAGCCTTATTGATGAAGCTGAGAGCTTCTCCCAGCGGAAGCGACCTGAACATGCTGTGCAGCGATCGTGCTGTCAAGAGCCGGCACACAGTCGCGGCGACAAGGTTTGAAACATGAAAGCGCTCCCTTGTCATTTTCGCTCTCAGGTGCGCGCAGTCGGTGGTCCGGGTCATGTTTGAGCCACAACTGGCAGCCAAGAACATGTAACTCAAACAGAGGGCTCATAGCGGCCCACAGGGGCCCCCCAGAGGCCCGCAGGGGCGCAGACTTTTCCCAAACTGTGGCGGCCTTGCCTTTACGCAGACGTCAACCACTTCCGAGGCCGGGCTCTCCTTGCCGTCCTGGAACAAAGTTCCAGTGAACGAACAGATTGCCTGCTGCCCCTAAAGGAACCGGTACTCCGGATGGCGTCCGCGTTTGTGGCTATGTTCTGCTATGTTAGGGTTTCGTGTGCTGGCTTTCGGGATGTCACAGGAATCGACGGGAATCGAGAAAGGTCTTCGCATGTCCCTGCCTCGTAGCCTTCCAGAATCACCGCAATCACCAGGTTCATGACCTCCGTGCTGCGCTTTTCACATCTTTTACACTATCGGCTCACTACGGCTCCATGAGCTGCAAAGACGTTCAGACCACGACCATCATGGTGATCAGCAGGGTGTATGTCACCTGACAACTCAAAGGAACAAGATCCCGAAAGTGATGCTGACGCGAGAGCCGCAAGAGTAGTCAAATTCAAAATGCAGGCTTCCAAAAACAACGCAGACTTGCCCTGGAAAACTTCTAGCTCCTATCCTGCCCCGACCAAGCTCACAAGTAACGTCTTCTGACCAGCCGGCGCACCCAGAAGCAGAAGGAGAAGTACGGACTTTGTGCCTGGATCAGAACATTCAGCCTGCTAGAATCACGCAGCTCAGTTTGACATAAGCGCTTGGCACAGCTGTTTGGGTGCTCGATGAGGCACTTGTCCCTGAGCACCTCGAGAAACTTCGTGAATGTTATGGCAGTGCCTGCCTGTAGAATGCGAAACGCCTGTACACCTACAACGTGGCATACAAGATACACAGGATGCAAGGCCCACCGACGAGCAGACGGATGCTGCCTCATATTTGGCCTCCGTGTCGAACAGCTCCACAGGAGAACACCACTCACCCTGTTTGTACAAGTCCACCTTCGCAACATGACGAAAAGATTCCTGTGGGACGTTGATACATGCCGCTCCTCATTCTAGAGGCATTCAGGCTATTTCAGGCGACTCGTATGAACTAATATTCATGCAGTTCACAAGGACACTACCCCGCGGGGGACACCATTGGCCGTGCAGTATCGCAGAGCACTTAGTTTGATCGACTCGGCCGCTCCTATATGCAGGCTTTCTTTTCGCGCGCGCTGACCGTTTTCACAGCGCTGCTTCTGTGCTGAGCACACGCTGCAAGGCGCCGTTGGCTGGAACTGCGGCTTGAATCAAGCCGCTGTGCATCCACCGGCGCTGGTGGAGCAGCACGCTGTCGAAACTCCCAACAGTGGCAAAGGTTGTGGAGGGCGAGGGAAGCGATAGTACACGCCACCTGGCACATGCATGACAACTGCATTACACATGCCACATGTTGAGAGACTGTCACATTCTCCTTGCCGACCCTGACACGCCCTGCCTGGCTTGCCATCAACGTAGGGCCGGCCATAGCCCTGCAGTGCAGCCTTGTCTGCCCCATCTAAGTCCTTTGCCGAGGGCACATCTTCCAACTTGGCACCTGTGGTCTTGTGCACTACCGCGCCAGCCGTAACTCCGTAGGAGAAATCTGCTGGGTCAAAGTTTGCCAGGAGCGCGTTGCTCTTCTCCAGCCGTGCCATGTCCTTTGCATGAGCTTCGTCATAGTCCACGCCAAGCTTGGAGATGCGTTCTACCAGCTCCTGGAGCACTACGATCACAGCACTGTCTCAGAACTACCAATACTCTCATATGACACTCATATCCCATACTCAGAACTCTCAAACATTCTCCCATCGCCAGCGGCACCTTGGGCGTCATCTTGGTGGCATCGAGGGACTCACCGACCTCGACCAGCGCCTTCAAGGCTGCAAGTACGTAGGCCAGCGGAAAATGGCGAAGCTTCAGGAAGTGGCCACCTTTCCTGGCAGACGTTCTGTTCATTTCAATCATGCTCGGCCGTCAGCTCATGCTTACAATCTGTTCTGGCCTGTACACTCCCAGGTGGGACGGCAAGAGCGGCAAAAGCATGTACTGAAGGTGCAGCTGATACCTTAAGTCCAGACAGATGGGGAATCGTTGCAGCGCAGCTTAAGAATGCGCAACTTAAACCTGTAAACGCTTGCAGGTCTGTTCTTGGGAAGCTACTGAGCTACTGTACACGTTTGCGAGGTGCAGGCGCAGAGACTGCAAAGCCCAAACTCCTACCGGTAACCGCCTACAGCCATTGCCGGCAAATGCGCTGCGACGGCGGCAGGTTGAACGCCATCAAGACATGCTGACCTTAGGGCAGAACGAATTAGGTGCTGATGCTGCGCGCAACTCACACCTTCGAAACACTTCAAGATTCCTCGAGTATGGAAAGTGAGCAACGTGCATCGTGCACGACATCGGTCCCTACCCTCAAGAGTTACAAAAGCATGTTGTCTCACAGTCCTTGTAGCTTTCATACTTGCGTAGCTACAGCCACAACAGAGTTGAGGCGGTCGAAAAAATCTCGGGTGATCTGCTCCAAGCAGCGCAACTCGGCCACGGGGAGACTGTTGCCGGCGGCTGACAACGCCTCCGAAAGGAATGTCTGTAACACTAGAAGAAGTTTTAAGAGCATTGTAGGTGTCCGTCACTTGCGCCAGAACTGCAATGTCTTCGCATTCTCACAACCAGACAATCAGAGGACCGCACCACTTCCCAAGATTCAAAGGTTTAGTCTGTCTTGCTACCCGAGTGCCTGTTTCCGCCAGTCATCTGAGGCCAATGGGCCTTACAACTTGAAAGTCGTTGCACATGCAAGTGCTTGCTCACATTGAAAATTGGGGCTTTGTGCTGACTGTGACTAATACACTGCGTTTTAATTTTGCACTGTGTGTGTGTTGTCAGGCCTTCAAGCATGGGATGTTGGTCGCAGCTTGTCTTCACACTTCAACTCAAGGAGATCATGCCAGCCACAGACCAGAAACGTGTGGGCTTGAACAAGGTCTTAAAGTAAAGGTGCCGAGAGGCCCTGCTCCAAGGCCTTCCACGCAGACGCCTCCATTTTGGTCAGCAAGTCGATTGCGCTCTGCGGGTCAGAGAAGAGCGACCGGATGTCTGGACAGTACACCTCGCATACTAGGGCACCTACAAAACATACATGTATAGTAGCACACACTACATCATTGAACTATCACTGACAGATACACGTGACATCTGAAAAAAAGATCGTGCATGCACTGCAAGAAGGCACATTCGTAGGTACTGCCAGGACATGTGCCCGAGTGATGGCCAGAGGATCATCGAACACCATGATGTCTTCCGTTTCATGTCTCATCGAGATCTTGAGGGGGAAGTTTGCCTTGTCCACGCCATAGATGAAGCCAATAAACAGATTGGGACTCTTGGTGATCGCAACGTCTTTCAACGATGCGCCGCATGCGTTGCAAATCTCCATTGTGGTCGCACAAGGCTTTCCACAGCTGGCGCATTTCTTGATCTCATTGTATGCTTGCGACTCTAAGTGAGGATTTTCCTGGAGGAATGCATCAAAGCCTCCAGCTACCTTCGGCTCGGGCGATCCCAGACTCGGGATACCCACTGAGAAGAACCGAGATGCATCCGCACCAGCCAGGAGAGTGCCGTCCTGTGCGCAGCCTTCAGGACTCCATGTTAACTCCATTCTCGAACACTTCCCCTTGCCTTGCTTGAGGTGCACATGCTGGCGGGCAGGTTAGTCAAGAAAAAGCCATCTCGGCAACATGTCGACAGCCTGTATCTTGATGCTGTAGCTTATGCCAGCAGCGCTGCTTGATGCAGCGCATGTCATTGCTCCGGCTGCAAGAAACTGTTACACGAGCCTCGGATGTTGCCAGCTCGTGCATGATCTCATTCCAGGCCTGCAGAAAAATGAGTTCTGAGTGGTGAGAAGACGAAGCACAACTGGCCATGTTTACTTGGGTCAGTTGGTGCGACAAAAGCCAGTTTGTCTGCACGTGACCTCGCTTGCCTGCCTGGCCCTCTGGCATTCAAACAGCTGTTGCAGTGCTGTAGCACATGTAGCACATGTAGCAAGGTGCCAAGGACTTCTGGATGCGCTATGATGTGGTTTGATGCGTCTCTATGCTGATCCGCATGCCTCCCCGGTAGAGGCTCGGAAAAGAGTGATGAAGGCCAAGACGAAGTTCTGGAAGTTCCTGCACTTCGAATCATAGTGGCCAACAAGCCTCCTGCGGAATCCTCCGAAATCAGACTTCTCACTGCTACATACTGCTGCACTACCTTGCCAAAATCGTGATGGTGCAGCCGGGAAGGTGCTGTATAGTGCTGCTGATATGACTCGAAAGCCCAACAAAGGCGAGCCAGGCTGGCGCGTGAACGTTCAGAGTCTCCCCAAGCTTGGTCGTCGAGAAGAGGCTGACTCCCAGGATGCCTCTCTCTTTTTTTTCGCGCACGCACTTTCATCGCAGACCTCTTCCTTCCTCTTTGCAAGAGCTTCTCTGCAATCATACAGAGGGTTAAGAACGGTTTAGGAGAGAAGAGCAGACTCGTGGCACGGTCAGCGCGTTTCAAGCAAGCTCAGGAGCAGACTGTACAGGATCAGTAACAGCAGCAGGATGAGCAGGACGTTCATGAGCCTAGCATGCAGCTTCGAGTCTCATTTCATCATGTGGGACCCAAGGCAAGCCAAGGTGCTTTGGCAAGGACATGAGCAATGCCATGAAGATCTTGTTCCTGGCGCCATACAAGGCTAGAATGCCAGAAAGCAACAGTGGCAGACGCCCGCGATACCCCGTGATGTAAGCCAGCAAGGTGCACAAGCCCTTCAAGAAACGCAGGAGACGGAACAGTCTCGCCTGAAGCAACAAGCTTGCAAGCAACGTACGACACATGTTCCTACATTCTGGTAGCAGACATGCGCATGCGACACGGAAGCGTTGACAAGCTTCGCAAGAACTGGTCCAATGGCTCAGGCGCCCCACAATGCGGAAAATCCGGATGACCTGGATGATGGGGTCGATCCTGACCTTAACGGCCGGTGGAGACTGTCTGATCAGCCGCCCAAACAACAACTAAGTCACTCCGAGGCATTTCTTTCCTTTTTGTTCGGGCACAAGCCCATGCACCGGGTTTCCGGAAAATCGCTCGACACCACTGGAATCAAAGCCGCCTGGCTGCAGCTCTCCGAGTATCCGGATCTCCCTCATCTAGTTAGTGTTGCCTGAAAAGCCAGAAGCTCACGCTTGGGGCGGCTCACGCCCGAGGCTTAGGATCACTTGGAAAGAGCCACAATCACGATGATAAGAACAGCAACTGCACCCATAGCAACGGCGACGTGCTCTTTCATGTATGCAAAGGCTTCCTCTGCATACGGGGTCACCAACATCCCGAAGCACAAAGCCACACCCATGATGCTGGAGCCGATGCCTGTGGAGCGTGCGTAGTTGATCGGCTTGAAGTAGATGTTGAATGGGAGCTTCTTGTCTGGAGGTTGCAAAGTGTAGCCGCGCCACTCATTGCAAGGAGACGAGATGATGCAGGAGGCCCAAATGGTAAGCCCAAACACCATGGCCTTATGCGTGAAGGTGGTTGGCGCGATTGCGTCCTGGATCCAGGGGCCGGCCAGACCACGCGCCCAGCCATAGATAATGTCACGGGCCACCGTTGGGACATAGGCCTGCAGCGTTGGGATTTCTGGATGCTAGCAACCTTCTCTTCTACTAGCACATATGCCATGAACAGCAGCAGGCTCCAATCAAATGGTTTTTTTGGGTTCGCCCAGCTTCGGAGTGCAGAGCATTCACCCGCAGTCAGAGGGATGCTGTACATGGTATGGCGGTCTGATGCTGTAAAAGACCCAAGGAGAAGGGCTGCGCACCATCACTCGCAACCCTCGAAGTCTCGGTGACTTTCAGACTGTGGGATCAAGATTCACAATGTTCGACAAAGCAAGGCAAGCACAACAGAGCCCAAACCACCACCACATCGACCATCCCAACCGCGTCCCTTAACATGCAACCCAACACAAGTTGAAAGACGGTCGAGTGGTTGCCTACTTGCAACCAGATTCAGATGCTGTCTGTCCAAGCCTGTCAATGGTGCCCGCCGGTGGGTCTGAAAATGAAAAGCGAAGGAGCAAAGGTGCTTCTTGCGCTTGTCAGTGGGGCGCACGTTCTGGCCCGCATGAGCCTTCCCGCCCACCTACACATCTCAGCGCAATCGCTCCCCCCACGCTTGCTTAAAGCTTACGGAAACCACATTCCGGTACAGTCGCCGCCTGCACCTCCCAAGCTTGCTCATCAATTGAACCCACATGCCCCAGCATCAAAAACCGCCCGGGAGACTTGGTACCAACCTGGCCTCCGCCTGTTCCACCCTTTCTGGGATCGTTCTACTATGGCAGCTAGAAAAGCGCCTGAACCTGCGGATATGCAAGTACTGTTCGTCGGCTGCTATCGTTCGGTGTCGTGATTCTGTCCATCGGCTGAGGACTCACACACCTTGGGGAGCAGTCCATCCCAAACGCTTTGCCCGCAGGTGGCGGCATGTCTTTCCCACCTAAATACAAGAAAACACTCCCCCGAGCTACCACGGCGCGGCGTACAACTATGAAGATTTCTCCGTGCTCTCGCTACCACAGCACGAACGAGCAATCGCAGACCGCGGGCTGCTCCAAAAACTTTGTGGTGCGAGGGCAAAAAAGGCCTAAGCAAGGCCTTCTCTGTGTGTTTTCAGGAGCTCAAATGGGCTGCTGCGAACCCATTTGGCACTTATTAAGGAAGAAGCTCCTGTGGCGACCTGCGGAGGGTCTTTAAGTGCAGTCACACGTGAAGGAAAGCCTACTGCTTCTCGCACTGTTGTGAAGTTGTAGCTTGTCCCAGGTCCCTGCCAGGCCTGGTACAGGAGGGAAGCCTTGATCTCCCAGCCCATGCTCTTGCGGAATCGGTAGTTTGTCACAGGCAGCATGATGGTGCAGAAGAGCCAGCCACTGATGAGACCGCTAACACCGGCAGAGAAAGGTGTGTACATCATTGCTCTGTTGATGACCTTGCAAAGCAGAAGGCGCGCTTGTGATATGCAAAGATAAAGAAACGCTTTTCAGACGGTCCTGCCTCAAAGACAGGGAACTTAAGCATGTTTGTCGGAAAGGTCGTGAGGAAGAAGTTGGCCACCAGGCTCAAGGTGACTTCGTTATAAGCCTGGGCTACGGTCATGCGCTTCACCAGCAGCCTCAGGGATTCAGCTGTGTAGGTTTAGAAGGCAAGTAAGTGTAAGCATGACACCCTTGAAAAACTGCTGTATGCTGCTGTATGGACATGTTTCCTCGATTCTTTGCCCATTCTGTCGTCCCTCCCTTCCCCACCTGTTCACCAGTGGCTCACACATGGCGGATAGGATCGCGGCCACCAGCGCTGCGGTGCAACCCTGGGCAGCAGCGGCAAAGACTTTTGTGAAGAAGCCGCCCTCCTCTTCCGGCGCCTGCAGGCAACCCTCTTGAACAGCATCAAAAGCATGCCACAGAACTGCCACGGCACATCAAAAACCGACAACACCCAGACCTCATCAGCAACGACCAGCGCCAGGTCTCGAGGGAGCTTGTCAGGCGTCCACGAGTCCAACAGCCAGCACGCTGCTGCAAAGAGGACCACGGGGCCCAGTCCATTGGCGCGCCGGGCAGTCATGACTCTCATGACTCCGAAACTTATCGCTTCGCCCTGTGACTTTGGGAACTCAGCCGAAGGCAGCGGGATGAATCCGTTGATAGGCTCTACGATTGATGGGTAGACACTGTAGACACTTGCACCTCGGCGAAATAGAGAACAATGCTCCCAGGCCCAGTGCATTGGAGGCCCTGCTGACGACAATGCCCACGATGGTGGCAACCTGCATGGAGATGATAGAGCCGGCAAAATGTGCAAAATGCAGCAACAGGCTTGCCCCTAAGTTTCACGGAAGCGTACGATGCGCAGGACACTTTTACGGCATGGGCTTCACAGACAAAGTCTTGAGGTCACAGCAACGCAGGTAAAGTCGAAGCAGTTCCAGCGGTCTCCTAAGTGCGAGACAGGTGTACCATACACATCATCCGCACCTTCATACAAAGTGGAGCAGTTCTAAGCAAAGAACCCCAGTAGTTGGTCCGCAGGGCGAAAAGCTTGAGCACGCACTCGACGGTGAAAATCCCCGCAAAGAACTCAGCATGCAATACTGACTACAATGGCAGCTTATTGCACGAAGCACGAGAATGCTCGAGCATTGAACGACTACACAGGACTTGCTGGCTTTGACGCCACACACTTGAAGTATACTATGATCCACACATAGTTCACCGTCTCCAGAAACATCTCCCACTCTGGGAATGGGGTTGGCGTGATCTTTGCCGCCTGCAGTGGCATGGGAATCACATCATTTGACCCTGGCATACTGTGGTTTCTCGTCCGCTTCTGTTTTGATTCCCGCAAAGCCGGGCACCAGGAACAGCGTGTTGATCACGATTGCCCCCATGATGCTTGTCTCGAAGCATTCACTTGACACCTGGCCGTGTGGCAGAATGAGCCTCACTTGCTCGACGCCCGAATCACAAACAACCCTTGGTCTTTCATGATACCAGCATGTTCAGTAGCCCTTCAACCCAAAACTGATCAAATTGGGCCGCGAAGCCTTAAGCTGTTACGTAAACTTGAACCGAACACAGGCTGCGGGAACGCAGAATTCAGGCCAGCCAGGCCAGCTCGTAACATTTTCGTCTCAGCCACCTCTTTTCATGAAGGTCCCTGACATCAGGAAAGATGGCATTTGCGGTATTTACTCTTGCAAAAAGGTCCACAGGTACAGGGACGTTAACCCGGCTGGGCGGACATCAGGTTGACAATCTGTCGCCTGCACACGTGAGCGCAAACAAGTGCTGCCAATCGGACTGCTGAAGCTGAAGACGCTGCTGCTGAAACTTGTTCCACCTAATCCGAGCACCTGTTTAATTCATACCCCCACATTTCAAGAATGTTTTTTCGCCGAGAAGCCGCCGGAAGACCACTTTCCATTACGGCGGATTTCGTATGGGCCAATACCACCACATTTAAAGACACTGTTTTCGGGGGGTTCCAAAATCTGTCGGCAGGCTTCTTGTTTTGCTTGCTGAGCTGCGAAGCTACAGCACCTCAGGGATCTGCGGCCTATTGTGTTTAATAGAGAATCAATACAGGGCCATGGTCTTACTATTGCGGAACCCTGCCTTTCTTATTGGGGTTGGGGGGGGGCGGGGCCGCCCCCCCAATCCGCCGAGGCCTCGGGCCGAAGGTGTATAGGTAGTCAGAACAGGCACCCCCCTCCAAATCCCCCAGGCCCAAAGCCCTTTTTCGGACCCCTTTTTTTGCCTCAAATGGTACCCCCCCTAGGTGAACCCCCTCCCCTACCCCCCCACCCCCCACCCCCCCCCCCCCCCACCCCCACCCCACCCCCCCCCCCCCCCCTACCCCCCTACCCCCCCCCTACTCCCCCCCCCTATCCCCCCTTTTGTCCCTCCCCAAAAGCCACATGAGCGGCTGGGCTCAAGGTGCTAATGGACGCAACAAGAGGGGCTTGATGTTTGTAGGTGTCGCTATAGCACACCCAATGGTTCATAACCTAGGGGTGTCGCTTTTCAAGTGTTCCCATCGTTTTACAGGGTTTTGGGCATTCGTGTCCACCCCTTGCTTAATTGAATGGCTGGGGGTTTTGGCGCTTGCTCACATAAGGTGTTTGTGAAAGGCGGAGTTTACCACCCCCCCCACCCCCCCCCCCCCCACCCCCCCCCCCCACCCCCCCCCCCCCCACCCCCCCTCTCCCCCCCCCCCTCTCCCCACCCCCCCCCCCTCCCCCCACCCCGCCTCCCCCACCCCACCTCCCCCTCCCCCCCCACCCTGCCGAAGAGTCGCCTTAAACCTTAAAGGGGCCTGGCTCAACCCTACGATCACTCCAAGCTGAACCCTAAACCTCAAAAAAACCCTCAACCCCAAAGCGTGAACCTTGAGCCCTAAACTAACCCTCAACCCCAAGCCCCAAACCATAAACCATAAACCCGGAACCCTCAACCCTCAACCCTCAACCCAACCCTTATTGCTTGGGGTCCAGCGACTTGGGCGCTGCGGAATCACCATGCTCACGCGGATGCGCTGGGCCGGGCCGAGGCGGGTCGCGTAGCGTTAAAATTAAACAGGTGCTCGGATTAGAAGTACATCTATGTTGAACACCCTAGCTCCACCAGTGGCAAACCCATCGTTCAGCAGGAAAGCTATACAGCAAGGCTGCTCAAGGTGGTGCAACTTTCTCTTTAGGTGATCTCCTCTTCGCTTCCGCTTCCCTCCGACTTTCGCAACAGGCTGCCTTGAGTAAAGGCTCATGATGGAGTTCACCCAGTTCTTCTGCGGCTCAGTAAGCATCACCTGCAGCGGACCGACAAGCCCAGGTACACTTTCCCGGCCACAAGACAGGCTAAACTCACTTGCTTCATATCTTCTTCTTGCGTAGCTCGCAGAGCTCGCAGCTTGAAAGCTGGGCCACCCGCCGCCGTGTTGGACTGCTTCATGGACATGAACTTGTCCACGATGACACCCACGCTCAGGTTAATGATGAACCTTCATCACATGTGCAGCTGCGAAGCCGATGGGCAGAAGCTGCTTGACTTTATCCTTCTGACTTAAACCAGTTGGCTTGGACTCACGAAACAAGATGCCTCTTGGCATTTCCCTGAGCATATGGCATATTGCTGAAGAAAAGGTACAGCATAAAGAAAGGAACCCACAGCCTCACAGACAGCGCCAGAGACTCTCACATGTGCTGCAAGCCCTAAACAGCCCTCAGAGTTCTGCATTGTGACACTGGGCACACACCGGGCTTCCCAACATCTCCTGATTGTCTCTCTTGGGCTGCACCTGTGTGGACAGGAAATGGCAGCCGAACAGGGATGTCCAAAAATAAGAGTCCTTTTGGGGGCCGTTTATGGTCAGGGACTTGTCCTATAAGACCAAAAAGATGAAAGGACAGGGTTAGGTCTAATTGCCATGACTGCATCCCGGCTACGTAAGGCTGGACAGAATCTGCGGCGGAGTACATCACGTCCACCCAGCCCTCTGTGGTGGAAATCTCGAAGAGGGTGAGCCTGAGCGTGCATACAGAACACCTGCTGCGAAAGGCAAGAGCATGCCTGAGCTCCTGGCATTGCAAACCAAATGTTATCGAAGTTCTGGCTGATCGTTGGCACCCACCTGACAATCACCAGCACCTTTCTAGCAAGCCTGAGCCGCCCTCGTCGCCCTGGCCTTGATCCCTGCTCCAGACAAAGCGCCGCGTCTCTGATCAGACCCTCGCAGAACTCCGGGCACCTGGCACAAAACATCATGTGAAACACCTCTGCGCTACACCGCCATGCATTCTCTGACAGGGCCCTTCGCCATGAATGCAACTGATTGCAACTGTGCACCATGCCTGCACTGTGCCTCACACTCGTAGTGGCAAGACTCGCATTGGGCACCTTACAGGCACAAGTATGCCATTGTGTACCACTATGACACGTATGACTGCTTCTTCGCATGGCATGCCCCTCACCAGGTCCACAGCTTCCTTCTAGGCCAGGCCCACAGGAGTCCACACAGAAGTAGGGAGCCTGAAGCCGGAACACATGATGATGGGGGGATTTGCGGCACGTGCTGTTGCATACACTTTGGCTCCATGTCAGATGAGCAAATCGAGGGTCCGTCCATGATAGTACTGCATACGCTGGTGAACAATCCAGGCACATGTCTTGCAAATTACCGACCCATAAACTGCTTCTCTCTGCCCGAATTTGTCGCACGTGCACATATGAGATGGACGTCTGTGCTCCACTGCTGACTCGCGGGTGCCAGATGGCCTGTCTGCACGTCTTCTTGCACTGCGTCTTCACTTCCTCATCCACCTCGGTCCAGATCCAGTCTGGAGTCCCAGCCCCGTCTAGAACGCCGTTGCCCAAGCCTCTTTCCCTCCAAGCAAATCAATGTCACCGCAGGCTTTAAACAACTCGAACCAAAGGCATAGGCATTGCCTAGGCATAGCCATAGACTGAGGCTCAATGTAGAACAGCACGTCATATCACATCGCAGCAAGTTTCGAGCGTAACGTTGATCCCACCCTCGAGATCAGTGTGTCATGTAAGAAGAGGCGCCTCGCCACAGAAGAGGTCAGCGCAGCTCATGGCTTTGGCCGTGAGTACCTCCAAAGGTGTTCAGACCGTTTTGAAGAAAGAAACGAACAGAACGAGGAACTAAGGAACCCTTCTCTGCAGCATGTGTGAAAGTTTTATGCGAAAACGTTGTAAGAGCTGTTCCACTTCATTCCACTTTGCGCACCATGTGGCCAGTGGAGTTCACCGTACTGCCACCGCAAGGTAGAACCAGCGATCGAGCTGAGCACAAGTGAAACTCAATAAGCCATGTTGTGTGTGTGTATGTCGCACATGCTACCCTATCTCTGGACTGGACATATATGCTGCACTTCACAGAATGCGATTCTGGAAGCCGGGTGCTGAGCTCATCTGGTCAACATACGACATACCTCACGGAAAGCACG
Source organism: Symbiodinium natans (assembly GCA_905221605.1). Taxonomy (NCBI): domain Eukaryota; class Dinophyceae; order Suessiales; family Symbiodiniaceae; genus Symbiodinium; species Symbiodinium natans. Next base: position 415,508 of record CAJNDS010002365.1, read on the forward strand.
GAAAGCACAGGAGCAAAAGCTCTCCCAGGCAACCACAAGCGCTTGCCTCGTAGCTCAGCAGCGGAAATTGTCCTGCCCACTGTCCCAGCAAAGCAAAGCGGCAGATGCAGAAGGTCACAATGTTTTGGGCTGCGTCTGTCACGGGGGGCCTGTTGCAGGGGCCTTCTGCCTAAACTGCTTGGACAAGTCTACGGAAACTCTTAGAGCTTCGGCTTGCCATGCACACATGATTGTCTCGAGAAGATCGAAGCGCCGCAAAGTGCCACCATGTGCCCTTTTGCCAGCTCTTCCCCCTGAGTCCTGTTGACTTCTGGCCCGCAAACTGCTGGGAGCTCTTCCGTCATTGTCAGGGCCTTATACGACATGGAGGACAGCAGATGGTTTCTCTCGGTCTCTCTACCCAGGGGAAGTCTATGCAAGTAAAATGTTGCCGTCGGATGGCCTTTGGGCAGAGCCATTCCGGCTGTCTGAACCTCAGCAGCTTTTGCCAGCTTGGGGCTTGAGATGACCACACAGAGCCCCTGCAACTCAGGGAATGACGTAGAGTACCCTTCAGGAAGACAGCGGCCAATGCAAATTGGCCTCGAAGGCACTGGCACAAAACGGCACACATGATGGCGTTTAAGTCTGCCACTCGCTCAGAGCGAGCCCGAAAACTTGTTAGCACTTGTGGTTACACTGTGCTCAAGGCGTGTCGGCTGCTATCCGCTGGTACTCCTGAGCACCGCGTGAACCAGCATCAGTGTGGTGCCGGTAAAGCAGCAAGGAGACTGCTTACAACCTGTTCTTCATCCATCGTGCTTACAATGTAACAATCCTATCCACAGGGCTTCGGACGACATAGTGAGAACCTGGGCAAGCGGTGTTGTTGCCAACCTCGGGGCCGGATGAGCACGAGAAAACACAAAAAAGCACGGCATTCCACAACCCGATGAGGAGACTGCCCAAGCGGATGTGCTTGGCTGGAACTTGCCGTGCGTCAGGCCGCCCGATACCTTCTGGCTCTGCAACGCAACGCAAAGCGTCCATCGTTCGAGCCGGCACTATTCTTGTTCACGACATGCTGGTTCACGCAAAGACCATCTTGCTCACTCAGGTTCTGGCCGACACTTGATCCATCTCAGGTGGAAGGCAAAGTGGAGTTGTGAAGTCCTTGTCGGATGCACAGAACTGAGACCGGGGTTGTAGCGGAAACTGCGAATCATGAAAAGCCTCAATACCCACCAAGACCCCACTAAGTACGTAAACGGTCAAGGGCATTAAGGTTTAGGGTTCCTTCTAGGGTTCAGGGCTTCGTACCAAGAATCCTTTTAAGGTTTAGGGCTTCCAACCCAAGTTCAGGGTTTCTCACCAGCATCTCCTTTTTTGGGTCACGACATGCACAACACAAGAAAACACGCGCACCCTATACCGCTTGCGCTCCAACTGCCAGAGCCGAAAAGGACATGCAGCGGAGCCGAAACAGCGCACCCTCGACCACGACAAACAGCGCACTCTCAACCGCGGAAACAATGCGCCCTCGACCACATGTCCGAAGACAACATGTTTTCAACACTCACGTTCCACCACGAGCAACAAGGTGGATTTGACATCTTGACGAGTTAGTCCACAGATGTCCACAGGCTGACCGAAGCCTCCAAAGCACAAGAACCTCAAACTCAGACGAGGAAATGCGCAAGACAACTGCAGGGTCTGCATGGTCCTGGCCAAGTTCCTTAGCCAGGCCCGGCTCGGTCGCCAAGTCGCACATCAGAAACGTGCCTTGGAGCCGGCACCATCTCTCAGCGAGCATTGCGGCAGCATCCAAGCTTTCGGCCATTCAGGTAGGAAAGCGCAAAGAGAGCAAAGATGAGAAGGAACAACCTCGGCCATACCCAATCAAGGATGACCCGTTGAAACTGCCTAGCAAGCTGCAACGGCAGATTCTCAGCATCTGGCATTGCCACAATCACCAGCGTCAACAGGTGAGGCCTAGAGAGCAACTCTGCCACGTGTAGGTCAGTAAAGCTTACCTAATCTTACAGACGGCTGTGCAAGGAACATCCGGGAGCATCCAGTCAAGCGCTGGGCATGGAGGCGAAGATTGTTTGCACCTCAGCCCAAACCAACGCAACCTCGCGCATCGCAGTCGTCAGAACAATACCACCACGCAATTCAGCGAGGACGACATCAAAACGACTCTTGGAAGAACAGGGATTCTATCAATTCGGATTCTTCGATAGCGCAAACCAGGATCCATGCCACGACTTTGAGGTTCTCGTTGCGCGAGATTACACGCAGTGGCCGAAAAGCACCTGCTGCAGCTGGATCTGAACTTGTGCTCAATCTTCACATTTCTTCGGCCAGAGACAGGGCTGAGTAGACTGTACCAGTAGATCGAGCAGCGGACGTAAGATGCGCAGTGTCTTCAGGAAGCCTGTGGAGCTAGAACTTGCCTCAGCACCAAGAGACACAAGGCACAGACGAGCACTTCTGTGAACGGCTCATGCTGTTGAAACCGCTACTGCCCGCTACTGACGACTGCACCTTTGTGGACAAGCAGCCATATTGATGATGGACACCATCACCACAATGCCATCAAGCCAGTTCCAGGCACTCTTCAAATATGCATCCTCACCTGGAGTTAGTAACAAGCCGCTACGAAAATATGCCGTCTCCGGCTCTAGAGAGTCTTCGAGAGCACGGTGACCACTGGGTAGCCCACCCCAAATCAGGCCCATGGCAAGGAGCTTGACAACCATCTCAAATATGAAGATGATCGCGAACACCTCGAAACATCCAACTTGGTCGGGGTGAAGGCTCGACTTGAACCTGGGAATGGATCCTCGTCGGCGCTGCGCAGGAAGATCGTCAGCGACTCGTTTGGGTCTGCCAGGGGCGTGTCCATGGCCATCGTGACCTCACGAGCCAATCCACCCAAGCGCTTGAACATGGAAGACAAAAACTCCCTCAGTTTTCCGACCCTGAAGAAGGCCGATGAAAATCAGGCTAGCGCGGTTGAAATCAGAATGCACAACAAGATGAAGTTGTCGAAAACCTCATGCGATGTCTGCTGCCGGCGCACGTCAACCATGTCAGAAAGGATTCTGGCATCTTTTCTGAATTTCTCTGATCACAAGAATCACAAGAACCTTGGTTCCAGGCCACTCGGATCTTGGGGATTCGGAACCGAAAGATTTTGCAGCCTCCAACTTCGACCTGCCAGAGGAGGGGCCACTCTATGGCGCATGTGCGAGAATGAACCCAGCAATGTGACAGAATGGCATGGGTCGGACAACAGCTTAGAAAGCGGATGCATGGGATGTAGTTTCTACTATTCGTGAGACCGGTACAATACCCTGCATTGGCGACTGCCTGCACTTGGGGCTTCGAGGTTGAGATTTGGGCTCGAACATGAAGGACTGGTCATTTATGTCATCCAAACCAATGTCTAATCCCTTCCACATGGCGTGATTTTTTGGTGTATCTTATCGGAGGTGTATCTTGAGGGGATCATTTCTGCCTTCCTATGGCATCTCCTTTGTTTTTTTGTTCGGTCCTGTACGTCTTGCGGCTGTCACAGCAGTCAGGCCCCTTTGACTGACACGGCAAACAACACCCACAAGAACCATGAGGATGCTGCGTCGCATATAATAGTTTAATAGGGCCTTCCCACTCGCAAGGGCCAAGCGCCTGGAAGTGCAGGATCCAGATGCAGAGCCGTCTGACGGGGTTGGATTTGGAGAAGATGAACCTGAAGAGCAGGCTACAGAAGCGGCGCCAAACAAGGATAAAGTGCATGTAAAGTGCCTGGACTCTCAACAAGCTGCGAGGACTTGCGAGGACTGAGACTGAATGCCACTGAGGCGTCTGGCCACGCGTAGCCGACCGGCCAGGTGTCCCTGCACCGGTCTCACACATGTTCGCTGTCAGAGAAACAGAGGTCTGACCTCTTCGTGGACTTCAGAAACTAACTGGCGGGAGTTTGTTGAAGTTTGCTGAGTTTGCTGTCTGCCTTCAACAGCATATGTGGGATGGTCCTGGGTGTGTTCCTTGGGTGCCTCTCGGTGAGCGAGCGCTTGAAGCCAGAGAGGCTCTCTGCCACGCTTTTGGCGGAGTGCAGCACGCGGCTGCTCGGCTTCGGGCCTGGCACTCACGTTGTGTTCGAAATCTTTGCCGTCAGGACCGCTACTGATACCGTACTGCACAAAGAATTGAAATGGAGAGATACGCCAGAATCTCAGAAGCTCCCAGAGCAGGTGCTGGATCTACTGCCCTCTGAGGGTCCAGCTCTCTGGAAACTCTATGGAGCACCTTTCACCGGGCTCGGGCGATCCAGCAACTATGTGGAAGAGGTCGCTCGGCTGCTCTGCTCTTAAGCTTCCAGCGAATCTAGCGACTTTTTCCTCAGCCGCTGGGCCTGCCATGACAACGACAACACATCTCAAATGTTTTCAGGCTAAAGTAAGGACTTGAGTTTAAGTGTTGCTTTCGAGAGTGCCGCACATTGTGCTGCCAAAGGCGTGCGCGAGCTCTAGAGACATTGAGCGGAGGAGCAAATTCCGGATTCAAGACTGCACCCCACTCAGCCTGATCCAGCAGTCAGTGCAGTCATATGTTCAAGAGGGTTAGAAGATGACATGAGACAGCCGGAGGCATCAGCCACCATCCCAAAAATGTGGCGGGGCTGTGTGCTCTCTTCGTATGTCCTCCTGCTGGTTCAGACTGTCCTGAGGCATTCAGAGCACGTGCAGTACATAATCTTTATGGTTTGTGGCGCTCTGAAGCACAATTTCGGGCGGGCAGCATGTCGATTAAGAACCTCCAAACTTACGGATTCCTTGCTGTCCAAAACACGAACAGGGCAGCGATTATGATGAGCATATGTTTCCGATCGTAACCGTGTAGCACAGACGCGAATGTCCTGCACGGTGTCAAACTTCGACATCAGCATGGACAGGAACAAACCTGACAGGCAAAGAGCGCAAAAGAGCAGTTGCACACCAACTCAACATTCTCCCCCTCCCTAATTACCCATCTGCTCTCAATTCGTGGATATCGTCAGACCAAGTGATGGGCTGAGGAAAAGCGTCTGACCGAAGAGGATCAGCAGCACCTGTCATGCAAGATTCACGGATCATTTCGTGCATCGCTCGTGGCTACCAAAGCCTTACATGCTTGAACAATTCAAAGGCAGGAGCCACGGTCACGGACTCAGATGCCTTTGGACCCACTCAATCATGCCAGGGCTACAAAGAGAAGGCAGAAGCCGGGACCTCACAAAGCTGGTCTCGAAAAAACATCTCAGAGGTACGGTGACATACACGTACTTTTTATATTCTCGTATTGAATTATGTTTACATGTGCATATTTACACGTATGGTACTAGACTGAAACTCACTTCGACTGCAGGCCTGCCGCACGCATCCCTGCGTACATGACCGTATTCCAGTTCTCACCTTAGGTTTGTGCTGTCCCACCACGAACGAGGTTCACAGAATCAGCAGAACCACGTGCCTGTCATGATCTGAAAGATGGTGACCTGAATGTCAGAAGGGGTGGACTTCCTCGAAGAGACCCTCACTGGTTGGGGATGACTGAGAAACGAGTCCCGGTCCAATCAGGCATCCTTCTCTGACTCTTGCAATCCAAGGTGCCAAAGCCCACAGAAAGGTGTCGAAATTAGCACGAGGAATACAGTCCTGATGCGATGGAGGGAATGGCAATGGCTGAGAGGAGTCTCGATGCAGCTCGCGAGCCTGCCGGTAGGCTGGGTCTTTCTCATTCTCAGTACCAGGACACCAAAACTCACCTGGGTTGGTCACCTGAGCGAAGAAAGATTCGGAAATGTGTGGACCAGAGCGCTGACAGGCACAATCACGTCAGGGTCGTACAAAATCGAAATTGTCTGGGTCGTTGAAGTGAAACTCCTCACGTTCAGGCGACACTTTTCAAGACTTAACCTGCAGGAGGCCTCCAAGTGAATTCAAGGACATATGAATCATATGAAGAAAATACAGGATGGCACATGAACTGGCCGATCTCCGTGAACCTGATGCTAGACAGCGGACTGGACGCGTTGCGCAGCTTAATGTACAAGCAGCATCAACTCGCGCTCATCAAGCCCGGTCCGTTGCAAAGAATGTCTGAACCATGAGGGTGCAGATGTAAAGAACCAGCCTCAGCCAAACAATACAAAACAGCTGGGATAATGCAACAAATCCTCGTGAAGTAAAGACCGCTCTTGTTGAAGCTAGCATCTTGGAATGCGCAAGCAGACCATAGTCATCCACTTAGACCTTCACCGGGATCCTGCGACTCCATTAAACCCCTGCAAACCTCAATCCCAATGCACACAAAGGTTTCTAAGGTGGCCTCACACTAGCAAAGCTGCACCACAAACGCTGAACGTATGTCATTGCCATTGCAACTGGCCAAGGCGAGCACGCAAAAAGGATGAGCCAGTAATTCAGCGAGATGGCTGTCAATACCATGGCCTTTGCAGCGCGGCTCACGTGAACCACATGACGGTCCCAAAGCTACGACTCAACATGCGCAGGATGAATTCGGAGCCTTGAGGAGGACCTTGAAGGATGGCCATCGGTTGGCAAGCTTATTTAGGACCTGTGGCGAGTTGAACAATCGAGACTGTTGTGCCTGAAGTCCATCAATGTCCATCATGAACCAACTTTCGGCACCCGGAAGAGGCGCAGCGTCCGCAGCGCTGTGAAGGGCCCAGCTTGCCCGATGCACATCTGACGCAGAAAAGAGAGGTTGCACGCTCTCATGTTTCGATCTCTTTCCGGTTGCTATGGAACCCAATAGCAAGCAGCGATGTTCCCTTTGTGGCCCTTTGTGATAAGAAGACGAAGTTTCTCGACGTGGATCTAACATGCTTTGCCACTGCAGAGCGGCAGAGCCACCCTCCAACAAACGATAAGTGGCCCACATGCAGGAAAAAATGGGCCAGAGCAAACCGAGACATCGACACCTTCACCGAGTCATCGCACCAGCCTGGACGACAGAAGTGATCACAATGACGCCATCGAAAGCCGTCACTGGATTGGAGAAGTACCTCTCCAGAATGCGAAGGAAATGAAGGAAGTGCTAGCTATTGATCTGTGCCCTTTGTGTCTGTGAGACCGGACACTTACTTACAGAGCGAAGCTCAAGGGCAGACATGAGCCGACTAGCCTGACCTTTCACTTGCATCAGATCAATTCTGAGCGCAGAGCTTGTGCGGTCCTGCAGACACACAGCCACCGTGATCTCTGAAGTGCAATGCTTGCTTTTGCTTGATGACGTCCCCAGAGACAGGTGAGGCACAAGCCTAGTGCAGTCAGCAGAACGGCCATCTCCACACAGAAGACCACCAAAAATGTGAGCTCCAGAGAGCCGAGGACATCCTGCATCATACTGCGATCAATCGCTACGCCGCTATGCAAGTTCAACCTGAAGCAACACACAAAGGCTGCACAAGAGAAGTTCAAGAGCGCTGACAGCATCGCAACATATTTGCATAATTCTGTGCTATCAATGTCGACGATGCGTCTGTGCGCAGCAAGTCTTGACCCTGTAAGTCGTCCTGCTGGCTCCCCGATGGTGGTGGGAAGCTCTCCATCATCATTGTGATGACCTCACTCCCGCAATACTCCAAGTTGCAAGCGCACGACCCGAAGGCCCCAGGAATCCCAAGGCAGCCAAGGACGCCGCGTTGCTGACAATGAAAAGCATGATGACATTCATAAACCACTCGCTGAAGGCTATGGCTCTGCAGGTGTGCCTGAGGCACGACGTGAAGGGAGCACAGCACTAAAAGGAATGCTAACCGGTTACTTGGCCAGTAAGGCGGGAGCACGAGGCTGCAATCCAGCCACGGCGGCTGCTCGTCCGGATCCTGCGAGATGCCGCGGAGTCTGCTCAAGATGCCCTCTCAAAATGCTCCCCGATGCCCCCCGTGTTGTGAAAGAATTGGCCCTCGCTCCTCGTCATCCTCGCCCAGAAGAGACTTGCGAAGGGCTTCTGAACCAAGGGAAGCAAGGCTCTTGAAGAAAAGAAAGAGCGCATGCGGGTGACCGTGTAAATATTCAGGACCCGAAGGGCTTCGAGCCCGCAGCCAGATTCAATCGCAGAAAACGTGTCAGAACTGCTGAGTTGTCGCCGAACTTGGATCATTGGCATCGGGAAACGATGAGTCAGCAAAGTTGCTGAGCAGACCGGGACCCCCTGGGACCCGCTGACTCGTCCATCCGAAGTTCGTAGAAGCATGCACCAGATGCCAAGCAATCAGACTCAACAGTTTAGTACTGCATCCATCTGCATCCTCTAGTGCTGTGAAACAACAATGCAGAAGAAGTACCCGAAGGGAAAGAAGCAGCTGCGGAAACTACCTGGAACTACTGATGTGTCGTTCAATGCACCGGTCGTCGCACCTCCGTCCTTCTCATTGTCCTCGTCCTCGTCCTCCGCCCGGACGGGTGGACCGCAGTCTTACAGCGGTCACAAGACTCAGAGATGCTTTGCAAGCGGCATCATCTGAGCCTAGAGAAATGATGAGAAATGTAACTAGGCCTCTTTGTGATCCCAGTGAGCCCTACATGCACTGCAAACAGCATTGAGAAGACAGCTGACTGAAACATGAATGCTCCGCAGTGCACACCCCCACCTCCTCCTCGTCAAAGTCGGCTCGGGCCTCGTCATTGGGATGCTTGGGCTTGGGCGTTTTGCTGCAATGTTCACTGACACCGAGCTAGTATAGCCAGCTCAGCGTCTTATGAAGGCACTCGGACACATGACCCGGTAGCCGAAAGAAGCTTGCGTGCCTCGTCTACCACGGCCAGCGCAACGTTCAGCAAGAAGAAAGACGTGAGCTGAGCAGAGGCAGTGATTGGATTGTCACACTAGCATGAAAACACTTGGTTTGATGTGCCCCAGTTGAGTGACTAGCGTTTTTTCCGAAGCTACTATCAAGTGTGTAGCTCTGTAAGACGAAGAACTACTTCAAAATACAGACTTACTCCTGCGAGCATTCGTTCATCCATGCACAACGACAACGCCCAATCTTTGGCATCATACGACAGCGTCAACACAATCGGCGCACCGGTATGAGCAGGAAGAAGTAGACTGTGGCAGCCTCAGGGTCACTCTTGCAAAGGAGTCAGGGAACCTCGATCTGCAACAACAAGCACCCTTCTGCTACGTTAGTTCATGCTGTTCTATGCATGAAGCTGGTCATGTAAGCAGCATCACACATCGAGCACGGTGATCTGTCCGAGGCTGCGGCCACAAAGTCATATGCATCTTGCACACGGTACATGATGTCTGTCCAGCCTGCGGCTCTGAAGACTTTGTCATGCTCAGGCCCCACAACAACTCAGTCGCTGATCATTTGGCGATCGCATACAACATAAAAGCAAGCCATCTCACTGAAAGTCGTTGTCAAAGTTGTCCCCTTCATGGCGAAGCAAATGCTGCTCTGCAAAACTCCTGTCCTGCAAATGAAACCAACTTCAGCTGGCAAAAGCCGACCTTCCATGGTCATGCACTGAAAGACCACCAGCAGCGCCCACAACATGTTGTCGAAGTTCATGTACTCTGAATCAGGCGTAAGCCTGAGCCACCGTGCAAACTTGAGCGAAGCTCAACGAAGCTCAACGAATCTACAGATTCGGGACGACTGGGCCGTCAACTTTCGGGGCTCACTTCCAGGGCACCAAGGCAGCCCCAACCTGCACGAAGTCCATGGAGAAAAGGCGGCACTCTCACACGGAGAGCGTGCACAAAGCCAGCACCGTTCCAAGAAAAGAAGTGCCATCTCTGCTCAACATCATGATCTGGATATGAAGCAACAACAGCACTTGTGTTTTACCCTGTGTGTACTCCTATCGACACACGTGATCTGCGCACTCCGAGTCAACTTCGTGAACGTGCACCGTGGCACCTGCCGTTCCCACCGAAGTACGGCCTCAGCTCCTCGCGCTGGTCCTGCAGCCAAAGCAGCCATAGACTCAGAGCTTCTTGGAGATACAAGATGACACGATTTCCCTTAAGGCAATGCACTTGACCTCGGAAATGTAGATTCTCAGCTTTGCTTGATGCGATATCACAAAGTCCAGCTGCGCGTCTGGCATTCCAGACTACAGACCCATGAAATCCGAGTCTGCCCCGAGCGGATCCCTCCGTCGGCAAAGCCATCCCGACAGAAATTGCTTCATGCCGGCCGAAGAACCGAATAAAACGCCGGCTCCAAGTGAGTGCAGGGGCTTGTCCCAAACATTTCCCCGTGTCTGTTCACAGATGTGCTTCCCTTGCTGGTCGTTGGGGGGGGGGGGGGGCGAAAAGAACTGAGCCGGTTGGTATACACAACCCAGACTCATTCAGCTCACCCTCGAAGCAGATACTCTTTGTTGTGTGTGTGTGTGTGTGTCCGCGCCCGGGTGCAATCAACACTTCCCGGGCACAAGCAGCCCCATGCCAGAAGGAAAGACAACGAAGAGTAGCAGAGGAAAAAAAACAAAAAAAACAAAAAGTGGAGCCCTCAAGGCCCTCAATGCGGGGCTCGGGGGCCGTGAAGCCACTTCGACGAGGCCTCTTCGAGGCCGCCGCAGAAGCCACCGGAAGCCTCGCCTCGGCATAGGCGACAGGGAACGCATATAAGAGACGATCAAGAAGTGAATTAAAAAAATCAAAGAAAAAAGGCTTCCAAGAAAAACAAACAAATTCTGAAACTGCTTCGTGAAATTTTCTGGTCAAGCGATGGAGTCGGCGACTCCGCTCCGAGCGCCGCACAGTTATAGGCGCCGCCGCACAGGCGGTCATCCTCTGCATAAGGCCAGGACCTTGGATTTATTGCAGCCACGAGCGAAGGGCTCCGCATTAGTGAAACTGAAAGCCTTTCACCCATAAACTGCGCCCCGCCATCCGAGACCCAGGCCAGCACTGTGTTCCGGTGCCGTTTTGAAAGATCAAAACCTGGTGCGTGGCCGCTTGACCGAAAGGGATCAGACACCTCGCATGCAGCTCCTTACCTGTGCTGTGAAAGTGTTCCGCCAAGAGGCCGGATTCGGAGATGTGTGGCAGAGCCGATTGAAAACACCGCTCATCAGGGTGACACCTGCATACATCTCGGATCAGCGTAGGCGCTTCGTGCAAAGCCTAAATTCTGAAGCCCTGGATCTCCACGGCAGGAGATCTCTTGCACATGGACTTTCAAGACGCCTACGATGCCGAACACGAGGAAAAGGAAGGCTCCCACAGCCTCACAATGGCTGCACAGATCCTGCTGCAGTTGTGAGATCGCTCTCAAGTACAAATACCTCTTTCACGCCTCTTTCCTCTCTGAACACCCCGTGTGCCCGGCAGAGACGTTGCCCAGGCGAGGGACAGAGCTAATCACGGTGTTGACAAGTACCTTCTGCTGGCGGTCTTGACTAGAACATGTGGAACTGACCTGAAGTTCAAACAGGATCTAGTTTCCACATGTTTCCATATTTACCACTTCCAACTCTTCAAGCCACTCGCCAAGTTCGCCGATCACTCGCCAGCCTTCATCTGTGGCACCGCGTTCAGCGACCGCAATGGCCGCAAGGCGCGGAAGACACGGAAGAAGCCGAGACTCGGAAAAGGATTCTCAAGTCTCGAGTCTCGAAGCGAACAAGCAAGACTTTTACAAGCGTTTTGCGGACTTCCAGACTTCTGGTGAATGCAATGAGCAGCTCATGAGCAGATGTAACCTATCAGCGACAGGTACAGAGAAACACAGACATAGGGACGAGACCTGTCTGCTCCACCACCTGCACTTGCAGCACGCTACAGGCTAACCTGGTTGATTACAGCCCCGCATCAAACAGGAACCACTGAGAGCTTACGAGATGAAAATCACTGCCTGCTCGGTGAGTAGGTGGGGTGAGGTGGAGGGCTATTCAAATCTCTGGTACGGACCCAGTCGTGACGGGCGCTTCGCAGAACGTGTTGCTTGCACACTTCTGTACCAGATAAGGAAGGAAGCATACTGCATGTTTGCCACATGCAGATGCGCTCCATCTTCCTCTCTGTTGACCCCCTTGCTTGCATGGTAGTGGAAAAGAACAACACTACCAAACTGGGAAGTACGCGCCAGAAACAGCTCCGACCACTACCGCTTCTGAACTTGATCAACTGTTGCATCGAACCTGGCAGGTAGGTCGCCCAAGCCTTGACAGCCAATTTTTCTCACTCACTCACTCACTCGCTCACTCACTCGCTCACTCACTCGCTCACTCTCGCTCACTCTCTCTCACTCTCTCACTCTCTCACTCTCTCACTCTCTCTCTCTCTCTTCCGATACCGCGTCTCGCGGAACTATACAACCCGCAAAAGTGGCGGTCTTCGGCCACGCCACAGCTCCGCCCAATCTGAAAGGCCCTTGCAACCTTCTCTCCGTCTTTCCTTCCTTCCTCCCTGCCTTCCTGCCAGTGTCCGTAGCCCTTCGAAGGGGCTCCCCCAAGGCTCGCTCGCTCTCTTCTTCTCGTTCTCATTTGTTTTGTTCTCTCTCTCTCTCTCTCTCTCTCTCTCTCTCAAAAACAAATAGGAACACCTTGAGAAGGCATGACGCGCATCTGTTGAAATGATGTGCGGACAGTGAGGGCAATGCTGTCAGGATGACGATGAAGTCCAGCCAGTTCCAGGCCTCAAATTTCAGTATGGAGACGGTCTAGTGACGGTCGCAAGTCGAGGCTCCTGTCAACATCACACTGGGCTTGCCGGCATCTCGAAGGTATGAGTTCTTGTCCCAGAAGAATCCCCAAGCCATAACCTGTCAGAACTGCTGTCCACCACGCGTCTGCATGGACCACTAGCTGCCACGAGCCTTCAAGATGCCCTCCAGGGTGAAGAAGATCGTGAGCCACAGGTCCAAGACATTGTTGTAAAACCCATTGAAACCTGCCCCCCCCCCAAGCTTGAGACATTTGCCCCCTTCAAGGATCACTCATGGTCACTCCCCTTCTCTTGCCATATTGAGAACAAAGAAAGCAGCATCTCACGAATGAGCTCCACTACTTAGTTACTTCTTTGCCTGCGTTGGCGTCACCGCGCCAGTCCACCATGGCGAGGCCTGGACGTGAAGAAGGCAAAAGTTGTGCCGGAAGCCTTCTTCGCTGGTGTGCTGTTGGTGTGCTGTTTATGCGCCAGCAAAAAAGGACACCACACCGATGACCCGCCAGACCATTGCGCCTATTGAATTCAACGCGATGAGGAACAGGATGATCCGGTCAAACCAAACCTGCCATCATGCGAGTGCGACACGAGAATGAAAATGAGAATGAAGCTGCGAAAGGCAAAATGAATCGGAGCCGCGGTGCTTTCTTGAGACCCCTTTTGAGAGCCGGACCCAGCCAACAAAACTCATGACCTGAGTGTTACAGGGCTCATTAGTCCATTTCAGTGCCACTGTGGCATGTTCAAACTTCTACATTCTAGATCCCTTGGCCGGAAATCACATTGACACTGGTAGGCTGTTTGAGCCTGCCATGCGTCGAGGCTGCTTCGCTTGCTCAAGATGCTTTGTCGACATGATGCAGCGACAAGCTGCTTTTCTCAGCACTTTGAACTGTTTGCTCACGTCTGACATCGCGAGGACCCCACATGCCGTCTGATCCAGCCGTCCAGTCCAAAGACGAACAGCGATTTGTTGCAGATCTGCGGCTTTGGAGGCTTCAACCACAGTCCGAACTGCGAGGGAGTGGCCAGCCTGGAAGATCTTGCCGTGCACACTTACCTGAGCAGCCGTGCCAACCTCTCTCATAAACTTGGTAAGCTCTAGGACAGCTTTTTGGTGACGAGTTGTTGTCACTGTGGCCGCGCTGTTTCCCGAATTTGTTAGGCGTTGGAGTGCCTGTGTTTCGGGGAGTCCACCAACATTTGCATCTGTTCGTCCAAGGACATTTTGTTGTACTGTGAACTTTGCAGGATACAGGCCCTGAGCTGAGCCCTGCTGAATGTTGTAGCCTGTTCTTCTCAGAAGTTCGAAGCTTTTGCGGCATGTGGCTTCGTCTCTCTTTACGTCCAGGACCCGCCCTCCGACAGCTATCCAACGCCGCAGTGGGAAATGATGCCCACCGTTGCCATCGTTCGTACATTACTAATGCGCTCAACGCATGATCAATGCTGCTGCGCTGCGGTGGGCTGAATGCCCAATTCGGCATTGCCCCGGTCAATAAGCTCAAAAGCCTTGCCAGGTCCAAGCATGCCCTTGATAAAAACTGTGGCGGCTCAGAATGGCAGTTTTCATCGGAGCCAGTAGCTCTTGGCGTGCCTTGGGCTTTCTTCTGTGGCCGGCAGGATGCACCTGAAATCCGGAAGAGAAGCCACTGAATGCGCAAACAGCTCCCGCCAGATGTTAGGGTGCCGGAAGAAGCTTCGCAACAAGAAATGAAATACCTAGTCTCCAGTGCAAGTGGAGTCCCTCCGCTGGAAGGGGGCGTGCTCGAGGCTAATGGCAGGAAACTTGCTGGCAGTGCAGGTCTCGCTGATGGCACCAACAAGACATTGAAACAGGTACGTTCTGATGTTGAACCCTCATTGGCTGAAAAGCGTGCTCAAGACCTTGATTTGAAGGCCCCGCCTTCTTGTGCTCTGCTCGTTCTGCAACCCTGCCATGCAGGCTTGCGTCTGAAAGATACAGGGTCTGCTTTCCACAAGCTGGTTGACAAGAAGCATCTGGTCACCTTGCGACACTGAGCTATGAGAAGGGCCCAAACGAGAAGGCGGGACCATACGTAAAATGTCAGCATATCAGGCCAACGACTCGACAGCAATCCTGAGAAACAAGGGATAGCCAATAGCAGTCACCGCAGTCACCAAGCTAAGGTACTGAACTCGGCAGCCCGAACCCAAGAAGAACAAGGTGCCGGCCAGAGCTTCTTTGCGCCCTCAATCCCCAGTCCTGTACAAACACAGCTCAAGACATCCTCAAAAAAAAAGAGCACGTTAACAAAGGCGTGAGAACAACACACATCGACTCACTGAACTTCAATGCTACACGACGCAGCGTCACGGCTTCATCACTTCACGTGGAGTCCTGCAAACGTGCATTTAAGGGCAGGCTGCTGCCAGGAATCCCACGATCAAACCTCAGGAGAAAATGTGTGGGTTTGGGATTGTCAACG
The DNA here is from genome assembly GCA_905221605.1 of Symbiodinium natans. NCBI lineage: Eukaryota > Dinophyceae > Suessiales > Symbiodiniaceae > Symbiodinium > Symbiodinium natans. The sequence continues at coordinate 430,633 of CAJNDS010002365.1, forward strand.
CATGTCCAGCAGGGAAGTGTAGCTTGCGCCAAGGCCCTGGCCCACTGAGGCAACACACAAACCCGAGAAAGTGTACACGTTACTGGGTTGCCGAGCCAAATGGCAGGTGGTTTCCACACAACTCGAACTCTTCGAGGCTTCCAGGGACCCCTCATGTTTGTCTCGCCTCCCTTTTGGTTGAATTTGCAGTCGTTTAAATGGAGAACCGAGATTTGTCGTGCTGCGGATTCCTCGGGACCAACCAGGGACCCAGGGAGCGACCCCTAGCAGACCCCGAGCCCTTGCCTCCCAGATCCAAACGGCACTGCGTGCGTAGCCAAATCAGCAGGACATGCTGGGAGTTGGGCTCGGCCTGATCTACCACATCGCAGGCAGAACAGTCCACCTGCTTAGGACCCACGGAGGCCCCTAGAAGAACCCTTTAACCCCTGAACCCTTGCCTTTAACCCGCATGTCCTAGGCACTGCAGCAACCTTCTGGGCCCCCAAAAAGCCTACACTGTAGTTCCTCTTGACTTTCAACCGTAGCACGGCACTGTGACCCCTACTCTGTCGATTCCGACCCGAACATACCCGAACTTAAAAACCTGCAGCCTTTCTAGATTGTCGGGGCCCTGCGCCCCCACGACATCCAAGAATCAAGAAGTCTCAGTGGGGACAATTTCTCTCGCAGAGCGGTTCGCCAGTGCCTGTCTCAGAAAGCCTTGCAACAACAAGCGCGCCACGGTTCCGTGGTCAAGGCTTTCAATCCAGTCCTGTCATAGAAGCAGTGACAAACTCCTGTGGGTTAACAATGGAGTCGTAGATCAAGTAGAGAATGATGACAACCAGCACCGGAATGATCAGGAAGTACGGACCTGCACACAGTCAGGTCTGATCAGAACTTGACACTTCGGCAGCTCTGCTGCACGGTGACAGACATTCACTGGCTAAGGCAGTCACCAGCAAACTTGTCAACAAAGTTCTTGGAGCTTTCATCGCGACGCTTCCAATACCTCTCCACCTCTTGTCGGGTGATACCAACCTCATCAAGCAGAGATGCTCAGAGATGCTCAGAGTGTGCACACAGAGGGGATTCGCGCTTTTGCATTGCACAGCGCATTGGCGGCATAAGTTGCAGGGGTCTGAGGCCTCTTTGTACACGTCGCGCTTGGCGGGAAGGAAGTTTGGCCGCTCGTCTTCGTCACTGGCGGATTTCAACACCTGGCAAAGGCACTGCGAGGAAGCCACAAGAAGCCACAATAAGGCGTCTTCTCCCTGCCCCTCTCGAAAGGTCAAAGTGGGAAGGTCCCTACTGAGCCTCATCCAAGCTCTTCTTGACGATGGACCTGGACCTCTTCTTTGGGGCCTCACACAAAACAACTCACAGCAAAGACTCAGCAAAGCAGCTCTCTGCGGACACTCCGCATTCTCAAGACGATAACACTCTGTGCAAAAAACTGCCTTCAGCTCACGTCGCTTGAGCTTCTTCCCCGTGGCCCTGTCCACAGCCTTCACTTGCCAAGCTGCGTTCTCGGCATGTCTGAACAATCTTCAACTATCTCAAGTCACAGAAACGAGACAACAGCATACGACGCGTGTCCGCAAAAGGGAGCATTCATGAGGCGCACCTTCTGCGCGCTCTCAGACAAGCCCGAAAGTTCATCATCATCTTCGACATCGGCATCATCTGGACTGATGTCCTTCTTGAGGCCCCTCTTTTTCAGCACCTGGTGTCTTTGGACTAGCGGCGAGCGCCACATACCAGCGATTCCATAACACGTGCCACAGATGTACTCAAGCCAATCTATGGGCTTCGTGCTTCGTCAAGCTTGTCCGAAATCTCCTGAGCGTCAAGCTGAGGCTTTAGCAACAGAAACTTGTTGGAATGCGGTCGGTTGTCGCCCTGCGACGGCAGTCCTTTTCCTCAGAAACTGTACGAGACTCGGCACGGGCTGCAACTCGAGATGCGGGACCTCAGAGAGCCGCAGTCGTCCACAGACAGAGCCCTCTGAGTGTGTGCTGTTGACATAGTTGGCTTGACGTCAAAGGCTTCAGACTTCTCCGCGCTGACGGCTAACCCCCCAAACCCTGTCGAATCTCAGCTACTGAGCTACTGCAACAGACGCCTCTACCCACTGGGGCCCGGACGAGATGGCCGCAACGCAACAAAGCCGACCAGGGCAGGGCACAGCAACAGAAGAAGACCACACCTTCCGGCTTCGACAAATCTCTCAAAAGAAACCTAAAAACTCCGCGGGCCCCGATGTTTCGGGCCTCTGTGTCTTGCGAAATGGCGGCTGACTATCACACTGCTGTCACGTCGTCACTATGGACTCCGAGATATTGGACTGAGGTTTCTGGGAATCCTGGGATTCCTGGCCGAAAAGGTATCAAGAAGACAAGACCTTGCTCAACTTCTTTCAGTGACATCCCTGCCACTTCCTCCAAGCTTGGCAGTTGGCAACCAGTAGCACCCCTCATGCCCTTAAAAACCCAGATCCTCACTCCAGGCCACCTTTAAAGACATGTCAGGGCAGGAAGTCCGAAACCGTGCCAAACATAACAGGTGTTGCCCTCCATCCTCAAGTCTCTTACCACTCACACCGTGCGATTCAAAGTGTGTGGGTGTGTGCCCTCATCCTTTGCAGATTTGGCTCCGACCTTTTCCGACCATTGCTGGAAGAAACCTGGACCCATGACACTTTCAGAAGGAAATAGCTCAGTCGACCGGCGCTTCCTCCTGAGAACCCATTCTTTGTAACAAAAATCGCACGTTCACCTGTTGACTGAGAGGGTCGCGCTGTCCGTAGACATGACGCGGGTTTAGAATTTAGGGTCAGGGTTTCGCATTGCTTTTTGTTGGGGCACAGCTTTGCAGCTCTGGTCTTATCTCCAGCGTGGTGAGTCCACCGCTGGCACCCCCTGGGAACACCTCTGCAAACCGGCGCATTCCATGTACTGAGTTGTCCACTGAGTAATGGAACTCGCTTGCTTGCCCACAAGTTCCCGCACTCTAGTCTTGCCTTTATGGTGTGGACTGTCACCACTTCCCTCCTGTCCACTCCTCACCTTCCTATTGAAACCACCCCCTCTGTCCCAACTTGGACTGATCTGTCTCCTCTCTGAATTTGGCCCTCGCTCCAGTGCAGTACACAAGTTTGGCAAGTTGCGCAGCAGCGTAAAAACCGTGCCAAAGTCGCCAAGTCATGTGACTTTTTGGGTTCCTTGCATTCCTTCAACAACACGAAAGCACGTTACGGGCCATTCCTGTCCATGAATAATTTCACCAAGAAATCCGCAAGGGTTCCACATGCAGATGGGGATCTAGACTCTGGAATCTCTAGACCCACATTCAAACTGCCGGAGAATTACCACAATCTGAAAGCATTTCGACAACTTGTTCTTCTTAAGTCATTCAGCATAGAAAGCTATGGACTGTGTTCGTGCAAGTGCAGAATCATGCGGAACGACTTAAGAAGATTACTTCTACATGGTTGTGATTTTATGATTCCATTGGTTCGCTAACCGGATCCCTTCAGCTCCTGCACTGGCAAGATGCTTCGACTCGCGCATCATAAGTTCACTCAACATCCGTTACCACAACCTTCGACCGTCTGACTTGCTGCATCACGTTCCTGCAGGCGCGTTGTGGCATTTTATTGTTCACACCTTTGCGGCAAGCTTGCGAAGCTTTTTCAGAAGTGGAATCTGAGGCAACACTTCCAGATACTGCATGATACAGCTGATGCTTTTGGTCTGCAGCGGCGAAAAATAACCCGCAAACATGCAAAATCCAACGTACCGATTTGATTGAACTCCGGGTCAAGCCCCCTCTTCAAAGTCTCCGAAAACATAGCTTCATGCAGCTGCCAGCAGCTGCCCGTACAACAGAAAACACGGCATTGCGGTGTGTATCTGCAAAACAAGTCCAGAGCAGTGCACCTGCAGCTGGCGCTCAGACGACGTGGCTTCATGGCTGGAGATACAGATTGCAAACCAAGCGTGAAAGTAACATACGGTCGAACAAATTACATGCCGGACCTCGGTAGCCAAGGCATTAATGTGGCACAAAATGTAGCTAAGATAGGATGGCTCAGCGGGTGCAGCCATAAAGGACAAGCACAGCAAGCACAGCAAGCTTGAGCCCCGGATGTCAAACACAGCTCTCTTAACCTTTCTGTCTTCGAGACATCAACAGATGCCAGAAAGTCAGGATGGCTGCATCCTTTGTGGAACATGTTTCTGGCCTGAGGCCTAGGGCACTTTGGGTTCTGAGGCTTGTGCGTGCGCAAGTGTGTACGAAGCTAGGGGGATTGGTTGTCTTCGGCTCACTGATGTTCTGTTGATCTTACAGGCTCCAAATCTCAAGAATTCTAACCACGTCTCTTTCAGCATGGCCTGCGAATGCATCATCCGACTCTATGGTGCCCCAGCCGCTTTGCGGCAGGCGTCGCTGGACAGACCTGCACCTCAGCCAGGCACATTCGCGACCAAACGCCGAAAGAGATCATACGTTGGTAAAGCGTGCTTGTAGATCACACGTGAACTGTCACGATCCTCTTGCGCGGTAAGAAGCTGCGAGGCAGAATTTGCCGACAGCAGGCACTGGCTAAGATGCAGAAGCAGACTTTCAGACAGCAAGCTCCAAACAGCGACAATGATTGCTTTCAGGTTGGCTCTGGTGACAAAGGAGCAGGCGCCTTGCAACTGCATTAAAGTCAATCCAGGTCAAGAAGACCCCAACAAACTGAGATTTTCCTGTGGTATGGTCACGGTTACCTTGACCATCGGCTTGCGCACTGATACAGCTCCTGTCTTCAGACAGCGCTGCCGCATAATGCCTACGCACCGAAGCCCACATCGAACCTCAACTTTTGACCCTCACACATCTGAAGTCTTTGAAGAAGCGAGCCTGCATTGTAGCATGCGTCTAATTTTTTATGGGCAATGGCAATGTTGCAGCTGTTGCAACAGGATCCACTATGACTATGAGCTTCTCATGGTTTTCGGCCTTTGCTCTTTCGGCCAGACAAAATTTGATCGCTACTCAGTTCGCTCTACATCTCAACAGAAACTCAACCGCACCTGGTGCTGTGTGGAACAAAGTTTCGCAGCCTCTCAGCGACAAAGCTCTGAGAAACCTGTCACTTTGTTCTCACCTCGGGGAGATCAGCATAACTCTTCAAGCTCCTGCTTTGCGGCATTCAGAAGCCTCCTAACGGAATGATTCGCTCGCTCTGTCCTCGCATATGCGAACACATTCTGAGATCACGGCAAGATGAGACTGCTGCATCAAAATTTCCATGTACTCCGTCACGCGGTCACGTTTCCTGCCAGGCTTACAAAACAGCGCCGCGCGCGTGCGCGTGCTACCACAACAAAACAAATTAAATGAAAATGTAACAGCACCAAGGAGAGGATGACTGATATGGGAAGAGCCAAACAAAGGTGGACCCAATGTCATCTTATCACAGAAGCAGAAGGAACGCAAAGTAGGGTTTCGGGTTCAGGACATGCCGCGACTGTGTAAGAAAGAACTTTCGTCGGGCATGTGAAACGCTGGTCGGGCCGCAGCAAGTGGCATCGAAGCTTCGCCCTCCCACGACGACACAGGCAGCCTTCTTCACCTATGCGATGGACTCACGACAGCCAAGCCCCAACTTTCAGAGCCGGGGCTTCAAGAGTACAGGAGGCCTTACACTTGAGTAATTCGTAGCCACATGCAATTGCAAGGCCTCTAGAGGTTACAGGTTAGCGCTCTAACACGCCAAGGATTACGCCTCTGGACTCCTCATTGCAGGAGTCCGGGCCCGCACTGCACCCGGCAACATCATGAGCATCAGGGGTGCCTCATGACACGACCGCTCTCCCTGAAGCTTGTGGAGGCGCAGGGTAGTGGGTTGAAAGTCTAGAGAATTGTTACAAGGTCAGGTTAGACTGACCTGAGGGTCCATAGAGGCAGCCAAGCAAAGGTCATAATTGCCAAAAAAGAGTAATAGCTATTGCAAGTGTCGCATGAAACCCGAAAGCCGGGGTTAGAAAGCATTCTACCTCGACAACGCACGGCACCACTGCCGCCTGTAATTAACCAGTACCTGCAGAGTACAATAATATAGGGGTCTGACAGAGCCTCGTGTGCGGAAGCATCGACTGCGTCAAAGTCGTACAAAGCACTTGCATCTGCCGTTGCTGTCCTCGTGTGACGCCCATCCAACCGCTCGGCTCCTTCGAGCGCAGCATGGCCATGGCAGTCCTTCGTGGCGCTGACAATGTCCACCAGACCTTCAGTCTAACAGGATTCAGCTAGGGTGACAGATGGTCAGAGCGCGCCATCTTCAGCGCATGTGGATCAACTTCTCCGCTGCGCTCTTACGCTGGCATCTCAATCAACAAAAACCGCCAACAAGATCTGCCTTCCTGAACTGTGCGGGTCGCATGAGTGCTGCACATGCTGGCAGGGGGCTTCAGTGCCCAAATGTGGGGAAGTCCCAGTTTTTTCACTTCAAAAACTGTGTGGAAGTTTGGTGGGCTGAGTTCAGCTCTCCTCGGCGTGGCGATCTCGAGCATCTTTAACCTGCACTGGGGTTCAGACAGCTGGGCTCATGTTTTTCGGAGAGATTTCGCTAGAACCTCCCAAGAAAGGCCCCTTCAGTCGATAGCTGGCAAAGCACTGGGCCGACGACTCGGGCGGCGGGTGTGACCTGATCAGATCTGGGTCGTCTGCCGCAGTGCGTGCTTTTGTGTACATGCAAATGAAGAAGCAGATACTGCATGTGTGCAGGTATATACATACATAGCATATATATATATATATGCACATACATTTTATATATATATATATGTATCTATGTACGAGGGGTCCCGCTGCTTCCAACAGCGGCAAGCACAGGAGAAAAAATAGTGTGTGTATATATATGTATGTACAGACGGAGGGAGAGCGACAGAGAGAGAGAGAGAGTGAGAGAGAGCGAGAGAGCGAGAGAGTTTTAAAGGAAATAGGAGAAAAAGAACAAAAGGAATTGAGATAAACAGTTCGAAAGAAAACTGATAAAGAGAAAGCAAAAAGAAGAGAGAGAGAGAGAGAGATCTAAAAAGACAGCAGAGCGAGAGAGCGAGGGAGAGAGCGAGAGAGAGAGAGAGAGCAAGAGAGAGAGGGAGAAACAGAGACACAGAGATACCAAGAGACAATGAGAGAGAGAGAGAGAAACCGAACCCGGATGTACCGCGTTTGAAGAGAGAGAGAGAGAGAGGAAAACAATGATAACAATTAAGAAAGAAAGAAGAAACAAAGACAGAAAGAGAGAAAGAGAAAAAGAGAGAATGGACTTTCGACTTTCACGTCGAGTGTCGAGACAGAACCTGTCCATTCTCATGAAGATTCCCGGAATGCTCATGAAACTTTGCCGAACCAACACCCCCTGCCATGTCTGTGCACGCCGGCATTGGACCGATTTGCGAGCCAGATGGTCTGAAGCATTTTGTGATTGAATCTGTCAGGGCAGGGCCTCTCTTCTAGTCAACCTCTTAGCTGCTGCTTATTGTCAGAGGACCGTTTTCAGTAATTGCACGAAAAATGTCCTGAGACAAGCCCAGAAGTTTCATTAAAACGGTCCAAGGTCTTGAGGTCGATTTGTGCCGACGAACTATACAGGCAACTGATGTATCGATCACCTCACACTGTCGAGACATGAGACTTGTTGAATGCTCAGTCCAAGAACGAGGTTGCTGCAAGACATCCCTGTGCATGGATGTACGCATCGATAAGCGTCGCGACGTGTCTGGAGCCCTTCCCATGAGGAAAGCCACGTTGTCGCGAACGTAGCAGTGCCGGAGGCGCGCAGCCTGAAGGCTGCTTCGGGCTTGCTCTTCTTCGGTGCAGAACAGAGTGTGCGAGTCTATGCAGTCAAAGACAGAGTGGAGCGCCTCCAGTTTTGAGTCTTCCTTCAGCTCAGGCCTGCTCTCCAGGACAGCAGCTTTGTGTGATCCTACGAGCCAAGGCTCCACCTAAAAGGGCCTGAGCGCATCTTTACAAGTGAACTGCGGCAAGCCTTCTTCATATTCTGAGTTCTGAAACCCAAAACCGCAAATCCACGCAACACCGTGGAACCAACATACTGAACCCTTTCCTTCACATGGACATTTGCAAAACATTTGCAAGGCGACGGCGCTTGGCACCGGGTCTGGCCTAGGCGTCTGCGCTGCCTGCTACAGGCACTGTAACACATCAAAACAACAGTGGGGCATTACAGAGCAAGGGCAATCATGCCTTAGGAATCGAAGGGCCACATGCAGGTGGCGTCCACACGACATGTCCTAACAAAGGAATAGCCTGATCCAGCTCGGGCACATTCTCGATTGCCTCAGGCAATGTGGTTGTACAGCAGTTCACAGTTTTCGATTCTTGCTTTCTTCCAACACAAACAGGACCAACTTCGGCCGATGCCTGCAGAACCTGCATCTCTCCTTGACTACTTTTAGAATCGATTGTACAAACGTGGGAATCCCCCGAAGCCCAGGCCCAGGCCTCTGCACATCCTGCAGCAGACATGTGACTTTCTCCTACTGCTGAGCATGTGCAACTAGCACCCAATCCCCGTGACGAACATGTAGCACAACAAATACAAATTTAACTCCAGCCGACAGCAATTGCCATGGCCTGGTGCCGCAGACCCATCTGGCGGCGCCGCCAGGCCTCCCCACCACTTTGTGCCAGCCGCCAATAACGTGCCCCAACTTTATCTCAAAAGCATGGCAACCCTGACTTGGAAACCTCAGACGAAGCTGCTAACTACCCTCTCCCCAAAAAAAAAACTGGAACACTCCAAGTCGAACTGCTGAACCGCTTGAACTCAGATGAGGCACACCAACAACAGCCTGCCAACATGATGAGCAACGGGACAAGGGTACCACAAGTTGTTGTGCATTACTTGTTTGTGCCAGCCGCAATTACTTTTGCACATACTTGATAAAAACAAGTCAACGGTGGGAACCCCCACCAGCCCCCACCCCTCGCTCATGTGTGTGTGTGCACTGCACGTGGAAGCCCCATGCAACCGGACAACAATCGAAGTCTATCATCCAGCTTTTTCGATGTGGCTACGATGTCAATCCGAACAGTTGTTGATGTGCAGCCTATGCAGCTGAAGTTGTTGTGGCTAATGCTCAACATACGCTTGGACTCTATGTTTGCCACGTGGCCAAAGGCTCGGCCAACGACATCTCCCGACAGCGCTGATGCGCGGCTTCCTCCATGCAACATGAACACAGAACATGCTGAAAACCAGTGGAAGGAACAAAGACAAACAACATGTGCAAGCACTGACAAGACAATCATCCGACGGCAAGCTAAACCTGCAAGTGTGCATCAACGGTGGTTGCGCCTCCCTTTGCAAGGAACGATCTTGGAGTTGTCCCACGAGGTGTTGTGGATGCCGCCCTGGACCATCGTGCATCTTCCACACACCATACAAAATGCAAAGCTCAAGTTTAGTTCTACCGAGTTTTGCCGAGCACATCCAGTTCTGTGACTCATATCCTCTGCAATCACGTCGGTTTTGTCTTTTACAAACCAATAAGCCGCTGGTGGCAAAATGACCGTAGCTGTCGGCCAAGGTGCATTCGGCGGAAACCCGGACAACAACCTACGTGTGATTGCCTTGAAAAGCTGCGGAGCTGCGGGTCGGGAGACTCACAAACAGAGAACAAACACGACCTTGCGTAATTAAATCAACGCCATGGCTTGCCAGAAAAAAATTCCTTACCAAGAAACGACCTTGTGCCTGAAACTCCCAGGCATACGCGAAAGACTCCCCACAGCCTTTTTCGCCTTCTGCCAGTCTTCTCCTTTGGAGATCAAGCCCCAAAAAGAGCTCTACGAGCTCCTTCTGTTACAGGACGAAGGTGAGACACGATGCAAAGATGGCCTCCAAGGGGGAGGTCGAGAAGTGCCATGAGACAGGGATCAAAGGGACTCTCTCATGACTCTTTCCTCTGAGGCAAGCACGAGACCAACTTCACCTGGCATGCGACAGCTTGTTCATTTATATGAACGTACCTGCGCGTGTGCACTATACAGGTGTTGTAGATGTATGCATGCATACATACACATGCCTGTACAAAGTGACAACTAGCAAGATGCATGCGTTACTACATAAGCGTGCGTCTTCAGACTACTTAACCTCAAAACTACAAAGCATATCGAAGCAACGAGATTGCCGGCTGAGAAGACACAAAGGGCTCCAAAAACACCAAAAAGCTGGCCAGTGGCTGAAGTCCTACCTAAGATGCACCAGAGTGTGCCGAAAACGCAACATACTGTGATGAAGGGGATTGCTATGTAACAGTACAAATTATGCTGCATGCTGTGCACTCGTAGCACGTGCCAATATGCACAGCAGCATAATACCCTGTATAGTAGCGCAGGCAAACTCGCCTGAGGCGAAAGACATGTGATCCTTTGTGAGATACATAGTAAGTTGTACTTAGATGGCAGCAAAAACAGCATGATGCATGGCAGCACACAGTACTGCGTGATTCTGCAGCGCACAGCAGCACTGTCTAAAGCATCATGTTTTCGTGTCACTTTGTTTGTTTTCTAGTGTGACGAAATGTGACATAGGACATAGCAAAACGTCGCACACAATGGTTCCTAACGAGCAAACTTTGACAGTCTATGAAAAAGACAAGAATGAAGCAGCAGAATACAGCCAAGTAACGCCGCATATTTTCACTGAACATAGCTTTAAGGTGCGTAATCTAACATTGATACTTGAGAAGAGGCTACGAAAGCTAGTGAAAGACAGCCCAGCACCACCGGAGTCCGAGCCAGAGGGCACAAGGCTCACGTCCAGCGCATTTTTTGACTGTGTGCGTCGCCCCAGCCATCGCACGCAGCAGCCATGATGCAAACCATTGTGGTTTGCGGGTGGGGACCACAAGGTAGGGCCCGTTTCATTCATGTCTGGTGTTCCGAGGACCCCCACCCTCCTAACTGTTGAGTGAAAACGGACCTGATAAGGTAGCGGCTGTGTTTGTGAGCCAGTCACCAATTTTGTGGCAAACGACAACTCACGCAAGCTCCTCAGAGCCAGCTTTCGTGACAGTGGAGTAGACTGAAGGATCTAGTATGTTGTTGAAAGTGTAGAGAAATAAACACGATCGTGTATCAGAGTGTGGCAACGCATCCTGCGGAATAACATGGTTCGGAAAAGACAATACATAAAGTATCCCAGGAGGTAATGGAAAGCCAAGAAAATTTTGTACTGAGCTGACATGATGAAACAGAGATACATCATGATGCATTATGGGATTACGATAACTTTCAATGCACGAAATGCGGCTGGAATGTAGTTGGAACAGGTAGTCGGGTGGGTAGCTAATCGTGGTACAACAGATGGTGAACAGCAATGCAAACACAGTGAGAAACCTTCCACGCCAGCTTCTGATGCCGAAGTGCTGTACATCACACGATATATGATACAACCTGACTCAAACCGCAAGAGGGATTCTGAGGTTGACCACACTTCGACATCGAGTAGGCCTACAGCACCTGCGAGCACCTAAACAACTTAAGACGAATCGAGGCAGCTAGGATGATGCCCGCACCACTTATCGACTTAAATGAAGAAATGCACGCATATGTACTTACAAATATAGCGACACCCCCGAATCGCGATCGAAGGCCTCCTCTGCCAGCAAGGCCAGTGGCGACACCTTTGGAGTCAAAATCTGGGATGGCATGCTGACAGTACAGCGCATCAAAGTCGAAATAAAGCTCTGTCTGAGTGCTGCAGCGCATGTTCGGCACGACTGAGCTGCAGATGGGATGCCGCGTCCTAGCAAGCCACAGAACACTCATGAACCTCCGCAGAAGATGGCAAGGGGCGCGGACTTGTTGGCTTCCGGGCCGGAGGTCTCTGCGCCCTTGCCCTGGCAAAGAAAACGTAGGCGCCCACTCCACGAGACGCGCACCACCCGGAGGCCTTGCTGGCGGGGCTCACTCCCAGCCAGAGCGAGAGGCCCTCGAAGAAGTAGCCTTAGGAGGCTCAACTTCAGCAGACTACATGGTCTGCTGCTTTCGGGGCGTTTTTTGAGGAGGGTGACAAAAACCAATTTCTGGAGCGCAAACGCCTAGAGCAACTACGGGCAACTAACGACGGTCCCCTGCAGCTGCCTTCCAGCTGCATATTTCTTGCAAACAAACACCGAAAAACACACAGAAAAAAAATATGAGCATTGTCCACAGCTTTCTTTACAGAAGAAGCTGCGAACTTCGTCGGCAGCTGCCTTCTCTCCGCATCTCACCGCCAGGTCTCCCATCAAATCCAAGGTCCCCAAAAAACAGTAAAACGAAATGTCGCCCGCAGCTTGCTTGTAAAGCCATATTCTTGTAGGCAGCAACCCCTTCGCGGACGAAAACTGGCCTTCTTGACAACAACCCATTCTCATGTCAAAGGCCTTCATGCTCGCATTACAGCCCCTTTCTGGTCAAGCCATAGCGTGTGGACAATAAAACCTGTTATCAGGCAAGGAGCTCTGACAGACAGCGAGCCCTATCTGGTCCTGAGGAAGCTTTGTCAAAACGCTGCCTGTGTTGTCTGGGTCAGGCAGCGGCTCTTGCGCTGCGCGAAGACCGATGCAAGCTGGACATTCCAAACCTTCTCGGGGACGAGAAACCGAAGGTAAGGTTCTGGGACTCGGGAGTTTCCCCTCCCGTCCGTACCGATGGCAGTCCGGATGTAAACAGAAACAGTGACCCGTGCAGAAGCTGCAGGCTGCGGGACTGCTCCAACAAACCAGACAAACGACAGGGAGCATCCAACAAGCATCGAACGATGCGTAAAGTACCGAGTTGTAATTTCTTAAGGCTGACGGGTGGACACGACCCTGGGGCCCCATGGAAGGGGCACCCGCGTTGGCAACCCCTATTTTGTCCAACGACCCTTTCAAGGCCATGTTGCAAACTGGGCATTAACAGAAGAGAGTCGTGGTCGTGACATTGCCCATGATGCTGGGTACGATTCCCCACGTTTACCTCCCCATATTTCTTCTTGGAACAAACACATTTCCGCCGGCATGCTCTGACATGTGCTACAACACCGAAAGACGGAGAGACTCTGCGAGAATCCTCCTTAGTGCTCTCTCAGCGCCGAGAACATGCACTAGCCTACGCTTTGCGCCGTCCCCCAACCCGGAGCATGGCTTGGAGCTCACACAACAGGCACACCCAGCGGGGTGCGGATGCCTTGAGATACCTTGCGCATGCTTTGCAGTGCTTTGCTCGGGGACGGACATCCTTCGGGCCTCAGCAAGACCGAAAGGCAAGAGAAAGAAGGAGACATCGGAAGGGCGGGTGAGCATGGTGAGTCTGTGAAGGGAGTTGAGAGCAGTTGAGCAAAGACCGGGACTGAGTTCCGGGCCTCTCCGCTTCGGCTGTGATCTGCGCAGTGAGATCCGGAAGATCCAGCTGCCTGCATGAGCCAAGCGGCGGAAAAGAAAAAGCACGCTGCCTCAACGCGCACTCCAAGTGCTAAGCTGTGGCCGCCGTGGCCCTCAGGCGCCTCGCAGCCTGCTCGCACTCTGCGGGGCCCACAATGGGGAAGAGCGAGAGCTGCGCCTCAAAGCAAAACATCCGGACTTCTTGCAGCTGACTGTAGAAAATCCGTGAGAATATGTGAGAATCCCTTACTTTGCAACACAGAGAGAGGAAGGGAGGGAGGTAGAGCAACGAGCGCAATGTCGGGAGCCCCCGAAGCAGCAAAAGGTCGCCGTGCCCGGGCGCTTGGGCGCTTGTCGAGTCCCCGAGGCCGCGGCGCAGGTGCCGGAGTCGATGAGCTGCACGAAGGCCCCCTGTGCTTGGAGTGGGTCAGCGAGGAGGCCGCACACGGCGCACGCTGTGCGGCGCTGAACGCGCACGCACCGGCCTCCGGCGACGTCGTGGTGCTCGCTGTGCTCGTCCGGCTGACGCTTGTCGTGACCTTCCAAGATCTTCTCAGATCTTCCAAGCACCCACACACAAGGCCCTCCGAGGAAGTCTTCCGGGTGCCCAAGCTGTGAAGGTTCTCGACACGGTTGTCGAAGACCTCAAAAACCCGCACACATGATCCCATGCTTGCCGGTTCCTAGCCACGGCTTCCACACTGCGCCTCACTCACATCTCTTCGCGCGCCGCGCACCTCCCTCCATGCAACCCTCAGCCGCCCACGTGGTCTGGGAGGTTTGTGTCAAGGTTGTGGCCGTCGTGGTCCTCGCAGTCTCTGAAAGTTGAAGGGGAGCTCGGGGAGTAGAGCCGAAGGAAGCCGTAAGCTCGCGGCGGGGTGCAATTCTTGAAAGTGAACCATTCGGTCTGAGCCTCGGAACAAATCTTGGACAAAGCAGCAGACTCGGCACGCACTAGTATCGAATCTTGTCTTCGAGTGTCAGCTCGGCCGACCCCGTCACTTGTCTCCTCACGTGGCCCTCAGACCCGTGCGGCGCATCATCAGAAAACAGCGGATCGAATATTGGCTCCCTCGGGCCTTCTTTGGCCGTTTGTCGTCTGAAAGGTGAAGCTGGAAGAGTGCCCCGAATCGGAACTTGCACTGTGGCAGCCGAATTTGTGGCCACTCCAATCGCGACCCTGTCTTGCTGCAGGAAGGATCCTCGTGGCGCCATCGTCCAGATCATTTTGCGAAATGTCTGCATCATGAGCCAGAACGATATATGCTGTCGCCGGACATCCCCTGCCTGCTTCAAGGGCGACGCAGCAGCAAACCGCTGGGAGGAACTGCTTTGAAAGCGCTCTCTTTGAGAGATCCCTTGACAGGAGGCGAAGCAGCCGAGCCGCAGCCGAGCCGCAACCCTTCCGAGCCCATCCAAGACTCGGGCCTGGCCGGCTCCGGCTCCGCTCCCCGAATGCAAAGTGTGTCTGCGTCTGGAGCCGGAGCCACATGAAACACTGAAAAAGCCTTGTGTCAGCACGACTGCACGAGGTCATCCGATCTGACGCCAGTGACCAAGCACAGCGAAGCACCGCCACGCGCTGAAGCTTCAATCCGGAGTAGACCACAGCTCAGCACCCGAGGTGGACTGGCCACCCTTTCACCCGTTCGTGTGTGCTGTGGCGAGGTGCCAAACTTGCTTTCAGCAGGTCCCTGCAAACCGTTCATTCATGTCAAGCTGTACCTGCACTTCGGAGATGAAAAGATGAAAACACACAACTCGAAACCCTGGGCAGCCTGGGTGCCCCGCTGGTCGCCAAGAGGCAGGTGGCCGGTCTGCCATCACCCGAGCATCCAGGAATTCCCAACTGACAGGCAGCGAACTTTGAGGACATGCCCAAACCGTGCAAACCGTGCAAACCGTGCATCATAGGCCGAGGCCCGGGCTAGACACCGTCTTGTGACCCATGCAGCTCAAAGGCCGTGGGGTCGTTGTCGGGGCAGTCATCCCCGGTGGCGTAGCCTTGGCGAGTCACAGAACCGACTTTAGAAAGACTCTCAAGGAGGCACGGCAAAGATTGGATGGCTGAGAGAAAGCCAAAAGAAGGGCCAGCTAGCTGTGGTCTCTTCCGGCGTTGCCCTCATCCGTTTTCACTGCACTGGGTCTCCACCCCAGACGGTGTGGACATGGTTGCACGGGAGCCTTCCCGATCAGTCTTGGTTTGTGCGAGAATCGTCCAGTTCTCGCCTTGCGGCTTCCGCGATATACTTGCACGCCCAAATATTGTCCGTCTCTTTTCGTGGCATTCTGATGCGTCTTCAGCTTCAACACGAGGTCATCACCGTTTCCGGAACGCCCAAAAGTGCACTCTTTGCACTTGCCTCTCCTTCTCTCCGAGGACCCCGGCTGTAGGAATCCACCTGGAAGGGCTGAAAAAGAGATGAGAGCGACTGGAGGCATCGGAGGGAGTCCCGGGCCGGCATCAGCTCCGGCGAGGCGAGAATCAGCGGGCGCCTGAGCAGAAAATGTTTTACAGGCATCCAAAGCGTGAAAAGCACTGCCATCTCCCACCCCCTGTCCCGGCGCCTGTTGCTGTCCCGCCACTTCGTCTCGAGCCGGAGATCCACGGCATTGCCCGGTGGGCTGCCTTTGCTGGAGGCTGATTAATTTAAATTTTGGATGGAGTCTCACAACATCTTGGGTGCCCGACTCTGCCAAGAACCACCCGGATTACCTTGTCTTAGTCATCTGAACACATCCTCTACGCAGCATAATCCTGCCTACACTCATACAGGCAACTACATCTTCATACTCGCAATTCCCTTGCAAAAAGCACGTACCCCCGGTTCAGATCTGTTGCTGGCGCTGACCGATGCCATGTCCACGTCGGCACCGCAGTTCCTTGACTGCGATTTTGCGTGGACCAAAACTTCATTGCCTTTCAGCAACTGCCCCTGCCTGAAATAGAGCTCTGCGACTGCATGAGCCTCGGTCGCTGTACACTTCTTCCCTCCTCCGCCTGAGCTGCGAACAGAGGACGTCGCGCAGCAGCAGCTTCCGCCTGGCACTGCCAGATTTGCATGTCGCCACTGCATGCCACTGCATGCCACTGCATGCCACTGCTGCAACAGAAGCGGCCTTCTTCTGCTATTTGTGTCGGTGTGAAACGGTAGTAGTAGTAGCCGTTCACCTTCCGGAATTCAACATCCCCACAAAGAATCGCAAGCGAAGCTTCGCGTTCTGCCTGGGTTGTGGTACTGGTTGTGGTGGAACTTGAGGTGGTCGAAACTGTTGCAGTGGATGTTGAGGTGAGTGTAGTTGATGTGGACGAAGTCAGGGTAGTGGTCCTGGCCCAGGAGCCCCGTCGCCCCATCAGGCAAATCAACAATGACCGACCGGGGCTCAAACGTGGAGGTGCTCGTGCTCGTTGGTCCCAGATACGTTGTAGTCTGCACAAACAGAAAGCCCACACTGCTGCAAAAAGCGCGGGCATGAACAACATGCACACCAAGTCGCAGAAGACGTTACGGATGAGGTCCGGGTCGATGTCCAGGTCGTCCGCGTCCCAGTGGAGGTTGTCGTAGTCACCCAGGCCTTGGGAGGCTGCCGGGCTTGCAACACAAACAAGATCAAAAACACAGCAGCTTAACGCAGCTTAACTGATGACAGCCTGAACTCCCATGTCGAAGGCACACTGGTCGATCACCTGACTCTGCCAGATGCACTTCAAAGACAACAGCATACGTGCAGTCAAAAGAATCAAGGACTTCTGTTAACGTGCTGCTGAGCGGACACAGGCGAACGCTTCCGCACACTCATGGGAATCACTGGATTTGCTGGATCGTCACGGTGCGAGGTGAATTTTCTGTTTCTGTGCACGTCGAAAGCTCGGGAAACCGAACACTTCTTGATGTAGATGCCCACTGACTATCCTGCTTCCCCAGTCCTGTGTCCCAGTGCCGGGTGAACAGAGTGTTCAAGGGTTCCGTTCGTTCAGGGTTTCAGGGCTAAGAGGTGGATGAGGATTGAGGTGCGAGGTAGAATCGATGGCGGGGATGATTTCAATAGAGTGCTACAGATGTTCCGTTGCAGATGCTCTCTCCTGCTCCTCTGGGGTGCAACGAAGCAGTTCACCGTGCTGCCATGCAAAGCATGTTCCCCGATTCGCAGACCAAACTCCTATCTACTACAATGTGGCAAAGCAATGGATGCAAATGAAGACGAAGACCAAGAGTAAAGCAACCCTCTGTGCTGCAGGCAGGAAGTTGTGCTTGGGTGACGGTCTGTTCGCCCAGACCGCAAAAGCCACAAAGACCTCCGCCTGCGCAGTCGCTGCTTTGACATGTTCCGAACATCGAACAACGGCAAAACTATAACTATGCAAAACTCCTCAGCTCCTTACAACTCGCGGAGCAGTTCTGCGAACTCTGTTGGCAGGACACCTCGGGATGGCCAGCACAACAAGGTCTTGCCTGGAAAGTCCTTTTACAAGTACTGCGGCTTGCATTCCGCTCTCTGTCTTTAACTGGGCCCCTGACAGAGCCGAAGGCTCTCCAGCCCGTGGCATCAGGGAGGGCAGCCTGGTGAGCCACAAGGCAGCTGTGCTCGCATGGAACTCGCATCTCGCATCGCCATCGCCTCATATCTGAAGGGGGTGTTCAGCAAATTGACCTGCCTGTTTGCAGCGCGACAGCCGTCAAGCCAAGCAAACACCTCTGTTCTGCCGGGGTGCATCGTGCCACTGAACGGTGACCCGCGACAGTCCGATGCGAGGCCCCAGGGTGCCCTCAGAGCTTGCTCATGCTTCCTCATGCTTTTCTCATGCTTGCTCATGCTTGCTCCACTATGCTCCCCTCATGCCGTTCCCTTTCTCTTATCCAATCTACGACGTATCCACGTTCCCTCTGCATCTTGGCCATGCGCACTTCTGCGCCAGAAACGTCCTCAGCCAAGACGTGCTGTGAATTTCGAATCCCAGTCCAAACAGGTTTTGACACTGGGCAACAGAATAAGCCGACACATCTAGACAGCGGCACACAGTACGATGGGGTACCTCTCAACCGCTGCTGCAAGAACGTTTTCAATCGCCCGCGTCGAAGTCCAACGACACAACCCCAAGCGTCTTCTGCCCAGTGCTCTGATTCAACAAAAGATGTGTCAGGTTCTCGCAGGAGATGGGTGTTAAGGCCTGTGAAGGTGAATTCTGCCTTCGTGGCTCTTAGTTTCTTTGATCTAGCAGGCGTATCAGGATCCTGACCATGCAGCACGAACTTTTGCTTGGGTCCGGACTGCGAAGGTTGTGTCAACCAAGCTCACAAGAACCTCACACTTGTCACACTTTCTCCGCTTCCGAGAGGTTAACTCGCCGAAGCGTGCTCGCTCGGGTCCTGGCAAACGTGTCGCCCACTTGGGGGTCTTGCAACAGTTTCAGCTTCCGCCAGACCGTCTCGGCATCGTTCAGCCTCCCAAACGCGAAAGAGGCGCAGTGAAGACACAGAGATGCAATTTGCACTCTTGCAATTATGAGGGCTCTCTTCTCTCACGTCTGCGACTCTCGGAAGGCGCCTGGACCAGTTGTCCACTTCCGGCAGGTTCAAATAGGACCTGGGCTGATCATGTGAGGACTGCGAGTTGCAAAGAGTGGCAAACAACAAGGGTTTGACCTTCACCCATCATCTCAGTTCACTTGGATACTGGCGCACCGCTGTCGTACAGCAACCAATCGCCTCAGTTCTACCGAAGCTCCGGTTCGTTTTCCACTCGGCGTTCCAAGGAGCACTGCATGCAAAGGCCTAACTTCACCGCTGAGAGTAGAAGTCCCCTCCCTCACCGTTGGTTAGGAGGGTTGAGTATATGGTACACTGTGCAGCAGAAGGTGAAGCCTCGACAGTACGAAGCAAGAGCAGGATGCATTTGCCGAAACTGTCCGAGCAAAAACGAAAGACTCATTGCATTTGATCGCGAAGCAGAAGATCATATACACTCCAATTCCAAACAGGAACTCAAACCGCCGTCGCAAAGATGAACCCGAGGAACCCGAGGCTGGCGCTCGCAGTCGCGTTGCCAGCATCGCATTGCGCACGGGTTGCAACGGGAGCCTCCCGCACCCAATTGGAGCATCCAATTAGGGCGCTGCCGGCGGCACCGTGAACACTACGTCTCAGGCCACGACCAGACAGGCGAAGGCTTTCAGAAGCAAGGGCAACATGTTACCTCGACACGGCCCCATCACCCGTTCCCCACCCGAGAGCAGCGCGGCGTCGAAGCCTGCCACATGATGCGTACGGCATCGTCTGCGGGTTTGCGCAGATGTTCGAAAGCTCCTCACACACCCAAAACATTAGGTGGCTGCTGTCCAAACGCACTCCCGGGACCCAGATGCCTTCGACTAGCGGGTGTTGGCCAGTCGCATCTCGGAGGTGCCTCACACGTCATGTGCCGTCAATGTGATGTACCACTTCAGCATCTCCAATGCTCGGGACGCCGCCTTTGCACCACTTCTGCCAACCATTCCCGTGCCGACCCGACAACTTACCACCTTGAGCCATGGATATATGTGACACCACCAACTGTCTTCACGGCCCTTGGCAATGACCTCGTTGCCGCCTTCAGAACCTGAGCAAACGCCTGCATCTCGGGGTGAAGGACTGCTAGCCGTGGGTTGGCCGGAAGTCGGACAAGGCAAGCTTCTGCCCGACCTTTTTTGTCAATACGCTGCATTATGTTCAGTCGAACGAGCTTGAACTTGTATAAATTTTTAAGATAACCAGATATACTTACATACATACACATACATACATACATGCATACATACATACATACGAAATACATATGTGTACACCTTTGAGCATATACATGATGTATCCTTCACTCATGTATCCACTGCAGCTCCTTTGTTCTTGATTGTACGTTTTTTTCGTGTGGCCTTGGCAGACGTATATGTATGTGTGTGTATATATATATACATCAATCAAACAGATATAGCCAACGCAAGTTTGCAGGAGTGTGCCTTGCATTTTCCTGCAGCAAACAAAACATATCTTCAACGTGTGTGGCATGCGTGTTGAAGCAGCGGTCATCCTCCATGTTGAAGTTCGCACGCACTGCCTATAATTTGCACGAAGTCCTAGAACCCCTGAAGCCCCAAACCCTTGAACCTTAACACCTGGACCCTAAAACCCCTAGTCGTAAAACCCCCTAAACCCTAAACCCCTTCCCTAAACCCGAAAACTCCTAAACCCCTGACTGACCCCAAAAACCCTAAACCTTGGAGAGGAATTCTACTAAGCTTACATTTCACGAAGGCCTCACGTGAATGCTGCGAATTTCACGCATTTTCATGAAATTTCACGTGAAATTGCGTGAAAAATCGTGTTAAGTTGCGTGAAATTGTGCCAAAATTCTCTGAAAAACGGTCCATTAAAAATTCCTAGGAATAGCCAGCGTGAAACTGCGGGAAATTCTCTCCAAAGAGGTTCTCTGAACCAAAACCGTCCATTACAAACTCCCAAGAAATTGCCGGCGTGAAATTGCGAAATTGCGTGAACTTTTCACATGGGATGTCTTATGCAACCGGTCGGGTGTAAAACTCTGTCAACCTGGCGAACCTGGAAACCCAGTCGAATTTCATGACCCATGCAGATATGTTCGAAGTTCGTGGACCCTCCTGAAATTCGCAAACCATATTCTCCAGTTTGACCGTGAATTTCACCGTCTACAGCATCACCGCGGTCCAGTGGGCAAGTCAGCGAGATTCAACACAAAAGGTGAGCCAGCGCGCAGAAGTGGCCAATTTAACAGGCTGAAAACCAAAACAACACAGCAAACCAAAGCACACCAAAGACAAGGCCAGCGGCACGGGTGCAACCATTTCTGAGTGAGTGAGCTCACATCCACATTGCCACGAAGCGATCACGTGGAAAGCTGAAGTGGTGCGTGGATGGGCGGGTTGAGTGGTAATTCGTCAGGGCACATGCAAAATGCCGGCTACAAGAGAAATCCATTGTGAATTCCATGTACATCCTCACGTTGTCCCTCAGGAGCCAAAAAGTCATCCCAAGAAAGTCAATCCTCACAGATGTGCAGTCCAGTCCACCTTGTTGGTTATGGCCGGAGAAAGGTGTGAGTGCTGCAGGTGTTGAGGGATGTGTCGGTATGTGAAGAGGCTCAGGACTGTTGGTATCAGTGACAGGACTGAAGTGCTCGGGAATCCTGGTTGCATTGCGGGGTGTTAGCATTAATGTATCGTTGGTGTCTGCCTCCATGTTGAATCTCGCGCGGCTGCAATGTCTGCAATGACACTGGTTGGAGCAGCAACGCCGTCTACGGCTTTGCTGCTGCTGCTGCTGCTGCTGCTGCTGCTGCTGCTGCTGCTGCTGCTGCTGCTGCTGCTGCTGCTGCTGCTGCTGCTGCTGCTGCTGCTGCTGCTGCTGCTGCTGCTGCTGCTGCTGCTGCTGCTGCTGCTGCTGCTGTTGCTGCAACGGAGTTCACGCGTGTCGCAGTGTTCTTCAAACCCAAAAACCATACCCAAAAACCCTCCTTCGGTCAAACCACATGAGCATCTACCCCACTGCAAAAGGACAAAAGGAACATCAACATCTATCGGGCCCCTACAAACACTCCTCCTTTTCAGTCGATGCAGTAGAGAAGTCTTTCCTTGGGTCAGTCTATAACCCCTTTTCCTTTCTTGTTTCGGGGTCTGCCTGTGTTTTCATACTTCAGTGAGTCATCCAAAACGTGCCATCCTACCCATGATACATGTACACTGCATCGGTCCTGGACTATTCCTTCTGGAACCTACAGTGAAAAATGGGTCCCCATTCCAGCTTCCAGGCCACTGAATGACAGACAGCAAATGGAAGAAACCAGAAGAATGCGCTCGCGGCGCAAACGTATTTTGTTTATTTTTCATCACAAGATGATCCCATCAAGTTGAGCTCGAAGCTTGAATACAAAGCTGTCGCCGTGCCACCGCCAACTTTGACTTGCCCAATACTTTCGTGGGGCCATCAGCCTCAAGTTTAGCCGTCCCCCGACGCAAGAGCAAGATGTTGTTCGCACGAATGAGGTCGCGGGTGTGTGAGCAGCGTATGGTCCTTGCCCTTGCCCAAAAGCTCTACCAGAACTGCACACTACTTCAGCCCCTCCTGGAACGCTACAGTGGTAGCTTCCATCTTGGAGACTTAGGCTCTCGCCAAATACCCCTGCAAACGGAGCGCCGCGAGGTGATCACTCTTAGCGTTGTCCCGCATCTAGAGCCTGCAAGGCCTTCCAGTTGTTCAAATACGTGGCACAGCTACTGGGCCCAAGGAACCTAAGGTTAAGCCCTTACAGCACAAAGTACGGATTTTTCTTCACTGCGCTCTTCACAGTTCTAGAGCTCCGCCGTCTTAAGCCAAAGGCGTTCAGCTGTCTGAGACGTGGAAAAAACAAAGATAATTTAGGTAAACACTTAGACATGGAACTTCTACTTTTTAAATACTTCAAACAGCCGCTGAACTTTGTGCAGCTTGAACTGGCTTGAGTAAAACGGCAATTCTGGCCGTTGCGTCCGAGTACTGACCGACACGGTAAGGCACTAGACACACAGGTCTCTTTTAGACGGCTTCACACGGTTTCGGGCGTTAGGATTTTGAACACTCACGTGCGAATTGAAAAAAGAAACACGGTGGGGAGAAGTTTCCATGCGCCTGCAAGCTGGCCACGTGCCTAGTAGAAGTTGAATGTGTTAAAAGAAAACGTTTCCTTGCAAAGTAGCCTTCAGTGCCCACGCCTATCAAGAGGTAGTGTTCCAAGAGATTCAGTCCAATGCTGCAAAGTACCCTAAACCCCGGGGGGGGTCCTTTTTCAATTCCTGGCGGCCCTGGCCCTGACTGTGGCCCTGGCCCTGGCCCTGGCCCTGGCCCTGGCCCTGGCCCTGGCCCTGGCCCTGGCCCTGGCCCTGGCCAATACTGCACTCCACCTAAAAGAGGATTTCCGGCAAAAGAAGTTTCTTAAAATTGCTCCAGCAGCTTAGTCTGGAAAGAAGAGTTTGAAGACTTGTTTTAAGGCCAGTCCAAAGAAAGTCGAAGAGAGGTAACATCCTTTTGTAAATTATAAAAGCTGCAGCCGCCAATAAAGCACTTGCAAGCTCCGTCTTACATGTGTATGTGATCAAGGTACAAGTAAAGTTCAAATACTGCCAGAACTGTTCAAGCCACTGCTTGTGCGCACTTTGTGGAATTTAGCTTGTGTGTTAAAAAGAAGTTTGCCTTTGCGTTCTTGGGTCGGTACATGAATCCATGTGGAGGCGGGTAAGAAGTCGGCTAGCACATGCAACAAACACGTAGACGTTTGGTGCTCTAAGCTTGCGGGTGTTAAAGCATCAATCTTTGATCTTTTGCAGTGTTTTAGCACTGCTGACCGTTCCAGAAAGCTGAGTTCCAAATCGATAACCATTGTTTTCGCAGCTGGCCACCGTGCTAAGATGCAGAATTGAGCGTCTTGGCCATCTGCAACTTGGGTTTTTTGCCTGACGGCAAAATGGGGGTGCGAAGCACTCTCTGCTTGGCATCAAATCAGGGGGCCACATGGATTACATGGCCCCATTACCTACGACGGAGCTAAGTGTCCAGGGTTTATTTTCAGGTTTGAGGGTCGGGTTTTTAGTCAACAGCGGATGCGACACCCCGATGGAGTGCGGGAACGAAGCAGGCCCATGCACTTTCTATGGCAGTCCTGAAACCAGAGATCCCGCGGAGCCCAGCATGAGCTAATCGATGCAATGGTCAGAAATCCAAACTCAAACGTCCCAAACGTAGACCCCTCAAACTCTGACGCTCCAAGTGAAATACTTCAGACCCAACACCTAAACCTGCACAGCTCTTGCCATGCGTTCACGTGACATTCGGAGCGCGTGGGACGTCCACGGCCTCGCTGCGTTGGCGCGTCGAAGTCAGCCGCAGGCTCCGGCCTGCGGCAAGTGAGTTTTACGATGAGGTCGAGGAAAGATCACGGAAGTTCAGCTTAAATCGGAAGGCTTCGAGTGGATGAGTCTGTTTCTGCTAGCGGCCTTTCAGCCACGCACCCATGCTTGAAGGCTGCCACAACGAAGGTACTTCATGAAAACCCAGGCAAGGAGCCCGCGGTGAAGAGTCAAGGTCTGAGTAGGGAGCATGACCAAGTTAAGGTGTTTCCACCCGAATGCAAGTCGCAAACACAAAATCAGGTATCGCCATCAAGCAACCAACAACGTGCTATGAATGCAGCAAAACAAAACCACATGTCACCGCAAGAAAAGTGAAGCAAAGGTTGCCCTGTAGACGGGTCCCTTACCAGATCCTCTGCCCAAAACATCTTGATCTGAAGGCCTCACGTGAATGTGTTTGCTTCTTTCAGTGGCCTTCCGGGCACGCATCCTTGCGTAAACACTCCCACAACGCAGATAGCTGCTGAAGGCCCAGGCAGTGAGCACGCCGAGGACGAAGAAGGCGGACAAGGCGAGATGCTCAAGGTCTAATCAGGTAACACAACTTAGCAAAATGGAATCCAGTCGATGCACCTCGAAGGGAGGTCGCTGTGACTCGCAGCCCCGGCCCCACCGCCCAACTGCAAGCCGCTGGGAGCAGCGCGAGCACAAGTTGCAAATCGCCGCACAAGAAGACAAAACACAAAATCATACTCGCCATCCAACAAGTCGAAACGTGTCGTGAGTGTAGCAAAGCAACCCTCGCCACAGCAGCAAAAATCAAGGAAGGGTCTTCCCACAAAAAAGACCGCAGGACTGCAGAGGGGCCGCAAACCTTTTAGATCTTCCCAGTGAAATCGGCGGGTCCCCTGGCGTCGATTCGACGCTCCGGCACAAAACTGGCCGGACAACAACACTGCGCAAGGTACCACCAAGTTTTCTACCCCCGAAACGGTTGTCGACGCATTCAGTCACAAACAAAACAAGTTTATCGAGTTGTCATGCAGCGAGAGCAACCGTGCAGGTCGCCAGCAATAACTGAGCATGGGAACCTTGGAAATCTTCAAAATCCCAAAACAACACCTGGAAAATGGGATGTACAAAAAAATTCGCGTGCTGCTGGCTGAGAAACAACTCGCGTGCCATCTTGAGGCATCCAAAAGGGCGGCGGTCAAAATTCTGGTCCCTTTTGGGGTCCCTATTTTGATCGAAAGGGGACTATAGTTTTGACAACCACCCAAAAACTTGTCAAATGGAACAAAAACGACATGTTTCAGTTCTGCCTTTAGCAATGATCGATCGATCAAGAATCGTCGGCGCTTTGGCCTCACAATTGAATCTTCAAAATCTCAACACAATACGTGGAAAACACGACGTACAAAAAAATGACCACGCAGTTTTAAAACTCCAGCTTGACTTTGCAATGATCAATCGGTCAAGCATCATTGAACAATCAGTGACGCGAATCCAACCAGGTCGTCGGACTGCACTGCATTCCAACTGCATCCCGTGGCTCGTTGGACTTAGACTTGCGCCTGCTGCTGTGCCTTCTGCCGACTGGCGAACGCAAGCCAAGCCGCACCCCTTTCAAACTCGGGTGGACGTGGAAGCAATGGCTGATAAAAGTTAAGGCTAAGGAGGTTTTGTTGTTTGTTTTTTGGTTGCTTTATTGGTTCGTATGTTATTTTTCTTCATCTGAACTTTGTACAAGTTTTTTGGGAGGTACCATTGTTGGGCCGCATCATAGGACGCCAGAGCTTTCAAGGGGTGTAGCTTCCCAACTCCCAGCCTACAGACCTTAGCCTTAACTTTTATCAGCCATTGCTTCCACGTCCACCCGAGTTTGAAAGGGGTGCGGCTTGGCTTGCCATTGTTGGGCCGCATCATAGGACGCCCGAGCTTTCAAGGGGCGCAGCTTCCCAATTCCCAACGGTCTACAGACCTCCTATGGTGCCAGCCCCACGTGGCGTCCTCTAAGTCAGTGAAATCGGCAGGTCCCCTGGCATCGATTCTGCCGTCGCCGCTCTGGCACAAAACTGGCCGGACAACAACACTGCGCAAGGTACCACCAAGGGAATGCAAATGACGAACCCGGCGCTTCGCAGAGAAGGGGCCAAGGAAAGGGGCAAGGTGAGCAGGATGCCCAAGCCGACACTTGGGGCACGGCATGATGTTTTGAGGTCATAGGGCCAGAAAAAGAGCTCTGTCAGCAGAGTCCCGTGGTAGCCGTCCGGCGGCCATCCTAAACCCCCCGCACACCTCGCTGGACGGTCGCCTCGACAGTGTCCCGGAACCGGCTCCCGCACGCATAGCCCGATCGCTCCAAAACACTAGCGTGGAGCACCGTCGAGACGAAATTAGCCCCGACCCATGGCGAGGCGAAAGCGACTGGCCGGCGGGCCTCGATTCGAGCCGAACTCGAACAGATCAGAAAATGGCCGAAATTTCGGGCGCGGCATGGTGTTCTAGGGCCATAGGGCCAGATTAACAAACCTGTCGGCAGTCTCATCAAGAGTCTCATATTGCCCAGCAGCGTCAGTAGATCCTCAGCAGAAGATCATCAGCAGCATCATCATCATCATCATCATCATCATCATCATACCATCATCATCATCATCCTGCCAGGTCCTGAGTCCTGAGCCCTGGCATCTTGGCAGTCCGGCTTCCCGGCGGTCCTGGTGCTGGCACGCGGTCCTGGCCTGGCATTGCCGCCGCATTGCCTGGCATTGGCATCAATCATAATCGCATCATCGCATCGCATCATGAATCATTATGCATTGTGAAGTATGAATCATCAATCATCAGTCATCAATCATTCATTCAGTCATGACTCATGACATGAGATCATGATGAGCCACGAGTCATGAGTCATGAGTCATGAGATCATCATGAATCAGGAACCATGAATCAGTCACAGTTACAGCCACAGTCACGGCAGTCACGTGAGTCATTGCGGCCGCCCTTGGTTTCCTTTCAACTTTGTTCGCGTCGAATCCAGCCAAGACTTCAAGCTCAGCCCATCTTTCTTTTCTGCTGTTTGGCGACGTGCATTTTTTCCTGTTTGCAGAAAGGCTGAACAAAACCACCAGCAATGAAACAGAACTTAAAGAACTTGGTCTGTGTTTTTCAGCTGTCCTTAACACATGCAGGCCACACCACACTTGAGATGCAAATTGGAGATGCTCTTTTGCTACGTTTTTCAAAGCAAATTGTTTTTAAAATTTTCAAACATGAAAAAACGTTTAAAACACAGAAAAAAACTGTTTCGAAGCATTTCAAAGTCTGCAATATGAATAATAATTTTGGAATGCCTTGTTAGAAACAGAATCGCTCTGAACAAACTTGTCTAAAAAACAAAATCAAACAAAAAAAACCGCTAATTGATTTTTGTTCAATTTTTCCTTGTTTGAGAAACATTGTCAACGAAATGAACAAGATGATCCACACAGACTTTGAAATGCTTAAGTGTTTCCTGTTTTTAATGTTTTTTTCATTTTTGAAATTTTGAAAACAATCTGCTTTGACTTTTTGAAATCTTAATGTTTTTCATGTTTGAAATTACAAAAACAATTTGCTTAACAGGGCATCTTCAATTTGCTCAAGTTTGGTGTTGCCTTGCATGTGTCAAGCCAGACAGGTAAAACACAGCCAAAGTTTTTTTGAGATCATGTTTCTTTGCAGGTAGCTTTGTTCAGCCTTTGCAGGTGCAAACAGGAAGAATGCACGTTAAGTTAAGCAGCAGAAAAAAATGGGCTAGTTTGAAGTCTTGGCTTTGACGCAAACAGACCGCAACGGCGACGCGTGGGTGGTGGTGGTCTAATGGTTTTTAAGATTTTCAATGTGTTAAATTTTGATTTAAAGCAAGCCGGTTGGCTTAGTTTCAAAAAGTTAGCAGTGTAAATACTGATTTTGCAATGCCTTGGTTCAGACATTGTCAACGAAATGATCTGAAAACGAAATGAGCCTTAGTTGGATCAAAATTTTAAAATTTAAAAATTTTCAAAAACATTGTAAGAAACGCGGCGTCCAGAAATCTAGAATGCATTCTGTGGAACGGTTGGTTAAAAAAAAACAAATCATTTTTTGGAATTCCTACATGCTATCTTGCCAGAAGGGGAGCAAACAAAAAAGTTTTCAACAAAAGAAAAAAAAACACATTTTTCATGGTTTTCAAAAACAAAAATCCAAATTTTCTCAAAATATGTAGCTTTCAGAAATCCGTCTGGTAAATTTCCGCTAAGACCACTGCAGAGAGCTGAACAACAACCCAGCAACGCCGCAAACATGAAAATAACTCCAAAAACCTTGAAAAGTGCTGAAACTTCATTTTGGAAAATTTGAAAAAATTGCCACGGAGAGTGCTTCGCACTGTTAGGTAAGGCACTTTCAAAGAACTTTTTGCCTAATGTTCAAGCACTGAGTAAGGTGCATTGGAGGGTTGTGACTGTCTGACTGCGAGACTGTTCACCGGTTCAGTTCTTAATTTTGAAGACGGTTCTGCAGAAAGAGGAAACAAAGCTGTAAGAAGTTATAAAGACTTGGAAGAAGCCAAAAGTGATTGACTCATTCCAAAGACAGGGTTTCCGTCTTAGCACAGTCTCAGCGGCCTTGCAGGTGCACGCAGCAAGCGTAGAAGAGAGGCAGCAGGTCGGGGTTCTGGTGGGACAGGGCTGGAAGTTTGGGGACTTGGGATGAGATTGCCTCTTCTTTATTGGTTCGACGCGCCTTCAACATCCGGGGCCAGAGAGCACGGTGTAGAATGGTCCAGCATTTCAACCAAGAAAGGGTGTGCTTCATGGTCAAGTTGCCCAAAGAAGTTAAGGTTCACTTTTATCTCCAGTGCTCTAGTCCAAAGATTCCAAATCCGAAATCTTAGCCAGTTGGCTGCTCAGCTCGGATGTAGGAACTGGATAATTGGAGGGAACTAGAACATTAACTTGGATAAAATTGAGAAGACCTCTCTTACCAAGACCTTTAAAGGTGTAGAAGCACGTTGCGCCTGTGCAATTCAACCTTTTTTCGGTCGGGAGCATGATCTCCCTTGCAGGTGCATGCAAATGTTTCGGACATTGTCCGCACAAACTGTTCATCGTTCGACGTCAGTTTCCAACTGTACCGGATTGGCGAACCATCTTTGCCAACCAAGCCTGAAAACGGGCGCTTGCCATCCCCAGTAGGCACACCTTTAAGGCCATTCTATGACCACACCCCTACCTGCAGGTAGTTCACCACTAAGAAGCTAGAGCTTGCGATGCACCGCGAACAAAGCTTGCAGATGGTTCTGGTAGCCCGGCTGATCCTCATGTCGCACGGACTTTCTCCAGGGGGTGCTGCTCCAGAAAACGACTTTCATCCCCCATTCCCTGGCAACATTCATTGCCGAGATGACCCGCTCCACGGTGTCATTCGAGGTTCCATCAACCTCTTGGGTTATGGGCAGGATGAGTACTTGGTGCATATCTTCCCGCGTGTAGACTCGAACGCGAACACGTGCAGAATTCGATAAGCAAGGTTGAGTATTCGGTCTGGAGTTCCGCAAGTCGGCATGGAGAAGTTGACCAGTTGGGTTGGATTGGGTTCGAAAGTGTTTCCCAACGAGTTGATGCATGCAGTGAAGACTCAAAGATGAGTCGAGGCAGTCAACAAGCCTGAGCTACTGCAAGCGGGCTAGAGACTCTCTTCCAAGGATATTGGGCATGACCCAAGATGAAACGGTGGTCTGATGCTTTATGGGGGTCAGCTCAGGTCTGCTGGAACTCGTTTCTTGTTTGTGACCTGGTGTGGTGACCAGCAGTGACTCAAGCCAAGTTCGAGCTGCACAGAGCTCAGTGGAGTCCCTAAGAGGCACTGAAGTATCTTTATTTTTCCACGTCTGGCAGACGGTGTTTCTGTTTCTGAAGAGCCGTGCTCGCCTTTGGCTTCAAGACGGCGGAGCTCTAGAACTGTGAAGAGCGCAGTGAAGAAAAGAGTCCGTACTTTGTGCTGTGAGGGTTGAGTGTAGTCTTGACCTGAGGAGAAAGGCATTGCGCAGCAAAGGCAAGGCTTTATACAAGACCGCGTCCACGCCGGCGAGTTAGCGATTGAGGGATTGGCCGGACTCGAGAATGTGAGCGATCTCCAAGCATACGGCGACCCTTAGATTGGAAGATGTCAAACATCGACTTCCGAGCGGTTCCGGCCGTACGATCCTGCCTTTTGCTGTCTGGAGTTCTGGATTCTGTTCTCGGGCCGGATAACCTCGAGCGGGAAGCTTTCTCCAGGTCAAGAAGCCGAGCGCTACCCAGATGCGATCTTTCCACGACGAGAAGTCAATGGTCGGCAAACTGGGCAACCACGTCTGATCGGGCAAACACATCTCTTTTTCACCGTCTTTTTTCACAGGTGGAGACCTTGGTGGTAAGTCGCTACCCGGAACATCTGGGTCCCCTGCGCCAAGGTACCCACTGGCAATGCACCCATATTTCCCGAAGACGAACTGGACATGTTCTCCTCAGGAAGATTCTAAGGTGGAGAGAGAATATTCATGCGTTGCTGCTGCATCATCCAATGCTGTTGCTGTTGCCCCTCCAATTAAGAAAGGCAAGAGTATATGCACTTTCGAGCACGCGCGAGCTGGGTTTTTGGTCTTCAAGACGATGTTGGAGAGCGTGCAAATGATAGCGATGATGACTTGCGTCACGATGAGGATCCATGATCCAACCCTGGCGAGCCAGAGCCGACCAGTGCCTCGATGGGCATTTCATGCCTATGGCAACTACAAAACTGTGTTGGGAACGGTAGCTGGCTTCACGGATGAAGAAGAGAAAGACAAGGCCACTGGATGGAGGGAGGTCGTAGATCACGAGACCAGACGTTTGATCAAATGGGAATGCCATTGCATGTGGCATCTCCCCTCGGAGTATGCAGGGAGATTCAATCTTGCAATGCCGTCGGATATGTGGCAACAGGTGTGGCAGATGCTGAGCGAAGGCATTGGTGATCTGGAAGCTGAAGAGCAAGCTCTGAAAAAGCTGGTGAAGGATGCGGTTGTCCAGCAAGATCGTGAGTTTGACGAGGCAGAGAAGAAACGAAAGAGGATCGCTGAGCTTGCAGCAGCAGAAGCGGAGGCGAGTAAGAAGGCCCGAGTTGAACGAGAAGAGTCGGTGCATTCACCGACCTCAGAGGCTTCGCCGGTGCTGGATGCTGCAACGATCGCGCA
Organism: Symbiodinium natans; assembly: GCA_905221605.1. NCBI lineage: Eukaryota > Dinophyceae > Suessiales > Symbiodiniaceae > Symbiodinium > Symbiodinium natans. The sequence goes on from CAJNDS010002365.1 coordinate 462,176, forward strand.
AATCGGCGAGCAAGTGAGAGCAAGCTTGAGCGTGGCGGATCTTGAGAAGATGCTGAATGAAAGGAAGAGATCATCGGAGCCAAGCAAGTCTTCGCGAGATGTGAACGCTGCGGAGAAGAAAGATGACCCTTCTGGTGAAGATCTGGATTGAGGTGCTTGCAGACCTCATTGGGTTGTGAAAAGCCCTGCAGCCGTTTTAGGGACGCCGTGGCTTCCGCGCCGCCAGCGTTTTTCCATTGGTTTCAAGGAGCTTGAGTCAGCGCGTGTGTTTTTCGCTTGGTTGAAGCGGCAGCAAAGTGATGATGTCTTCTGATTGCTGCCTGTTTGTCTTTTTGGACCTGCCGCTACGTTGGTGGCGTTACGATTTGCCAACGAGTTTTTGGTTCTTTCCTGGAGTTTGCGAGACTGAAGGCTATGTCCACGTCGAGGTCGAGTACTGAAAATGGGGTGAGCCTGAAACTTGCACTAATTCGTTTCAACGTGTTTGCCACAACGAACTCTTGGAGACTTTCCAAGACATCCCTGTCTAGTACAGGTGGATGTAAGTTGAATTTGTTTGTCACGTGGTTTTGACAACGAACTCTTGGGTACCAGTTGGACCCAGGACAACCTGCCTCATGGTGGGAGCTTGCATGAGTTTAAGTTTAATGTCAGAGATCGTCTTGTGTGTGTCGTTTGTTTCGTTTTGGTGGCGAGTACACACCAAGGGAATGTGGCCTGGGCATCCCCGTAGTGTTGAAGTGCCGAGCAGTGCTTGGACTTCGGATCTTTGACATGAACCCTCAGCAAAATGCGGGGGGTGGAAGATCGTGGCTGATCATTGATGGTTTTGTCATATTTTGGATCAGCTTGTATAGATTTGTTTTGCTTCGGAGTGATTGGGAATCGTTGTGATCCCATCCTCGATGCTTTTGCCTCGATGATTTCCCTAGGAAATCATACGAGTATGTTTTTGCCCAATACGCTACTTTGAGTGAGTGTGCAGAGAGTAGGAACTTTGTTCTGAAGCTCGTTAAAGCTCACCACTGAATTCGTTTAGTTTGCGCACTTCGTGACTTTTGGCTCAAGGCCTGCGAGTGAAAAAGAGTGTGTCCGCACTTGGTTTAGATAGGCCGGGTTCGTGCTTTCAAGGGAAAAGGTACCAGAGGGACCTTCGGCTTTTAACGGATGGGGCAAGTGGGGCAAAAAAGGTTTGCGGGGCAAGTAGTAACAATCAGTTAGCGGTCCCCGTTTGCACGCGCACTGTAATTCTGGTTTGCTGTTCACGCCTCAAAAGAGCAGAGTAATAAGCATGAGGCACCTGGGTCGCTCCATGCTCGCGACGGTCATCACTTCTGAAGCTTCGCTTTTTCGAACTGATCGGCTCGCAGTTCCAAAAAAGCCCCGCTCCCTTCTTTTTGGACGCGGTTTGGTTCCAACAACTCCGGATTGCAAGCCCCACTCCCTAACTATTTGGTGCAATTGGTTTGCTTACTGGTGCATCTTCGCTTACTATGTGCGGTTGTTCTGCTTATTGGTGCGCCTTCGCTTTGCTTGCTGGTGTGTCTTCACTTTCTGTGCTGTTTTGTTTGTTGGCACATCTTCGATCACGATAGGCAACTTGCTCTAGAGGCGCTTGTCTTGCTCCCCTTCCGACAGCACATAGGTTAGCAGAGGAAGGTTGGTAGCTGACATCCAGAAGCACAAGGTCAGCTCCTTACATGTGTGCAATCAAAAGTCCAAGTGCCCAAAAGCGGAAGCTGCGACAGGAGCAACCTCGGGATCTGAAGATCACAGCTTCGTTGGATGTCGTGTCCTTCGGACACGGTGCTTCTACTGAAAAAGCGACAGAAGAATCACAGGCGTTGAAGAAGCGTTCGACGAAGATACCAAAAATCTTGCATGACCCTGCGTACCTTCTGCCCTAGCATTTTGGAAGTTTTAGAATCATGACTATCTTTAAGTCAGTAAGCTTCCTCGGAGCAGCCCTCCCTGTGCAAACTGCCCCCCGAAGCCATCTCTCCTCGAACCATCTCAAACGTTTACGTGCCCTACAACAGACCCTTAACAAGCAACGGCGCATGAAACTGAGCATTGTGTGAACATCTAAATGTTACAGCAACAAGGCTTAGCCACGGATAAATAGGGTTTAGGATTGAAGGTTCAGATCCGCAGCAAGCTGAAACTACCTTCCCTTCCCTTCCCTACGCTCCGCTACCGGGCCCCTCCCTGGCCTGTGTTGTTGCAGACGCCCCAACCCTAAACTCTAAACTCAAAGAACCCAAGCCCTAAACCCTCAATTCTAAAACCAAAGCACTTAATAAAAACCTGCTGGTGAAACTTAGGCGGCCGGAATGCATCGCGTGGTTTCGAGCACTGAGGCTGGCATTGCGGAGACTTCCATAGACTTGCAACAACCGGGCATCATTATTGTCATCTTACCTGTGTCTTGTTTTTGCCATTCATATTTCCTCTCTGGAGTAGCTCCTTCATCGGGCCGTCACTGGTGATGAAAAAGCCCTAATTATAATATCTTTTCATGGGTTTTTCTCCATCACCAGTAAACATTAGAAGCAAGTGCTATTAAGGGCATAATGAAGGACTAATAAAAACCCCACTTTGTTGTTTCGCTAATTATTTTTCTTCGTTTGTAGGCTCGCTTGTACAACTAATATGCTCTTTCACACTACAGCCACAGGGAAATCCGTGATGTCTTCTGAAGAAGCTTCCTTTGTGGCTCAGGATTAAGGTCCCGCGCATAGGTTTCAGGTTTTAGGTTCAGATAGAGTTCCGGGTTCAGAGTTTGGGGTTTGGTGTCTTGGGTTCATGGAATGCTGGCACAACTGTCTGCAGTAAAGTGTTGCCCAGGGCTCGTCCATCCGATCAAGCGGGTCAGGCACGGCATCGTTTTTGTTCTTTCGTGTTTGCTGCCGCTGACGCTGCTGAAAGAGCGTATGTCACAATCCGCTGTATCATCCCAGTGTCCATTTCATTTTCCATCTTCTTTTCCATTTGATTCTTGATTACTCGGGTAATGTAATCCTATATTGTATGTAGCTAGTGCGTTTCTCTTGACCGCCTCATGTCTTCATGGCAAAGCCTTGGGTTGGTGAGCCTCTACTTGCATTCAGCGGCCCAAAGTGCTCAGGTTGAGTCTTGGACTAGGTAAGTGGTCCTGGATATTTTCCACTCACGTGTGAGCCATGGTTAAAGATCAACGCCGCAAATTCGTTTCCGTTCGCTGGTATGAGGATGAGCGGGCCAAGCGCAACGGTCTTGAGAGGGATCTTGCTCAGATGCGCATGGGCCATGAGAGTGCCCTCAAGAAGTTGACCAAGGAGTTGCGGGCTGCTCAGACAGATGTTGCTCGAGAGCGAGAGGCGCGAGAAGTTGCCGAAGTCCAGCTGCTCAGCGAACGAGACCGGCGCCAAGCATGTGAGGAGCAGGTCAGTGAGTTGCAAGGACGTTTGAATCTCCTGACAAAAAGTCAGAGTCTCAGACATCGTGCATGTTGGCAGTACTGCATGAATGGCTGCTGGCATGCTTTCACGCCTGAAGGTGATGAACAGATGCATGAGGCTTATCTGGCCTTCCTCGATGACACGCAGAACAGAAGCCGCTCAAGAATCCTTGCTGGTGGAGTTGAACGCATTGTGGACTTCGACCGGATGCTTCAGATCAACCCTTCCACAAACAGATCGCGTGATATCCGCATCTGTGCCGGAGTGCCCCAGAACTGGGCAAGTGCTCCATCAGCTTTGTTGACGCAAAGTGTTCAAGTGCATACTTTTCAGGTGAAAGTCACGGATCCGCGGATTCTCGATAGTGTTGGTGAAATCCTGCGCTCAACAAGTCACAATGCATCTTGCGCATGTATGCAAACGGCAAGGGTCATTACTGTTCACCGGATCGAGCATTTTCAGCTCTGGCACAGATACAAGGCTAGACTCACGGCAGTCCGAGAGGATCAGGCAAGATACAGTGTGCAGCGCACAAGGGCAGAGCTTCTGTGCGACCCCGGAGTGCACGAACAGGTGTTGTCAGATGCCCAGCAAACATTTAGCTGCGGAGAGACTTTGGCTGAAGATGTGGATGAGAAGATCTTGCTGCATGGTACATCCCATGATAAGGCGGTGTCCATTTTGCAGGAAGGTTTTGATCATCGATGTGGCTTGAACGGCATGTACGGTGATGGCACCTACTTCACATCTGCTGCCTGTAAAGCTCACCAGTATGCGATGGAAGAGTGTGGTGAACGGACTTTGCTTCTTTGTCGCGTGGTGCTTGGTGACGCCTTCCACACGACGAGGATCCTCCGGGGCCAGAGGAGGCCCCCGAAGCGAACAGGCGCTGATGGCACTTACAGCTCCGTCATCGTGAATCCGGGCACTGTAGAAGGGCATCACAACCCCCAGGCCCAGCAGATTCACCAGGAGTTTGTCATCTTCCACGGTGAGCAAGCCTATCCAGCATTCGTTGTACGCTACACGCTTTAAGCTCCAATAGCTTTCTGGAGTGAAATGAAAATCTGGATGCACAGTGGCAGAGATTGTTCTGTAGGAGCTTGGCCTTATGAACCCTATGCGCCATTGGACATGACGCGTGCAGAAAAAAAGGGGTTTATGGTGTCTGCCTTGGACTGGATGCTTGGAGCCA